>ML784081.1:20031-51308 GCA_009831015.1 Picea engelmannii | reverse complement strand
AGGAAGATCCTTCTAGAAGCGGAAGCTTCTATTAGGTCTTCTTACATCCGCCTAATTCTCTTTTATTGAAAGGTCTTATTAATATTGACCTTTATTACATCCGAATACATTAATCTACCCATGTGCGGGTTAGAACCTTAACAGTCACAAAGCTTTTGAATGTATATCTTATGAAAGGAGATATAATGGAATATTCTATAACACCATAAGGTGTTGGAGATGTGATCAAATAGGACATATTGTTGTTCATTGTAACTCTATGAGATGCTACAGCTATAATGGATTTGGCCACAAATCCCAGGAGTGTTGGAATACAAGAAGAAAGTCCATGATGAGGACTTCACATAGCATGGCTAGAAGAAGGAATGAAGTAAGAAAGGGAGACATCTTTGAAAATATGGATACTTAGAGCTCAAGTTCTGAAGAGAAGGGTCATCTACAGAAGTGGGTGAAGAAGACAGAGCAGCCAGATTAGAATGAAAGATTGAAGGGAAGTTCAAATGTGTCATTTACTAAGGCACACGTAGGTAACATTGGTGATAGTCATGTGTCCACATGTTCTAACCTTGAATAGGTCACATACACATGCGCTCAGTTGTGCAGCAGGATTCCTGTCTGTTGTAAAGCCTTGGGAAAAAGGAAATGCACATGGATTGAAGTTGATGTGATGGTATAACTCTGTACTACAGAGTCTGACATTGTTTATTACAGGTTCTGACACTGTTTGTTGTAGGTTTTCATGGTTCTAAGTGAGATCACACAAGGTTATGATATAAAATAAATATTGGGTGCATGGCACTAACCCATGAGTATGGTTTGATGTTGATCTATTGAAGTACATGGCTGGTACTTTTTGAAGTTTCATTGATATATCTTATGATGTATTATTGGAATCATATGGTATTGTTGGATATCATGGTGCATGCATTTTTCATGTGGATGGGATACACATTGAGACATGTTGTTGATAGTCATGTTGTACATCATTGGGGAGTCTTAGATTATTGATGCATGGTTGATGCATGATGGTACACTCATGGATGGTATTTGTTTAGCATTGTTTGGCATGTTGGTAGATGCACATGTTGGAATATGGTGGATACATTTCATGGATGATATCTTTTGGCACATTGTTGATGTACATGGTTGATGTACATGGGTGTTGTGCATGGTGGGCACATCTTGGTACATGATGCACTTGGTGGATATATTGTTCACGATTCTCTATTTCATTGATGACATATCTTTTGTTTCATGATGTATGGTATGGCACAAGTTTGATGCATGAACAGGTCCAAGGATCATCATATGGTAGCATATTGTTTATCTTGCAGAGAAGATAGGGGGAGACATACCCCTAGGGGGAGTCATTCTTCTTCCCATGATTCTAGGAGGAGATGTTTATCAGATGCATTCCTAGAAAAGAGTCCTATATTTGAAGAAAGAGCACAAAGGCATAATTCCAGGAGGAGTGATGGTCAAAGCGGGAGTATGTTCGATGTATTTTGAGCATTACATCATATTGATATCCCTTTTTCAAAAGGGAAGAGATTATACAGCGGCAACAAGATAGGGGGAGAAGCCCCAAGAGGAGAATGGCCCTTTACCATTGATATCAAAGGGGGAGAGATAATCACATTGATGTATTCTCATGGTGAGATCACACAATGGTATAATAAAAAAGATAATCACATTGATGTGATTGATCTCGATTGATGGGGAGAGATTGATGTGGAGAGATAGTCACATTGACTATTGATGTAGAGCATGCCTTGTCTACATGTTGACATCAATATTGGTAATTGGAGTTGACATCAATGTTGGTATTTCCATCAATGCCAAAGGGGGATATTGTTGGATCATGTTGTCATTGATACCAATGGTTTGTCATTGATGCCAATGGTTTTTCATTGATTCCAATGGTTTGATTATTTGGGAGATTGTTGGATCATATGTCATTGATGTAAATTATTTGGTTTGATTGATGTCATTGATTGATTTCAAGTAATTGATTGATATGATGCCCTTGATGATGATATATGTCCAAGTGGAAACCAATCAATGCAAAGATGAATCATTAGTGTCTTATCATGGTTTATAAGGTGCACCAATGGATGAACTCCAAAGTAGTCCCCTTATGGTAAAATCCCTCACAAGAAGATGCTTTATGGATTGATTTATCCTAGAAGAGTGGTTGGAGGACCCATGCTTGTATGTGGAATAATGAGATAAATATCAATGAAGTTGTTGGTGAAACTATCTTAGATGGATAGTGCTTGTCATTCCATTTCTGGTGGTATGTGGAATGTCACATAACTCCTCATGGTTTGAGAGTTATGGCCTTATGAAGTTGGAGGACCCCCATATGATGGCTTGAAGCCCCCAATGTCAAAGAAGTAAAAGTGCTTGAAAAGAAGAAATCATTATTTAAATGATAAATTAAAGTTACAAAATCAAGATGGATTATTTAAATGATAAATTAAAGTAACAAAATCAAGAAGGAATATTTAAGTGATAAAGTATTGGAGAATTTTCTATTCATGGAAAGTGGTTAACCCTAAAATAAGGAAAATAGGTTAAGTGACCTAGAAATGGGTTAAGTAACCTAAAAATGGGTTAAGTGACCTAGAAGATAAGAGTATAAATAAGAAGCTAGGATCTCTTGTAAAATGAACATTTTGGTAAGAATCCCTTTTGTGGATCAATGGAGAGCTTCTTGGTAATATCTTTTGGAGTATTGATGGAGAGCTTCTTGTGAGAGAATCTTATTGGTGTGGATTTCTTGAGAATGATTGAAGATATATTATGAGGAAGAGAGCGAGAGGAGGATCTCATGGATGCATCAAAGTTTCGGCAATGTCGAAGATCTTGACGGTGAAAGTCTCGGAGTCACAAAAAACCCTATTTTTTTATGCCCACACGGGTTGTCTGTGTATAGGTTCCAAATATGCATTGTATGGCCTCAGATCTATCATTGAGACACTAGTATGGTTACATTATTGTCTTGATAGATACTATTGTTTGATATGTTGTGAATGATTAGGGAATTCTTGGTATGGCTTCTATGATGTGGGTCAATTTGGTTGATTTGATGGATGGAGTGAGAAACACTCTTGTAATTATGTAGTGACATGATTGCTATGGTACACTAGTTGTTTATACATGATTGAGATAGCATTCATATTGATTTGTTGTGGAGCATGAGCAAGCTATTGGAGAGATTGGATGTATTGTGACTGGCTGTGGATCAGTTTGGATAGTGGAAGATAGAAGAGAAAGCAATTGTAGGTTGGAGAGGATCTGAGCATGTGAAGCAAAGAAAAAACCTAGTTGCTCAGAAGCATATGCTTGTTACATTATACACTGGACACATTCACACGTGGGTTGTAGTGAGCTAGGGCACGTTCACACGTGGGCTGCACTACTGACAGGTCACGTACCTATTGACAAATTGATATCTATTGGGGATTGTTGCCTCATATCAGTTGGTGCTGAGGATCTAAGCTGAGTCTTGCATATAGGGCTGGTGCTCTTGTAGAGTTGTACTCTATTCAGTTGTTGTTGATAAACCCTAAGGATTGTAGTCCGTAATAAAAATAAAATTGTACATACATCTTGTGTTCTTTGGTTTCATTGTGGTGATGACTTGTTGATGATATATTGCTGAGATATGTTGCTAATATGTGCTCACATATAAATGGTTATAAATGACAACAATGGGTAATGAATAAATGGTGAATGCTAATTGATGAGTTTTAGTGCAAGAGGGAAGTTTTGGGAAAAAGAGCCTCACACTCATTCAACCCCCCTCTAAGTATGGTAGGTGTGTCCAACAACATGTTGGAGGTGGAAATTCTCACATTGGATCCAAAAAGCTTCGTCAATATCCAAGATTTATTTACAAAATTCAAGGATTTACTGTCACAACTCAAAGCTTGTGGGGTTGATAAATATAAGGAAGAGAAACAAATGGTTCTCACCATTCTCTCCAAAATTGATTCTGAATTCTATGTATTTGTATCCACATTCCATTCTGTCATATTCTCCTCTAGAGGCACCTGAAAGATTCCTTCTCATGAGTACTTTATCGAATCCCTGACACAAGAGCAAACCAAGCTCATCAACATGGGAAAATTTAAAATCCCATAGGCGCATGCACTTACTATGCAATATGGCAGCCACAATAATCATAAATATAAAGATAAAGACAAAAATAAATCTCATGCACATCCAAATAAGGAAGGGTACACAAAACCCTTCACCAATGCCTCTAGATCCAAAGGGGGAAAAGAAAGGAAAGGAAAGGGGAGAAATGCATGTATTGTCATAAAGGATTCCTTCAAGAATCCACATGCATGCAAAAATAAAAAGATATAATCTCTCAAATAATTTAGAAAAACAACCTTGGATATCGCATCCCCGAGGGTTCTAGGAAGAAGAAGCTAGAAGATCTGAATGCCAGGAAAGGAAATTCTAGCCATGCCTTGATTTCCATCAACTCCTCTCTCAATAATTGGATCATAGATTCAGGAACATCACATCACATGGCTGCCTCAAAAGTATTATATTATTCATTTGATGCATTCAAAGGTCCTCATATTCTGATGGGTGACAACTCTTCTGTCGAGGTCACCAGAAAAGGAAGGATTGAACTCACCAATGGAATCTTCGAGAATGTATTGCACGTTCCCAAAATTTATGTCAACCTTCTCTCTATGTATCAGATGATCAATTATAGAACTGGAAAGAATTTCATATTCACACCAAATTCCTTGGACATCTACGACATGTAAACCAACTCCAGGGTTGCTACCTGTGAGGTAAATCATCAGTCTAGATTGTATACATTTTCTGAATTCATTGAACCTCATTTAGATTTTCTTCTTACTCATGTTGATGAAAGTAGTAGGATATGGCACACAAGGTTTGGACATTTGAATTTCAGATACATGCAACATCTTAGAAATAAAATATTGGTTGATGGTCTTCCAGGCATCCATTTCTCTAAGGGAGTATGTGAGGGATGTGTTCTCGGAAAACACCCTCAAGAGACATTTGACAAAGGAAAGTCTCAGAGATATTATGCACATTTATATATGATCCAAAATTACCTTATGGGTCCTTTTCCACGTCCTTCCATCAGAAAATTGAGATTTGTTCTCGTTTTTGTTGATGATTTCTCATGTCTTACATGGATCTACTTTCTTAGGAAAAAACCGAGGTCTTTCAACACCTCAAAGATTTCAAATCCCTAGTTGAGACAGAGTCTGGAAAGAAGATCAAAGTCCTATGAACGGATAATAGGGGAGATTATGTCAATCATGAGATCCATGATATTTTCCATGAGGTGGGGATTCAGTTGCAGCACACAGTTCCCTATACTCCGCAGCAAAACAAAGTTGTTGAGTAGAAAAAATAGACCTTAAAGGAGATGGCATATTGCATGTTTCATGAAAATTCACTACCATAGAGACTATGGGCCGAAGCACTTAATTGTGAAAAATACATTCAAAACAAATCTCCCCATAGATCTGTCAAGGATAATACTCCCTACGAGGCTTGGAGCAGCCTCAAACTAGAAGTGACCAAATTTTACATTTTTGGTTCACGTGCATGGGCCCAGATTCCCTCTGAAAGGAGGAAGGCACTTGATCCACAGAGCACTGAGTGTATTTTTGTTTGATACCCTAACAATGTGAAGGGATATAGGTTTATTGATCTTTCCTCGAACTGGCTCATCATTGAGCATAGTTTCCAATTTGAGGAAAGTGTCTCACATGTACCTCAACAATCGCATGCACAGACCTTCATTCTTCCACCTGTCCGAGATGATGAGCATGCACATGCCGAGTCTTCTTCAGATGAGAGTTATGATTCAAAGGACTTAGATGATTCATATTTAGAGTCAATATAGTCATATGCAGAGTCAGAGCATACATATGCAGCTACAGAGCAAGAGTAGAGACCCAAGTGGGCACAAACTACTCTTCAAGATGTAGGGGATCTGGTGATCCAGTTGATACTAGGAGGACTCAATCTAATTTTGAGAAGCCTCTTGTTGCACTCATTGCTATTGAACCATTGCCCTCCAGGCATTTTTTCTTGGTTCAGTCTTTAGATACATAGTCTTATGGTGAGGTTGTTGGAAATCCCTTTTGGGAATCTGCCATGCAAGAGGAGTACAACTCCCTCTTCAAGAACCAGACTTGGGATATGGTTCCCCTTCCTTCTAGGAGGAAACTTGTCAAATATAGATGGGTCTAAAGGACCAAGATCATAGCAGATGGATAGATTAGAAGATACAAAGCCAGGATTATTGCCAAATTCTTTCAGCATGTGCATGGTATTAACTATGATGAGACCTTTGCTCCAGTAGTGAAGATGGATTCCATACGATTGGCACTTTCCATTGTGGAAGCCAAGGGATGGGAATTCCATTAGATGGACGTGAAGAATTCATTTCTCCATGGTGATCTATTTAAGGAGATCTATATGGAGCAGCCCCAACGATTCATGCAAAACTCATTTTTGGTTTGTCGACTGAAGAAGTCTCTTTATGGCCTCAAGCAGGCTCTGAGTTCATGGTATTCTAAGATGTAATCCTAACTATTTTCACAGAACTTTGTACATTGTAAATTAGACCCGAATGTCTACATTCTTAGGATGGTTGATTCACTTCTATTCTTAGTTCTGTATGTTGATGAATTTTCGATCACCGGTTGCTCAACTTCAATGATTTATGTAGTCACGAGGATTCTACATGACATGTTTTTGATGATGGACATGGGTCCCCTACAATTCTTCCTTGGACTTGATATCAGTCAGGATGCATCAGACATAACATTGTCTCAGGACAAGTATGCATGAGATCTCCTTGAGATATTTCACATGACAGATTGCAATTATGCTCTGACTCCTTTCCAATCAAGATTCAAACTTGAGGATGGTAGGGAGACTCCACTGGTTGAAAACACATTGTATAGACAACTAGTGGGGAGCGTGTTGTATCTCACACACTCCAGACCATACCTCTCCTATGCAGTTGGCATAGTTTCTAGGTTCATGCAAGAGTCGCATGAGATACATTGGAAGGATTCAAAGTGTATTCTTTAATATGTATAGGGAACCACCACCTTTTGGATTCATTATGCAGTAGACTCTACATTAGATCTCAGTAGGTTTACTCATTCTGATTAGGCTAGCAATAACACTGATTGCAAGTCCACATCTGGTTAGTCACTCAGTCTTGGTTCCAATCCTCTCTATTGGTCAAGCAAGAAGAAATCTACCATTGTTGTATCTTCATCCGAGGTAGAGTACAGAGGGGTAGTTAACATAACCATTCAAGCTATGTGGCTACAACATTTTCTCATTGAGTTTTGAATTCAGTTTCATCGGTCGATCGTGATCTGGTGCGAGAACCAGAGAACTCTAAAGTTCTACATAGATCCAGTTCAGAGGCAACGAACGAAGCACATTGATATCCACATGTACTACATACAGGAATTAGTACATGAGGGGATCATCAACCTGCAATTTTTTCCTTGAGCAGAACAAAAATCTTCACCAAGACCTTTACTGAGAAGAAGTTCCATTCTCTGCAAAGTTGTCTTGGAGTGGACACATTTGCCTAGCAACTATAGTTCTTCTTTTTACATACATTGTACCTTGAGGGGGGGGTTGTCCCATGAGGTTTTTCCCATGAGGTTTTTTTCTCTTTCCTCACTTTATTTCAGTGTATCTTTTTTATTTGGGTACCTAAAATGGCCTCGTTGTTGGGACCCATTCTTTATTTTCACCATAGTGATCTTCAAGGAGGGTGTTGGAGTTAATTCAGACACACCCAGGATTTATTTTTCCTAAGGTTTTTCCTTGTTTATTAGTCATAATTAATCATTATCCAGTATCCTATATTTTAGGGGAGAATATTCCACCTAGAGAATATTCTCTTTCAATTGACACTTCGATTTGACTAGTTGAGTTGAGTCTAGATGCTGCATTGGTTTTGTCACCATGCAACATTGGGATCATCGCCATGATTATGTTCATTTTCCTTGGGATCATCACTAGATTGATGAATTACCCTCTATTCCTTGATCTACTCCTCACTACACTATGTTCAATTAGTTAATTGAGGACTAGTTGACTATTTAACTCAGTTGGGTGGAAATTCACTCCCGTAACTGCCTGAGAAACTAGACTAGGTGGAACTTCACTCCCGTAACTGCCTGAGAAACTAGACTAGGTGGAACTTCACTCCCGTAACTGTTGGTGTGTGCCCATATCACTCTAGACCAGCATTATGGTGCATTGGTTATCTTCCAATGCGCATTGATTGAGTTATACAAAATATATCACTTGTAAATTATTCATTATTCATTACGGTTAATGAGAATTCTTCCATTCTTTCTCTCCTTCTTCTTCTTTCTTAATTTCTCTCTACAAATGTGTGTAGTATTTTCTAGATAGATCTATTTTTTGAAGGTTCAAGACATTTACATAGGTTTGAATCCCTTCCTCCTATGATCAGAATTCTCCTTCTTATTATCCTTCCAATTTTTCCTTGCTTATACAGGTACTTAGCCTTCCTGATGGTCTCAGTCAAGGTCCAAGGTTCATCATATTGAATATTTTCTTTATAAAATGATGGCAATCCACTTAAAAATTTATATAATTTCACCTTCTCATCTTTTATGAACCCCACATACTTTAGCAAATCCATGAAATTATTTTCATATTCTACCATGGTCATACTGGCCATCCTGAGTTCAAAGAACTTCTGCATTTTATTTTCATAGAAGCGCTCTAAAAGGTACTCCTTATGAAAATATTTCTTGATCTGCTTCCAAGTGATCCTACTTTCATTAATGTTCTCAACCTACTTTAGCTGATCCCACCACATATCAACTTTCCCATGTAAATGGTATGTGGAAATTATGGCTTCTAGGCTTGTTGAGTAGTTATGCAATTGAAAATCCCTCTTGACTCCAAGAAACCATGCTTGAACATCATCTGCCCTTCCTCTTTCACCATCAAAGGATGGTGTCTTAAGCTTCCTCATCTCTCCTTGCAAACTGTCAAATTCATGTCTCCTTCTTTGGTGCCTAATAGGAGACACGTTTGGGATACTTATGGAATATTCAGATGCATAAAATTACATTGTTGAATAGGGAGGTGAGTGATGCCTATGAGTTTTTATAGCACTTCTTGAATAACCATTTCTTCTGCGATCATCTCTTCTTCCATGAAATCTTCCCTCTTCCTATTTTTTTGATTTTGATCCATTATTTGTTTGCCTCTGCAATTGATTTAAGCTTTGCATCACTTGAGAATTTATCTTATTTTGTTCTCTCATGAGTCTCTCAATGTCTGCTTTGTAAATTTCCACTTCTACTTTCATGCTTCTAACAGTCTCTATCAATGTTTCTTACTCCCCTCTAGCCTAGTGTCCATTGGATTATGTCTCTGCATTAACAACACTGATATTTTGACCTTTGGCCTCTTTATCATGGCTGTAAGCTCTCTCTCCTTCATCCTTTTATTGAATACACATTCTTATACTGAACTGATATGTTCACACCCCCAAATTCTACAAAATGTGCAAGCTACCATTTTGTTAGAATTATGGATATTAAAAAAAATGCCAAACAATGCTACAAGAACTTTTCTTCTTGATTCATGAATAAATATCATAGTTATCCAAAATAGAATGATTCCAGGTCCTTCTCCTCTAAATCATCTTTCCAAATACTAAGATCTTGTGTAACAACCCTCGTTAAATAGTTGCATAGGGTTTATCAAGTATAGTTAATTAAATAATTAACTATCCTAGCGTGTATTAGTTAAATAACGACTATTTATTAATAATATTATTTATTTATTTATTTATTTATTGATTAATTAACACATTTAAGGTTTGGCTAAAGAATTAAAGGCTTAATAACTTTAATTTATTTATTATAAAACTTTACGTATGATAGGGGATAGGGTATTGAATGGAGGGATAAGGTGGGTGGCATTAAATGAAGGAGGTGATGGTGAATGGGGAAGGATATGAGGGGGCAGAGGCCTGCGAGAGAGGGGATTATGAAATTTTGGGAGAGGAAGCACTATCGGGGGAGAAGGACTGTATTTTGCTGTCTGTGATATTGTTTTGATTTTGGGAGTTTGGGTGGACTGTTACAGGGGTGGACCAGGTTGCTGGGAGTTTTGGGCTAGGGGGCTAGGAATCCTCATGAAATCCTGGAGCTAAGGAGATGGACAGGCTCTGTTCCTAGCTGGCAGAGAGGAAGATTCGGTTTTGGGTAGAATTTTGGGCAAAGAAGCAGAGAAGACAACCAGAGATCGAAGATTTAGCATCATACAGAGGTATGTTTATTTATGTATTTTCATGAATATGTGGTGTTATGTGGTTGTTACGTATGCTTATTTTCATGCTGTCAATAAATCTAATTTATGTTGAATAATAAATTATTATAAGTTATGATTAAATTGTACATGATATAATTTGTTTTTATTCATTATTTTAGCTTGTGTTTTATAAGGCTCTGTGGGGACAGAGACCTTACAAATGGTATCAGAGCCATGTTCTAACACTTAGGGCCTATGGACCTTCCCAAGTAAAATTCAAGAACCCAAGTAAAGTTTAAGAACAAATATTAATTCAAGTCTTTCGATTTATTTCAATTTTAATCCGAGTGTTATGTGAATGGAATAACCCTTATTTTTGTCATTATTCATGTCTTTGTTGTTATTCTAAATGAATCTTATTAATATTATCACTATTGTATATGCATTGAAAATAATGCAGGCCAATATCACACACACAAAAAACCCCTAAATTCTATTTCAAGTATAAAGAAGATTTACATATTCTGAATAATACATGTACTTATTTATTTATCTAATATCCTTTTCCTAGAGGATGAATCTAATAATCTTGATAAAAAAAAAAATGGGTTCCAAACGTAGTCTCCAAACTACAAAATCCACCCTATGATGGTGTCTGAGATGAGAAGTCTATACAAAGTTGTTAAAACAGAATAAAACCAAGAAGCAAGCATCCGATATCCCTAGAGGGTCTCGTATGAAGAATAACCTAGATAATACCATTGTCATGGGCCTGTAAGCCAAAACAAAGTAGCCAATAAAGCCAAAGCGTAGTGCCTAAGGTTTAAACCAAGCCAACACCTGCAATCAACAATCTGTTGCAAAAATCCAATAGAAATTTAGTATAAGGTTTGGTTCTTATGGATTGAATACCGGATTTGATAACTACCAGAAAGACAACTCACTTGCTTGAATGTGCAGCCTCTCCCAATCAGATATCCTAGCTTCATTGCCTCGGCTATTGTTTCCATCTAGCCTTCCTAACTCCCATGAATGGATTTACCATACCTATATTTATGCATCCTATAAAAAAAAAATAATAATAATAATAAATAATAATTGAAATGAACCAAAAAATATATATAACAATAAAATTATTGGGCCGAGGGCCACTTTCCAAATCAATCATTTGCATATGAAATCCTAATGCCAGGTATGAATACCAAGCATTAAAATGAGGAGAGCTCATGAGGAGCATATCCCTTATGCACTACGTGAGGCCAAATCTTAAATAAAAATAAATATAAAAGTATTGGGCTTGAAGGCCTAATCTCCAATTCTTCCAGCCAAGTCCACAAGATGATCACACCAAGCATATCAAAGCCAAGCCAAGACCAAGAGCTAAGAAACCAAAGAGAGTCTAAGAGAGTCTAATTTATTAGGTCTGAGACCCAATCTCCGTCTATCGACCACGGACAATGAGCCCAGTGCCAGGCACTAGGCCACAAGGACGAAGAGACCATAGCTGGGTAGACTTTGGCTCATGACACAGAGCCCAACACCAAGCCCACGATACATCAGACCATGCACTGAGCCATAGGGAGGATCCACAGACCAAAGGCCACAAACAACACATGCGTGGAGTACCACAAGCCAAGTCAAAGCCAATGCACAAAGTTGTAAACCAAGTCATTAGACACCAAAGCCATGTACCAAAACCAAGC
This sequence comes from Picea engelmannii, assembly GCA_009831015.1. Taxonomy (NCBI): domain Eukaryota; kingdom Viridiplantae; phylum Streptophyta; class Pinopsida; order Pinales; family Pinaceae; genus Picea; species Picea engelmannii. The sequence continues at coordinate 39,255 of ML784081.1, read as the reverse complement.
CCTACGATACCATGCCCATCAGCCAAAATCAGACTTATAGTGCATTTTCACTGCATGTTATATGCAAATAAATCCCATTGCCACTGAAAAAAAAAAACATTGAGCCCATAGGCCCAATATCCAATTATTTGAGCCCACAATTGTTGAGCCAAGAACCTACACCAACACATAACAGAAATCCCAACACCAAATGCCAAGCCCTTGACGAGGAAGAGGAGTCTACAAAGTTTTTTTTGTTCACAACACGTCGATACATTTTGTTTATACAATCCACCAATGAAATGCATAGGTGCAAGCCCACAAACCATTCTCCAAGACATGGGGAGGAGCCCGCAAGAACCAAGAAAATGCACAAGCGCTAGCCCCATCGCAAGCCACACACCAAGCGCCATGCATCAAGTCAATTGGAGGAAGAGCCCACAATGGGAGTTTCATTGCACATACACATCAACCATTGCACCATACCAAACACAATTCATCTAACAAAGCAATATTATATAAGTCAACACAATACACAAACCTAGCGTACAAGCACTGGAAAATCGGTGCCTAAGACCAAGCACCACGGCCAAAGGTAGGAACCCCATGCTATACAGTAAAGAAAAATAAATAAATTATTGTGTTGGAAACCCAATCTCCAAGTACACAAACCAAGCACCTGAGAGATACACCATATCAAAGTCCATAGCACAAGGCAGAGCACAAAAACACAAGTCACATGCAGGAGCTCACGAGGGAGGTTGTTATTACACTACATGCTAAGACCAACACCTAGGCTAGGCCAGGTCAACCACGAAAGAAGGTTCTCTGGCACTACGCATCCAGGTATAGAATATTACACTAGGCACAGTATATTACACACATTCCCAGCTTCAAATAAAAAGAATGAGTGGGGGAGGGGGCTCATGGGTTTTGAACTCATGACCGGTAGCCAGGTCGGCGTCCAAACCAAGCCAAGAACCTGCAACACAACGCCGAAATGGCCAGCCACACAAATCCAAGAGATAATCTAAGATTATGAAAAAAAAAATGTGATATTAGAGACTTAGCTAGTGTGCTCACGCTCGAAGACCTTGAGCCATGGCGCCTTTCAAAACAAAGAAACAAAAAAAAAAAAACCTCGACCTCCAGCTGCAGAGGCAGAGGCAGAGGTGGTCTGCAGGATGGAGAAATGACTAGGGGAAGGGAGAATTAGGGTTTTAGGGGGGAATAAGAGCCTGGGAGGGCACGTGGGCCTCATGCGAGGACCCACTGCCCGTATTTTTATTTATTTTATTTATTATTTATTTTATTATTTATTTTATATTTTTTTAGTGTTAAATTCTAAAGTATTATATTTTAAATAAGTAGTTTGAATTAAATTTTAAATTAAATTTAGATAAATTTTAAAAACATTTTAATAAAATAATAATAATAATAATAATAAAGTTAAAATAAAATATAAGTTTGGAGTCCATGGGTTTTGAACCCACAACCTCTCACCATAGTCCAAGCCTTGGAAAACAACCAAACACTAACGTGCCACACATGAGTTTTTACAAAATAAATATATATATATATAAATAAGTCAATGATCAATAGTAATGAAGTACCATCCTAAAGTATAATCTCTGATTATCCAAGCGCCAAGCTCACAAGACCATGCACACAACTCATTGAGCCAAGCGTCAAGCCCTTCCATTCCATTCCACCAGCCAGAGCCAAGCACCAAGCCTGCAAGTGAGCGTATTGTGAACAACGTATTAACATTATAAAATTTTAATGTTAATAATGGATTTGAAACCCATGATTATTAATCATATATATATATATATATATCCCCTTGATTAATGAATGTAATAGTGTAACTTTATAATTTATAGGTTAAAAGTCCTTGTAGACTAGAGGGAGTTTGATGCAGGTTATGGAAAATAGTCAAGGTAGAGTAGGGGTATAATAGAAAGCACCATATAAGGGATATGATGCACTATGGTGAGTATGGTACAGTGATAGTATAACTACCAGAGAGAGGGTCAATAGTTTTCTTAGGTGAATACATCAAGCTTAGATGCTTTAACCCTAACCTATCCACCTCCCCTAAAGAGAGTAACATCTGTTTATAGACAAGCAAAAAAAAAAACTTATGCCTAACCCTGTTTTCTAGTTAAGTTGCGCAAATGTGAAATGTCCTTGAACTCACCCTGACAACTTTGGTTGATGCAGGTTAAATCATACAAGATGGTTAGGACTCGAGGGAATCAAGGTAGAGGGGCATTGTCACAGGGACCGCCAATGCCGCCACCACCATCGCCTGGACTAGCTCTCATACTGTGCTCTTTGGAGGCCATAAATGAGACTTTAAAAGCTCGTCAACCAGCAGGGACCGAAGTGGTCCCCCACCATCTATAATGAGTAATCCAGAAGCATTGAGGGATTCGGGGAGAGGACCTCCACCCAAAGACATCATGAGAGAACTGCACAAGATCAAACTTCCAGATTTTGCCAGGGGTCGCGCTAGTGGATGCGCAAAATCATGGTTGGAAGGCATGACAAGGTGTTTTTCCTTAAGGGACTATGTGTCCACCTCAAAGGCAAAGATAACAATTTTTTAGTTGAGATACAGTGCCTTGAATTGGTGGGGCAACCTGGAAAGGCAACTGCATCTTACCCTAGACACCGTATCTTGGGAACTTTTCGAGGAGAGGTTCCGAAGAAAATATCTACTAGCTTACTATGAGGAACAACAGGTAGGAGTGTTTCATGCCTTAGTACAGGGAAATAGAACCGTAGAAGAATATGAAATCAGGTTTATGGAATTGGTCAAATATGTTTCATACATGGATAATGACCAACGACAGGCAGAATTATTCGTCTATGGGCTAAACCCTAAGATAAGGGATATGGTGCAGATGTGGAAACTGTCTTCAGTAGCAGAAGCTGTGGAAAACACATGTTATGTGGAGGAAGACATGAAATTAACTAGAGGTATGAGACTGAACTTTCTGCATTGTCCTGGATTCGTGGGGAAGGCCCCTAGGACATTTCCTAGGGGAGGGGGCTCAAGGCCACCTCCATATGGTAACAGAGTCGCACCAAGGACAGTAGCCATAGGTATTTCAATGGTAGCGAGTGTAGCATCTCGTTCATCACCAATGATGCAGGCAAGTCCACGGCCATCTCAGGGAGCAAATAGTAGGGGCAAGGGTTCCAAGGGAAGGAACTCATTTCAGATACAGTCACATAACAGTGTGCAGGTTCAATCCCGTGTTACCTATTGGGGTTGCGGAGGACCCCACTACCAGCATGACTGCCCAGAGTTACAATTCGGATTTGTGCATAGAGAAGGAAAGGCCCCGATGGGAAGAGCAAGTAGCAACCACCAGATTTATGCAGCGGTTAATAATCTCTAGGCCGAACATCAATCCATGGCGATGGAGTCATCAAGTATGCTAAATTATATCAATGTAAAGATTTTATTTGATTCTGGTGCTACAGATAGTTTCATTTCAACATCTGCATTAGAAAAGAGTGGGTTGGCAACCTACGAGCATGATGACTTTAAACAAGTCGAGATGGCTTCAGGGGAAAAAAAAGTGGTAGGACATAGCATTGATAATTGTATAGTAGACCTGGGAGTGTGTACTACCAGGTTGAAGGTATACATCACTGCTCTTGGGGTGTATGACCTAATCATTGGAATGGATTGGTTAGAAGCTCATCGAGCTTTGGTAGATTGTTTCGCAAAAAATGTGCTCTGTGTAGACGATGAAGGAAGGCCAGTGGAGATCCAGGGTGTACGAAGAAGGGTGTCATTACTCTTTATATCAACTATGAAGGTTAAGAGATGCTTGAGGCAAGGGTTTCGACTATATGTAGTGGAAGCAGTGAATGAAAGGAAGGGACCCTCCTTGGATCAGTACCTAGTATTGTCGGAATTTAAGGATGTTTTTCCGAACGAGTTACCAGGGTTACCTCCTGAGAGGGAGCTTGATTTTACTATTGAGATGAAACCTGGTGTAGAACCAATTTCCAAGACTCTGTATCAGATGATAGCGCCATAACTTTGTGAGTTGTAAATGTAGTTCAAAGAGTTACTGGACTTAGGGCTAATAAGGCCCAGTGTCTCACCTTGGGGTGCACCAGTAATTTTTGTAAAGAAGAAAGATGGTTCCTTATGAATGTGTATAGATTATAGGGACTTGAACCGTGCTATAGTGAAAAATAGGTACCCAATGCCATGAATAGATGACCTCTTCGATCATATGAAAGGAGCAACGATATTCTCAAAGATCGATTTGTGATCAGGGTATCACTAGTTAAGGATTAAGGAAGGAGATATTCCTAAAACTTCCTTTTGAACCTGGTTTGGACATTATGAGTTCATCGTAGTACCTTTCAGATTCACCAATGTGCCAGTAGTATTCATGAGCCTCATGAACAGCGTATTCTGGAAGTACTTAGACCATTTTTTACAATTATTTCTAGATGATATCCTCATCTATTCCAAGAATGAAAGAGAACACAAGGAACACTTGCGAATAGTGTTGTCTTTCCTTAGAGAGAAAAAATTGTATGGGAAGTTGTCAAAGTGTTCCTTCTTCCAGAAAGAGATCCACTATTTAGGTCATATCATTTCCAGTGAAGGAATCTCTATGGACCCAGAAAAGGTAAAGGCCATTATGGAGTGGCCAATGTCGAAAACTACCCATGAGGTGAGAAGCTGCATGGGGCTAGCAGGTTATTATCAGAGATTTGTGGAAGGATTCTCAAAAATAGAGAAACCCATCACCACTTTGCAGTGCAAAGGGGTCAAGTATGAATGGACAAAAGAATGTGATAGTGCATTCATTGAGCTTAAGAGGTTACTAACTAGTGCGCCAATTCTACGAGTCCTAGATATGGAAAAGGACTTCACAGTTTGCACGGATGCCTCGAAGCAAGGGTTGGGGGCCATGCTAATGTAGGATGGAGGAGTGATAGCTTATGTGTCAAGGAAGTTGAAGAAACATGAAGATATTTACGCTACTCATGATTTAGATTTGGTAGCTGTAATGCTAGCTCTGAAACTTTGGAGGCACTATCTTGTGGGGAAAAACTTTGAGCTCAAAACGGACCATCAAAATTTAAAACATCTCTTCACTCAAAGGGATATGAATGCCATGCAAAGGCGATGGAGTGAGTTTATGAGTAAGTATGATTTTGGTATTTCATACATCAAGGGAAAGGAAAATGTGGTCATAGATGCCTTGAGTAGGTGACCACGTGTCTTCTCCTTGGTACCCTTAAAAGTCAATATGAGGGAACGTGTGTTGATGCAACTCCAAGGAGATAGTTGGTATTTAAAGGTTACTTCAAACATTCAGAGTGGGAGGAAATTAGATCCAAAGTATGAAGGATATATTCTGGAAGCATATGGACTGTTAAGATATCAGGGAAGGATGTACATCCCTGAAAATGGGGATATTCGAAGCATCATACTAAAGGAAGCCCATAGAGCACTTTATTGTGCACATACAGGTGTGAAGAATATGTACATAGACATGACTAAGATTTTCTTTTGGGTAGGCATGACGCGCGATGTAGTCCATTTCATTGCCAAATTCCTAGAGTGTCAACAAGTGAAAGCCAACCACGACCACCCAGCAGGCCTCCTACAACCACATGATGTCCCTATGTCCAAGTGGGAAGTCATCTCTATGGATTTTGTTGTGGGGTTACCACTCACATCTCATAGACACAATGACATTCTTGTGATAGTTGATAAGTTAACCAAGAGTGCTCATTTTATTCTGGTTAGAGACACCTACAATGTCACTGATGTGGCACATGCGTTTGTAAGTGAGGTCATCTGTTTGCATGGGATAACTAAGAAGATCATTTTAGATAGGGACTCCAGATTCAGTTCTAGGTTTTGGACAAGTTTGCAGTCAACGTTGGGGACTTAGTTGAACTTAAGCACAACTTATCATCTTGAAACAGATGGGAAAACTGAGAGAGTAAATCAAGTCATGGAAGACATGCTTAGGATGTATTTCATGGATAATCAAATCCATTGGGAGAAGTACCTACCTTTGGTAGAGTTTGCCTACAGTAACAGTTTTCATAGCTCCATCAGAATGCCACCCTATGAAGCTTTGTATGGAAGGCCATGCAAAATGTTGTTGAGTTGGGATAGATTAGAAGACCGAGTAACAGTTGGGCTGGAATTGATTCAAGAGATGGAGGAACAGGTGATTCAGATTAGGCAGAGACTAAAGGAAGCATGGGATAGGCAGAAAAGTTATGAGGATGCACACAGGACTGACTGAAGTTATGAAGTGGGAGAATAGGTTTTCATTTGTATCAGGCCTAACAAGAGTACCATATGGTTCGGAAAGGGGAAAAAGTTGTCACCTCGATTTATAGGACCATTCAGAATCCAAGAGAAAATTGGACACATTGCCTATCGTCTCGTACTACCACCCCACCTGCATAAAACTCATAATGTTTTTCATGTATCTGTTTTACGTCATTATGTTGTTGGTGAATCACATAAACTAAATTGGAAGGAACTGCAGGTATCAAACATGGGAACTCTCATGGTAGAACCATTATGCATATTGGACCGTAGAGTCCGACAGCTCAGGAACTGTCTGTAGACCAAGTTAAGGTCCAATGGGACAAGTATAGTCCACGAGATGCTACTTGGGAAGACGCCGAGACATTACGACGAGACTATCCCTCACTTTTTTTACTACCTCAAGAATATGTTTCTCAAAGGTTGGGTGTATGTAACACCACCTTTTGACTTAGACAACCAGGGTTACCTAAGGCCTACACACTTTTATTTTCTATTCACAAGTGAAACTATTAAATGATACACTTGAACTTTTAAGACGTATAAATTTTATGAATGTTTAAATGTATTTGGATAATGATGGATATGATGCGATATATTGTGAGAATGTAAATTTTATGAATGTTTAAATGTTATTGATTATGATGGATATGATGCAATCTACTATGTGAATGTAAATTCTATGAATGTCTAATTGTTATTGATGATGATGGATATGATGCGACATATTGTGTGAATGAGAATCCTATGAAGGTTTAAATGCTATAGAATGATGTTGGATATGATGCAATCTATTTTGTAAATGATAATTTTATGAATGGGTGTCGTTAATTGAATTATGGGATACTATGAGATCTATTTCTAACTTGAAAACTTTGACGTTAAAGTTGTTGGTATGCGGATACCGAATTGAAATTATGGTTGTATGAAATTACATGATGATAATGCATAGAAATGTATGATTTTTTGTTACAGACTAATTTGCATGTTATCGGCTATGAAATAGCCACGGGATAATGATGATAAAAGTGGATGTCATGACCACTGGCTGAGAAACAATATGGTATGAATATTTTTATGTGAAATTATATTGGTTTGGATGCATTGCTATGATATGTGGACTAGTGCAGGATTTTAGGTGGTAAGACTACCCAAAACCGAATAGACAATGACAAAACTCCCAGCAACACGGTGCCACTATATATTCCATTGTAGGGTGTGGACCCTAGTTATGATTAGGAGGGGTAGAGGAATTTCGCACCGTGTATCCTCTGAAACCTGAAGTCATGGGAGGACAATGTTAGCTCATGCTCCCCTAGACGTGTGATGATGGTTGTCAGTTGCCTGTTGGGGAAGCTTGGTCAAGATAGTGACACTTCCACTTACGGGTTCTATTTGGAGTTAGGTCAATATAGTTGACGCTCCAAGATAGTGCAGCAGAGGAAGGATAGGAATGGATGAGGGAATTAAGTTAGGGAGGAAGGATGAGTAGAAATAGTTGAGAGTGTATGAAGATTTTCCCTATGATGGAACTTATTGTTTTCCTTCTGAAAAGAAAATGCATATATATATGAATATTCATAATTACGTAATTAAACTACAATTGTCTAAATAACATTGTTGCACTAGATAATTGAAATTAAAGGATTTCACAAACATTTGATTGGTTTATTTTCTTTTATAAAATGAATAGTCTTGTTGAATGGATTGGATGCATATGGAAATTACTATAGAGATGATAGTTATTGATATTAGTACATGAACGAGGCTTGTATGTACTAGATACACATGCATTTCATGTGCATGTACACTAGTATGAATGAGTTTCTTGGCTTACTTACTAATAATGACGGTTATTTGTTATGAATGTGTGAACCATGTTTCTTTTCCCTTGTATCATAAAATAACTTAACTTCGGGACGAAGTTTCCTGAAGGGTGGGTGTATGTAACAACCCTAGTTAAATAGTTGCATAGGGTTTATCAAGTATAGTTAATTAAATAATTAACTTTCCTAGTGTGTATTAGTTAAATAATTATTATTTATTAATAATAGTATTTATTTATTGATTAATTAACACATTTAAGGTTTGGCTAAAGAATTACAGGATTAATAACTTTTATTTATTTATCATAAAACTTTACGTCTGACACGGGATAGGGTATTGGATGGAGGGATAAGGTGGGTGGAATTAAATGAAGGAGGAGGTGGTGAATGGGGAAGTTTATGAGGGGGCAGAGGCCTACGGGAGAGGGGATTATTAAATTTTGGGAGAGGAAGCATTATCGGGGGAGAAGGACTATATTTTGTTGTTTGTGATATTGTTCTAATTTTGGGAGTTTGGGTGGGTTGTTACAGGGGTGCACCAGGTTGCTGGGAGTTTTGGACTTGGGGACCAGGAATCCTCATGAAATCCTGGAGCTAGGGAGCCAGATAGGCTCTGTTCCTAGCTGGCAGGGAGGAAGATTCGGTTTTGGGCAGAATTTTGGGCAGAGCAACAGAGAGGACAACCAGAGATCAAGGATTTAGCATTAGATGAAGGTATGCTTATTTATGTATTTTCATGAATATGTGGTGTTATGTGGTTGTTACGTAAGATTATTTTCACGTTGTCAATAAATCTAATTTATGTTGAATAATAAATGATTATAAGTTGTGATTAAATTGTACAAGATATAATTTGTTTTTATTCATTATTTTAGCTTGTGTTTTATAAGGCTTTGTGGGGACAGAGACCTTACATCTTGGCCCAATCACATATTGGAGATGAAAGTTAGGGCTCCTTGAAAAAAAACAAATGTCATCCCCCCCCTTAGCTAATACAAAAATAGAATTCCACCTAGGCACCTCATTCAAACCATGTTCCACGTGACCATGGCTCTAAACTGTGGACTTACTCACCCTTTAGAACTCTATTCTATTTTGTTTCTACACAAGACCTGGCACAAACACCATGTTTGAGGGCTCGGTTACCTCAAGGCCCCTTTTTAACTTAGCATGGGACCTGCGCTAGGACCAAGTCCTACGAATTTTGGGCTTCAACTATTTTCCCTTGTCAACTTTTGTTTTCCCCCAAAGTTACGATTCGGTGAATGCATCAATCATTCCACTAGAAAAAATGGACGGCCAAGACTTAACCTCTCATCAAATGTACGGTCCCTCCCCCATCTGGAGGCTTCAAAGAGATCGATGATTGCGACCTAATCAGGCATTGATATGGATGATTGTTGGCCCTGACCAAGTTTTGAGGAACATTTGGTCATATTTGACCATTTTTGGGACTTCGACAACTTGTTAAAGATGGAGCGCAACGCGAAGCGAAAATTGTGGAAGCTAGACCCATTTTTGGGTCCTTTTTGGGTTTTTGGGGATAATGTAATGGGATTGGGATGTCGGCCCATGGGTTTACCCATGTTTAGGCCTATTTTGTATGTATATATAGATGTCTAGGCCATATAGAGAAGTATTGTATGATATATCTATGTGATGTAGGCTAAGTGCCAAGGGTTGAATCTGTGTGATCAAGGCTTTGTTCATTTTGTGTAAGACTTATAGAGCTGAATGCAAGTCCCTATGAGAGACTGTAGAAGGCTTTGTTCTCTAGTGCAAGGAAGAACAATCTAGCGAGTTGTGTAGATCTTATGTTCTATGCGAAGAGGGATCTGGATGGCTCTATGTTGTAACCTGATTAACTGAAGCTAATAAAGAAGAAGACTTTGTGGACGTAGCCCCAGGGTGGGGGTGAACCATGGTAAATATGTGTGTTATGCTCTATGCCTTGACCTGATGTGCTTGTCTCTTCCTTTGCTAAGTGCTTTGATGTGTTTAGATAGATATATTTATGCTTTATGCTTTTGAAATATGAATGAATATTATATCTGGTATATAAGATTCTTAGTGTTTGATCTACCGAATCTAATCCATCTTGTTATGGAAAAGTGTTGAATTATCTTAGATCTAAGTACATACTGCGATGCTCTGTTCTATATTTGAAGTATCATGAGGTTTGAATATTGATGAATAATCTATGTTAGGTGATTTCTAAGTGTTATAATCACATATATGTGTCCCTACTAAGGTTGCAGACACCCGAGTCTCGCAAGAACCCCCGCCTCTACCTCGGCTGAGACTTCATCTGCTTCACAGGTGTTGCTGAAAGGGCCGACAGATAGGGTTTTGTTGGTGCGTTGTTGTAGTGTTGAACCCTGGGTATGCCCATGTGCCAACAAATGGTTCCATTGTCGAGACATGAAACTGTGATTGCTGGGAACTGAGCAGAAGAAGCTTTGTGAAAAGATTCGTCCTGAAATTGTGAAAGCTCTGTGCGTGGATCTATGCCCTAGTGCGCAGTGATCCACTTGATCTGAAAAACTCTGTGTTGAAGAAGGAAGGATATATCTGAAGGAAAGAAGTTAGATCTGCAAGAAAAGAGGTTGATACTAAGGAAAATAAGTAAGATCTGTAAGCTATGTGCTCTGATAAAGGTAAGAATAGTTAAAAGTTCTTAGATCTGGAAGCTTTGTGCCTTGTAGAAGTAAAAGAAGTGAAAATTTTTGTTTCTAAAGTATGGATTTAGGTATGCTTGATAGATTTTGTCCTAGCTTGGAAACTAGGGCATTATTAGATGAAAGAGTGTTTGATATGAATAGATCTGATAAGAATAATGAAAGATATGTTATACCTATGCATAAAAAGAATTTTTGGACTAACCAATGGATGCAGGATCCTAGAAAGAAATTTTTGCAGGCTAGCCATTATGACCCTAGCAAGAAGTACAAGAAAAGTTGGGGATCATTGAAGAGAAATATAGGATTAACTCTTTGTTATAGTTGCAAAATACTAGGACATATTGATAAGGAATGCCCTGAGAGAAACCCTAGTTGCCTCTATTGTAAGGCTATGGACCATGAAGTACTAGATTTCCCTAGAATGATTGCTAGACTTGAAAAGATAAATATGGAGCAAGAAAACCCTGAAGGATATCAAGAGACTAATATTATAGAAGAACCCCATAAAGAATCATAGATTATGTTACTGAAGATGAAAGAAAACCTGGATGAACATAAAGATCCCAGTTTGTTAGAGATCTTCAAAGAAAACAACAAAATCGAAGTAAGAATAGGAGCTTCGACATTGACTATGCTCTAGACAAGGGAACAAAGATGAACATTATGACAAAAAGTACTTGGGAAACCCTAGGAAGGCCTGCTATGGTTCCTTCACTAGGAAAAATAGGGTTGTTTAAAGGAAAATGGTAACCCTATGTGGTAGGACTACCCGGATAGCTATGAGTACCCATGGAGATTCGACAAAGGAAGAATTCAAAGTTATTAAATTTATTGAGGACTATGCCCCATTTCCATCTTTGTTATGCAAGATCTAGATTGAAAAAGACCAGATCCAGAGAAAAGAAGAAAGAAGAAAGAAATCATGGTATTTATGACTAGAAGGATCGCCTACTTGATGGAAGAACAAGAGAACAAATCTAAGTTATTTAACACTAGGGACTTGGATGTCAAAGCTATAAGATCAATAGAGGAACCATAGAAGACCAGAATACCTAATCCATATGATGGAGTATTACCCTTGGATCTGAAGAAATAATCTCAGCATCACGAAGTGACTATGTCGAGAGAAGATAAGAATTAGAAAGGAAAAAGGATGACCGAGATGAAGCTCACTGGGAAGAAGGCTAGGAAGCTAAGTAAGAAGAGAGACAAGATCGAAAAGTTATAGAAGATTCCAAAAGAAACTTCGCAGAAGGAAAAATCACAGGAATTGAGCTTCGACGGGATATCAGAACAATGACATATGGCACTTTGCCGTGGCGAAGCAATATAGTCATTGGACCGATATACCCGTTCGACTTCTACCCCAAATGGACAAAAACTCATTAAAGGATCGCCACCAAACCATTGGACCATGCCATAATGGATGGATCAATGTTCATGGAAGATTCATACCCATTGCAAGTAGATCGTTGATGAATTTCCTATTTAGCTCATCTCTCCGTGCCCAAAGAACACTTTTTCCAATGAAAATTTGAAGCCCGTAGAACTAGTGATTGTCTACAGTGATCATTGCAAGAAAATTGTTCATCCTAGTGTAGTATTTTGAGATCATCATGACCCCAATCACCTTTCCCGAGTGTGTATGTCTGACGAGCTCATCGTACTTGAGCAATCTGTCACAGAGGTCCTTCTCAATTTAATGATTGAGAGAGTCATGTCAGAAAGAAGAATGTCTGTCGGAGTCCAAGCATCATCGACGGGAGGACTGCAAGCCTCCCCATTGACTACTCAAGTAGAAACATCTTGAGTCGGTGTAGAGAGAAGAACTAAGCATAAGGACAACATAGCCAATGCGAAGTTAGTGCCATCCATCCTACCAGCTTACATACCCCCTCTGAGCAGTGAGATTAATAGGGAAAATGTGCCTAGAGTCTTTTAATACACCCTAGTCACTACATATCTACCGAAAGGAGTATGCACCTACCACGTAGATCAAGACAAGGCTACAACATTGAATTTTTGTGACTTCAACCTGGGGGACCATAAATTTTACAGCATACTTGCCCTGTATAAGTACTTAACGAGAACTAAGGGAAAGAATTCAAATATCATCCCTCAGTAATGGATGATGAACCTCGCATAGTCTTCTTTGCTCAATGTTATGAAAATACCTTACTTCGGCAGACACCAGGAGGTGAATGCTTGTGTAAAATTGTTGCTAGCAAGTTACCATGGAGGATACCTGTGGTTATACCATTGCATAAATGTTGATCTAGAATTGATCAATAGGATCACCGGGCTTAGCATGCAAGGCCCTGATCCCTATGAGTACTATCTTGGAAAGATTGCAGACCGCTCTCTTGTGCAGAAGATCAAAGAATCCTATGGCGATGTTGAGAAAGGCGTGAGAGGCTACAAGGTAGCTTCTATTGAAAGTGGTAGAGTGCACCTTGCATGCCAACTAATCAAAAGGAAGTTGGTACGCAAGAAGAGACCAACATAAGTATCTCTCTTTGTAGTTTCCCTCACAGGAAAGTGTGCAGAGGGAATACAAATGAACTGGGAGAAGTACCTGGTGAATCAACTGGAGATTGACTGAAGAGATGCCCAGGATCAGGGGCATGAATTCCATTTTAACTGGCTCCTGATATTGATTTATTTTGTTGCATGGGAGCTACCGGAAGGCGCAACCTTCCCAGACCTTGACCCCTTTGAGCCACTAGCCACTAAGTTCAATACATTATGGTACTCTAACGACGTGAGAAAGCAATGGAAATCGAATTTCCTTTTCCACGTGTACTATAACCAATTAAAAGAAGCCATAAGGAGTGAACCTCACATAACCTAGAACACTTTACATAGATTCTGACCTCTGATAAAGTTCAGTGTGGGCCGCCACTTTATATACCTAACCCCACGTGTTGATGAGCACCAAGAACAACTTCAGTCCTATTGTAAGCTGAGAGAAGAATACCTAGAAGAGATCATCAAGGAATGGTCGATAGACCTCCTTGTTTCAGAAGACCCCATAGAAATGTCTGACATTGACAACCCCGAAACTGCGCAGGATACACCTAGGCCCAGTAAGACAAAGAAAGCAAAGACTAAGAAGAAGACTAAAGAATTCTAGGATGTTGAAAACCTATCTATAAGGATGGATTCCATTACACTAGATGAAGAAGGTACAAAAACTCAAAAATTAAAAGTACCACCACCTAGGGACGAAGAAGACTCATCAAAGAAAAGGAAGGTCTCACCTCTGAAATGTTCCTCCAGAAAGAAACCAAGAACCCCTGCAACCAAGATGCGAACTACCCTCATATTGGATGACTTTGATTTCATTGTTGCAGTGGTCAATGATGCTTCAAAGGAAATCATAGAGAAGCAAGAGGTCAAGTACGAACAAATGTATAGAAAAATTGAGATCCCACTCCAAGGAGTACAACAAGCACTCTAGTCTAGCTGAGCAATCTCTACTGCACCTATGCCAGAAGGGAGAATAGAAGTGGGAGATGAATCAATTCAGCTCCACAATATAGTTGATGTAGTTGAAGTATACCTTTGACATGCTTAGGAAGAAAAAGCGCAGGCCACCCATGCCCTAAAGAAAGCACAAGAGGAAATTATTGAACAATACCAAGATGCACAACAAGAGAAGAATGCTCTCCAAGTAAAATTTGAAGAAGACATAGAGAAGATCCAAAAAGAAAAAGAACAATTTCTCATAAAGAAGATAGGAATTGAAGAAGCAGTCAATAGAGCACTTTTCTCTCTGACCGACTTAGATCATAAGGATGAAGAGCCCATAGAGCACCAAGTGATGAAGTTGGCTAAAGTTACTCAGCAACTTCAACAAAGGGCCATAGAATTAAAGCTTCATACCATACCATAGACTCGACAAGAAGTGCACAACCAGTGAGAATTGAATGCTTAGAGCACAGTCAAGAGGATTAAAACACTTGTTGCAGAATGTAAACAACTAAGTAGTAGAAGCATGCAGATATATGAACAACTATATGAAGACCCAGAGTTGAAGAAACTGGAGTCTCAAATCCAGGAAGAAAAGAAGCACGTAGATATAGTACAGGCACAACTCAAGCTCCTGTCACCCATCGAGAGGATGAAGAGATCCTAGGAACAACGCATTTCCCAACAACTCATTCTTACCATGTAGAAACAAGTGATGGAAGTCACGTAGAAACTCCAGCCAAGCCAGGAGGCGGCCTACCTATTGTTTGAAGAAATTGAAGGCCAAGGAACACTACTACAACTAGTAGTTATCACAGTTGAGTAGCAATCGGAAGGACCTATCAACGAAGTGGTTGTTCAGGAATTCGCTGAGGAAGAAGCAATAGCACAAAGAAAATTCAAATAAGATCGAGCTAAGCTCGAGACCTTTGAGGAAAAGTTACCCAGACTTAAGTGACTCGGGACGAGTCACAGGTGAGTGTTGGGGGACTATTGGCCCTAACCAATTTTTGAGGAACACTTGTTCATATTTGACCATTTTTGGACTTCGACAGCTTTTCAAAGATGGAGCACAACGCGAAGTGGAAATCGTGGAAGCTAGACCCCTTTTTGGGTCCTTTTATGGTTTTTGGGGATAATGTAATGGGATTGGAATGTCGGCCCATGGGTTTACCCATGTTTAGGACTATTTTGTATGTATATATAGATTTCTAGGCCATATAAAGAAGTAGTGGATGATATATCTATGTTGTGTAGGCTATGTGCCAAGGGTTGAATTTGTGTGATCAAGGCTTTGTGCATTTTGTGTAAGACTTGTAGAGTCGAATGCAAGTCCCTGTGAGAGACTATAGAAGGCTTTGTGATGTAGTGCAAGGAAGAAGGATATAGTGAGATGCACAGATCTTCTATCCTATGTGAAGAGGGATTTGTATGGATCTATGTTGTAACCTAATTAACTAAAGATAATAAAGAAGAAGAATTTGTGGACGTAGCCCCAGGGTGGGGGTGAACAATGGTAAATATGTGTGTTATGCTATGTGCCTCGACCTAATGTGCTTGTCTCTTCCTTTGCTAAGTGCTTTGATGTGTTTATATGGATCTATTTATTCTTTGTTCTTCTCAAATATGAATGAGTATTAGATCTGGTATGTAAGATGCTTAGTGTTTGATCTGCCGAATCTAATCCATCTTATTGTGGCTAAGTGTTGAATTATCTTAGATCTAAGTAGATACTACGATGCTCTGTGCTATCTGCGAAGTATCATGAGGGTTGAATATTGATGAATAATATATGCTAGGTGATTGCTAAGTGTTATAATCACAGATCTGTGTCCCAGCTAAGGTTGCAAACACCTCAGTCTTGCAACCACCCCTACCTCTACCTTGGGTGAGACTTCATCTGCTTCACAAGTGTTGCCAAAAGGTGTTGGCAAATGTTTAACAGGTAGCACATGATTTTCATTGATGACAAGTACAAAAATGAAGATGGCATGAGTACAGGAAGAATGTAATAGACGAGCACCAGAAGTATTTTAGGAAGACGCTGCAGAGCAAGCCCGATAAGTTCAGAAGAGATAGTGTAGAGGATTGTTGGCAAGTTATTATCAGGAAAAGTAAGCTTGTCATTGATGGAAAGATCAGAGTATGCAGCGAAGGAAAAACAAGGACAAAGTACGCTCTGGAGGAGAAGCGCCAGTGATCGCTGGATCTCATCCTAAATTCCCGATGGCCATCATATCTGAATGAAGACAAAAGGAGCGTGTAGATATGGAGGATAGATATTAGGCATTAGATCTGAGCACAGGATCCGAACACCGTTGGATCAAGGAAAACCTGCACGATCTTTAAAAGTGCAAGGAGTAGAGGGCTCACAAAACCCAAAAGCAGGAGGACCATCCATCTCAGGGGGTTATGTGGACCGTTGATCCGACTCCCTGTCAGAGTTTCAGGGATTGAGAGTTGGAGATGGCAAAGAATATTGACATCAAGAATCCCGAAATCATGATGTGTGAAATATCGATTGAATCTGAACTGTCAGATCAATATGTGATCTGGACCATTGATCTGACTCCCTATCGGAGTTTTGGGGATCGAGAGTTGGAGATGTCAAAGAATATTGACATAAAGAATCCCAAAACTGTGATGTGTGAAATCCCGACTGAATCTGAAGCATCAGATCAAGATGTGATCTTGACCATCGACCCGACTCACGTCAACAGACCATGTCAGCTAGGAACTTGTGGCACAACCAGGTAATGAAAAGTGTCAGAGCGATTCAACATGCCAAGAACATGTAAGTCACGAATCAGGGTGACATGTGGCAGTTATTTAACACATGTGACGTCCGCAGACTTACACCATGATGGAGTTTCGAGGATCGCGTGTTGGAGATGTCAAAGAAACAATGCAACAGGAATCTCGATTTCACGATATGCAAAATTGCGACTTAAATCGCAGTCGTTGAATCAAGATCAAATTTGGACCGTTGATTCCAATGAATGGAGAGGCATTGGGGATCGAGAGTTGGACATGTCAAAGATTATTGACATCAGGAATCCCAATATCACAATATGTGAAATCATGATTTAATCACAGCCGTTGAATAGAGATCAAATCTGGATTGTTGATCAAACTCCATATCGGAGTTTCGCAAATCGCGACATAGAGAGGCAAAGAACTCAATGCATCAAGAATGCCGAAATCGAGAAATCGCGATTCAATCGTAGTCGTTGAATCAAGATTAGATCCGGACCATGGAATCATAGGACATGTGGAAAGTGATCAAAATTTCATTGACTTGGGGTCAACGGAGCATAGTGTCGAAAATCACGAAATGCGAAATCACGAAAGAGCCTTATGCATAAGGCTATGGTCACAGCCCTTGGACACATTAGCGAGAGATGGAGGAAAGAGATAGAGAAACCAAGCTCGTTTTGGGGGATCGCGACTTGGAGAGGCAAGAACACAATGCAACGGGAATGCTGAAATGTCGAAACCCGATTTAAAGGAAAGATTAATAAAGCTCATCCAATGGCATAGATTAACCTGAAGGAGATCTGAGGGCTACTATTGCATGACACAGTGAAACTACTAGAAACCATTGATGGTTTCTACCAGAGGATGCGAAGACACTTCAGGATGACTGACAGAGGAGGTGAAGAGTCTCTGAGAGGAATGAAGATGTTCGTGGAGGAGATTGACAACTGATGAGCATTGAGTCCTATAATTGAAACAGAGAAGGTGAGTTCGACTATCACAGAGAAGACGAAGAGTCTCAAACTACCAGAGAGGCTGAGGAATCTCAGTATAACATACAGTGATGCTAGACACGTGGGGTGAACCACCAGAGAAGCTGAAGATTCACGATGATGATCATATAGAGCACTCAAGAGGTGGAGGATAACGACGCGGAGTCAGCATGCAGAGGCATTGCGAACATTTCATGCACAAGGTGCACAAAAGATATAAATACACGGTACAGAGAAGATATGGTGTTGTTGTTGCTGTTGGAGTTGCTATGGTCGCTGTGTAGAAGGATTGAAGTGTGAGCAAGGAGGCAGAGTGCAGAAGTAGAAATGCACAGAAGAGGAACTGTGCAGTGAATTGACATGGCACATAGAGCATAAAAAGTAGAAGAACAGACAATGCAAGTCATGTGTGTAGGAAGGCAATGAGGCAGACAGAGTAACGAAATGTAGCAGAATAGTGATGAGTCTGGTAAGCCATTTTTGAACATCTTATCACTGTAATAAGTTTCAGTAGCAAAGATTTATATTTCAGGGTGGTTGGGTGGAGCTAGGGAGGACTGGTGTCCGCAAAGGTTCAAGTGGGTGCTTGAACACAGGGAGTTGGTGCTTCCTTCTAGTTGGTGCTAGAGAAACCAGGGAGTTGGTGCTTCCTTCTAGTTGGTACTAGAGAAACCAGGGGGTTGGTGCTTCCTTCTAGTTGGTGCTAGAGAAACCAGGGAGTTGGTGCTTCCTTCTAGTGGGTGCTAGAGAAAACAGAGAGTTGGTGCTCATATGTATGATAATGTAAAGAATGTAATTATTACTTATCATATAAATAAAAGAGGTTTTTACCCTGTATTGTTGTCCTCGGAAAATATATGTCTTTGTGTTTCTCATATATGTGACTGATGCTGAATGTGCCAGTGTTTTTTCCTTGCATTATTGTGATCATCATTCAGTGTTTTTGCAAAGAGTTTTAAAAGAAGCATAATTGTTTAAGCTCAGTAACAAATGATTCACCCCCCCCTCTCAGTTGTCCAACAATTGGTATCAGATCCAACCCCTTTTATCTAAGGGTAGATCCTAGAGTTTAAACATGTCAAGCCATGAAGGAAATTCAACCAATAAGGCCCCTCTGTTCAATGGAACAAACTTTGCCTTCTGGAAAGTTAGAATGAGAACCTACATAATGGATTTAGGTG
>ML784081.1:5974-19981 GCA_009831015.1 Picea engelmannii | reverse complement strand
CTAGAGTTTAAACATGTCAAGCCATGAAGGAAATTCAACCAATAAGGCCCCTCTGTTCAATGGAACAAACTTTGCCTTCTGGAAAGTTAGAATGAGAACCTACATAATGGATTTAGGTGCAGATGTCTGGGATGTGGTAGATATTAGTTATGTAAAGCCAATTGTGCTAGCTAATAAGGATGATAAACTAGAATTTAGCTTCAATGCTAAGGCTATGAATGCTATCTTGAGTGGGCTTGCAGAAGAAGAATTTGTAAAAGTTATGAACCTAGAAACTGCCAAAGAAATGTGGGACAAACTCATTAACAGTTATGAAGGTAATGAGAAGGTAAAGGAGGAAAAGATTCAAACCTACAGAATACAATTTGAACAGCTGAAGATGAAGGAAGATGAAACTATTGGAAAATACTTTCTGAGAATAGAAGAAATGGTAAATGCAATGAAGGCACTTGGTGAAACAATTGGGGAACCTTCTTTAGTTCAGAAAATATTGAGATCTCTCCCAGATAGGTTCAACCCGAAGGTCTCTGCTATAGAAGGACTTAATGTTCTAAAAAACTTGTAGTTTGATCAACTTCTAGGAACACTGACTGCATATGAAATGAGAATAATTAAAGATAAACCCACTTCCAGAGAAGCATCATTTAAAGCAGACAAGAATGAGGATTCTGAGCCCGATGAAATTGAAGAAATTTTTTTGAAGAGACTAAAGAAGGGATCATGAAAATACAAAGGTAAACTGCCTTTCAAATGCTTTAACTGTGGAAGGATAGGTCATTTTGAAAATAAATGTCCACACAAGAAACATGATCAGAACTATGAAGGTGAAGAGAAGCACAAATCCAAGAGATTTGATAAAAATAAAAGTTTATGTGTAAACAATGATGACTCCTCAAAAGACATCGATAGTGACTCTTCCTATGAAGATAAGGTAAATGACTTAATGCTTATGGCCAAAGAGAATTATGATAATAAAAGCACAGGCAGTGGTGAGAATGATGAAGAAGTTGTGGTTGACATGAAAGGATAACTGATCAATGCATTGGAAGATATTGATAGACTAAGAATCAAGAATAGAAAGCAAAGACAATTGTTGATACAGTTAGAGAAAGACAGTCAAGAACCTGGTGAAAACCTTGTCCTACTAAAATTAGAATTGGAAGAGGCAAAGAAAATCGAAGAGATTCTGAAACAACATCTATTAGAAAAGAAGACAAGATGTGAATCATTAGAACAAGAAGTAGTGAAAACAAGGAAAGAAATGGAGAAATTTCAATCCTTTTATAATCAGAGTCTATCAAGTATCAAAGCCTTAGAAGGATTAGACACCATTCTGAATCAGCAAAGGAATCCAAAGCTCAAAACTGGTTTGGGTTATGAAGAGGGATCAAGTAGTGGGAAGCCAGGAAATGAAGAACCCATCAAGTTTGTCAAAAGTACAACCAATGACAATAACAAGTCTGCAAAAACAAAGGAAGACAATCAGCCGCCCATGAAGAGTAAAGAAAAAGGTGCCAGGATTGAATCTTTAGAATGAAGAAACAATTCTCTCTCTGCTGGAAGACGTCATCAGCAAAAAAGAAATCGATTTTCTCAAAGAAGGCAACCATTTTCCAGGTACAAATATTTTTTCTATGGCTATTGCTTCTACTGTTCTAATTTTGGTCACAAAGTTGTAAATTGTTCCTTAAGACTTAGACATGAGAAATTAAGATTTCAAAGGAATAAATACTTCCCACAACAAAGAATGATACAGTCAAGTAATAATCCTTCACGGACTGCAAATTGCCAAATTAAGTCTGGACACATACGTCTAAAGAGGCCAAGAAATAATCAACAGTCAATAAGTAGGCAACACTGCAACACCAAGTTTAACTTATTGAATAATGAGGTTGAATGAGACACCTATCATAACTTTGGACATAAATCTATTGAGTGTCAGTTAAGGAACTATGAACCAGATTCGAAATCCCGTGCTGAAAATGTCAAGTTTTGGAAGAAGAAGGAAAGTAACAAGTGTGGATTAGTATTGTCTGTTCAATGAAAAGAAAACCCTTGGTATATAGATATTGGATGCTCCAAACACATGATGAGAGACAAAGGAAAGTTTCTATCTCTAAGTGAAATCAAATCAGGAAGTGTAACCTTTGGAAATGATGCTCTAGGGAAAATAAAAGGCAAAGGGATGGTGAGCTTAGGTAATGGAAAAGGAAAAGCCCAAGATGTTCTACTTGTGGATGGGCTGAAGCATAACCTACTCAGTGTAAGTCAAATGTGTGACAGAGGATGTGAGGTGTTGTTCACGTCCAAGGACTACAAGATAAAGTCTGTAAACTCAAGACAAGTGGTGGCCAAAGGCATAAGGACAAAAAATAATGTATATGTGATGAAAGAAAATAGAGAAGAATGTCATCTAAGAAAACATAATGAAAGTTGGTTATGGCATAAGAGACTTGGACATATAAACTTCGATCACTTAATCAAACTCAAAAACCTCGAGGCAGTAAAAGATCTTCCGAGAATATCAAAGCCCCAAGATTCAATGTGTAAACCCTGTCAGGTAGGGAAGCAAAACAGGACACAGTTTAAGTCCAAGAGCTTCACTTCAACAGAGAAACCACTCCAACTAGTTCATATGGACTTATGTGGACCATCAAGATAGGAAGGCACAGGAAAAGAAAACTACTTCATGCTGATTATTGATGATTACTCTAGACTTACTTGGGTTGCTTTTCTCAAAGAAAAAGCTGAAGCATTTGAGAAGTTTAAGAAATTTAAGGATTTAACTGAGACTCAAACATGGAAGAGGTTAAAGGCAGTAAGATCAGACTGGAAAGGAGAGTTTATGTCAAGAGACTTCAAGGAATTTTGCGATGAGCATGGGATCAAGAGAGAATACACAATACCAAGAACTCCACAACAAAATGGAGTAGTTGAGAGGCAAAACAGAACAGTGCAGGAAATGGCCAGATCAATGATGAATGAGAAGAACATTGGTCAAACCTACTGGGTAGAAGAAATACACACAACAATCCATGTGCTTAACAAAGCTCACCTCTGACCACAAAGTGACAAAACACCATATGAATTATGGTTTGGAAGACCTGCCTCAATCAAACACTTCAGAGTCTTTGAGAGTAAATGCTACATAAAGAATAATGATGAAAACCTCAGAAAATATGATGACAGGGTGGATGAAGGTATTTTCTTAGGGTATGCTACAAATAGTAAAGGATACAGATGCTATAATAAGAGGCTACATAAAATGGTTGACTTTATTGATGTAAAAATTGATGAAGGAATCCCAGCAAGAGAGGTGTACGATAATGAGCCTTCTACAGAAGACACAGCTAAAGCTAAAGATGAACAGGTCCAAGAATCAGAAAATGAAGACTCTGAATCAGATGAATACTTAGACACTCAGACAGACTCAAATTAGCAGTCAACTACAAATTCCTCCTCCAGAATCATTCAAAAGAATCATCTTGCAAGTCAGATAATTGGAGAAAAAGACAAAGGGGTACAAACCAGGAGAAATCTAATCAAAACCGTCGAACAATCTCATATAGCTCTCATATCCATGCTGGAACCCAATAATTTTAATGAAGCCAGCACAGATGATCAGTGGGTTAAAGCAATGAATGAAGAACTTGATCAGATTCAGAAAAACAATACATGGGAGATGGTTCAAAGACCCGAAGGTAAAAACGTCATTGGCTCCAAATGGATATTTAAGAATAAGTTGAATGAGAAAGGACAAGTTATCAAGAACAAAGTGAGGTTAGTCTGTAAAGGCTATGCTCAGATAGAAAGACTAGATTTTGATGAAACATTTGCGCTCGTAGCAAGATTAGAATCTATTAGAATGTTTCTTTCTTATGCTTTTCATAAAAGGTTTAAAGTCTACCAAATGGATGTCAAGTCAGCCTTTCTCAATGGATATTTAAGTGAAGAAGTCTATATGGAACAACCAGAGGGTTTCAAATTGTCTAATAACCCTGACTTAGTATGCAAGTTGAAGAAAGATTTATATGGTTTAAAACAAGCCCCTCGAGCCTGTTATCTCAGACTGGATACATATCTCAAAGACAAAGTGTTCAAGAGAGGAACAACTGACAACAATCTGTATATTAAGACAGAGGATAATGATTTGCTCATCGTACTGGTCTATGTAGATGACATCATCTTTGGATGTAATAAGGATTCACTGGTACAATGTTTTACTTCTACCATGGAGTCTGAATTTGAAATGTCTATGATAGGAGAACTGTCATTTTTCCTTGGTCTGGAAATTACTCAGAGGCCCGATGGGATCTTCATTTCTCAAGGAAAATATTTAAGAGAAATGCTGAAAAGGTTTCAAATGGAAGATTCTAAACCTGTGGGTAAACCTATGGTAACTGGATGTAAATTAAGCAAGGATGATGATTCACTTGATGTTGATCAAACCTCATATCGATCAATGATAGGAAGCCTGTTGTACATCACAACATCTCGGCCAGACATAATGCATGTTGTAGGAATGGTAGGAAGATATCAGGCTGCACCTAAACAGAGTCATTTGCAAGCTATCAAAAGGATATTCAGGTACTTAAAAGAAACATTGACTTATGGTCTGTGGTATCCCAAAAATCAAATTCTTCAGTTGACTGCTTATTCAGATGCAGATTGGGCAAATTGTGTTGATGAGAGAAAAAGCACCAGCAGAGGAGCATTCTTCTTGGGTAACTCCTTAGTAGCCTGACTTAGTAAAAAGCAAGGTTCCATTTCTTTATCAACCATAGAGGCAGAGTACATTGTTGCTACTACCTATTTCACATAGGTATTATGGATGATTTAGACACTTGCAGACTTAGAGATAAAATACACTGGACCGATCTCAATTCATTGTGATAACACTAGTGCCATCAGTGTGTCTAAAAATCCTGTCTTCCACTCCAAGACAAAAAATATTCCCATAAAATATCATTTTCTAAGAGAGAAGGTCAGCAATGATATTGTTCAGGTCCATTACATTCCCACTATAGAAAAAATTGCAAACATCTTTACTAAGCCCCTAGCCAAAACACTGTTTGAATATCTTAGACAGAAGCTAGGTGTCATTTCGTTTCACACCTAAAAGAGTCCATCTTGTTAGGGGGAGATTTGTATTGTTTGAATATGTAATGCCTCCTAAAATTACTGCAATAGCTCAGGGGGAGCATGTCTCTTCTTTGACATTGATTTCAAAGGGAGAGAAACGAATTTGGGTGCCTTAGTTGCCATCAATGCCAAAGGGGGAGATTGTTGGCAAATGTTTAACAGGTAGGGCATGCTTGTCATTGATGGAAAGTATAGCAATGAATATGTCACGAGTACAGGAAGAATGAAACAGATGGGCACCAAAAGTATTTTAGGAAGACGCTGCAGAGAAATCTCGATAAGTTCAGAAGAGATAGTGCAAAGGATTGTTGGCAGGTTATTATCAGGCAAAGTAAGCTTTTCATTGATGGAAAGATCAGAGTATGCAGCGAAGGAAAAACAAGGACAATGTACACTCTGGAGGAGAAGCGCCATTGATCGCTGGATCTCGTCCTGAATTCCCGATGGCCATTAGATCTGAATGAAGACAAAAGGAGCGCGTAGATCTAGAGGATAGATCTCAGGCGTTAGATCTGAGCACAGGATCCGACCACCATTGGATCGAGGAAAATATGCATGATCTTTAAAAGTGAAAGGAGTAGAGGGATCACAAATACCAAAAGTAGAAGGACCATCCATCTCAGGGGGTTATGTGGACCGTTTCCCGAATCCCTGTCAGAGTTTCGGGGATCGAGAGTTGGGGATGTCAAAGAATATTGAGATCAAGAATCCCGAAATCGTGATGTGTGAAATCTCGACTGAATATGAACTGTCAGATCAAGATGTGATCTGGATCGTTGATCCGACTCCCTGTCAGATTTTTGGGGATCGAGAGTTGAATATGTCAAAGAATATTGACATCAAGAATCTCAAAACCGCGATGTGTGAAATCCCGACTGAATATGAACTGTCAGATCAAGATGTGATATAGACCATCGACCCGACTCACGTCAGCAGACCACGTCATCTAGGAACATGTGGCACAACCAGGTAATGACAAGTGTCAGACCGATTCAACATGCCAAGCACATGTAAGTCACGAATCAGGGTGACATGTGGCAGTTATTTAACATATGTGATGTCAACAGACTTACACCATGATGGAGTTTCGAGGATCACGTGTTGGAGATGTCAAAGAAATAATGCAACAGTAATCTCGATTTCATTATATGCAAAATTGCGACTTAAATCGCAGCCGTTGAATCAAGATCAGATCTAGACCGTTGATTCCATTCAATGGAGAGGCATCGGGGTCGAGAGTTGGACATGTCAAAGATTATTGACATCAAGAATCACGATATCATGATATGCAAAATCACGATTTAATCGTAGCCGTTGACTAGAGATCAGATCTGGATCATTGATCAAACTCCATATCGGAGTTTTGCAAATCGCGACATAGAGAGGCAAAGAACTCAATGCATCAAGAATGCCGAAAACGTGAAATCGCCATTCAATCATAGCCGTTGAATCAAGATTATATCTAGACCATGGAATCACAGAACATGTGGCAAGTGATCAAAATTTCGCTGACTTGGGGTCAACGGAGCATAGTGTCGAAAATCGTGAAATGTGAAATCACGAAGGTGCCTTATGCATAAGGCTATTGTCACAACCCTTGGACACATCAGCGAGAGATGGAGGAAAGAGATAGAGCAACCAAGCTCATTTTCAGGGATCGCGACTTGGAGAGGCAAGAACACAATGCAACAGGAATGTCGAAATGCCGAAACCCGATTTAAAGGCAAGATTAATAAAGCTCATCCAACGGCATAGATTAACCTGAAGGAGATGTGAGGGCTACTGTTGTACGACACAATGAAACTGCTAGAAACCATTGATGGTTTCTACCAGAGGATGCAAAGACACTTTGGGATGACTGACAGAGGAGGTGAAGAGTCTCAGAGAGGAATGGAGATGTTCATGGAGGCGATTGACAGCTGATGAGAATTGAGGCCTGTAACTGAAACAGAGAAGGTGAGTCTGACTATCACAGAGAATATGAAGAGTCTCAAACTACTAGAGAGGCTGAGGAATATCAATATAACATACACTGATGTTGGACATGTGGGGAAAACCACCAGAGAAGCTGAAGAGTCACGATGATGATCAGATAGAGCACTCTAGAGGTGGAGGATAACGACGTGGAGTCAGCATGCAGAGGCATTGTGAACATTGCATGCACAAGGTGCACATAAGCTATAAATACATGGTACAAAGAAGAGATGGTGTTGCTATTGTTGTTGGAGTTGTTTTAGTCACTGTGTAGAAGGATTGAAGTGTGAGCAAGGAGGCAGAGCACAGAAGTAGAAATGCACAGAAGAGGAACTATGCAGTGAATTGACATGGCGCACAAAGCATAAAAAGTATAAGAACAGACAATGCAAGTCATGTGTGCAGGAAGGCAATGAGGTAGACATAGTAACTAAATGCAGATGAATAGTGATGAGTCTGGTAAGCCATTGTTGAACATCTTATCACTGTAATAAGTTTCAGTAGAAAAGATTTATATTTCAGGGTGGTTGGGTGGAGCTAGGGAGGACTGGTGTCCTCAAAGGTTCAAGTGGGTGCTTGAACACAGGGAGTTGGTGCTTCCTTCTAGTTGGTGCTAGAGAAACTAGGGAGTTGGTGCTTCCTTCTAGTTGGTGCTAGAGAAACCAGGGGGTTGGTGCTTCCTTCTAGTTGGTTCTAGAGAAACCAAGGAGTTGGTGCTTCATTCTAGTGGGTGCTAGAGAAAATAGAGAGTTGGTGCTCTCAGCAAGTTGCAACTTGCAAAACAGAGGTTGTAGCCTCATTATGAGTTGGTGCTCATATGTATGATAATGTAAAGAATGTAATTATTACTTATCATATAAAGAAAAAGAGGTTTTTACCCTATATGGGTTTCCTCAGAAAATATTTGTCTCTGTGTTTCTCATATATGTGACTAATGTTGAATGTGCCAGTGTTTATTTCCCTGCATTAATGTGATCATCATTCAATGTTTCTGCAAAGAGTTTTAAAAGAAGCATAATTGTTTAATCTTGGTAACAACCGATTCACCCCCCCCTCTCAGTTGTCCAACAAAAGGTCCGTTAGCTAGGGTTTTTTTAGTGCACTGTTGTAGCGTAAAACCCTGGGTCTGCCCCTATTCCAACAACAACTCTCAACCATTTCAGAAATTTGGTGCTCTGGGGCTCCAAAATATTTCCTTTCTCAATTATTCCACTTCCTTGGAGTGGAAATCTGCTGAAGTACTTACACTTTTCATCCATGGTTTAATCAGATGATCGAGAATTAATCAAGCATTGGGATGGATTATTCTTACAAACTTCAAAATTTCGGCACTCCGGGGCTCCAAAATATTTCCATTCTTGATTCTACCACTTCCCTATAGTGAAAATCCACTGAAGTACTCCCACATCCTCCCTCTGCTTGATCCAATGGTCGAGAAAGGTCCCGAAGGGATCTCAAATCGATGGTCTATGTGCCTTCGCAACTTCGATCTTAGATACTTTTCACTGATAGAAACTTGGACACCCCCAAAGTTATAAACTCCTGGAGATGACAAGACACCCTGAAATCACCTAGGGTGATGTTGACTCGTGCCACGTGTCACTAAAAATTAATAGATTGGGGTCCAAAAGGTACCAAATATAGGTGATACGTGTCCTCATACAACACCCCTACCATGTGGTATAAGCCAAATCATCAACCACACAGATGATCCACAATATTTTCTTCAGATCCGATGGCCCATGTAACTTCACAACTTTACACTTTTGTGAATTCGACACTTCTAGGATTTCATCTGCAACATAGCCAGAAATCGTTGGAGTGTGTAAGTTTCAAAGTCTAAAATTCACTAACCCTCAACCATTGCTAGATCCGATGACCTATAACACTCTTGAAGTCCTTCCCTCGATCTAATTGTCAACGATAATTCCCAGACTTCGGCACTTTGGGGCTCTGGGTGGTAGAATTTCAACAAATTTTAAAACTTGCAGAGTGAAATCTCCTGCGGTTGTCAATGTCGGGTGACCACAATCGACGATGGATACTCCCCCCCATGCATCCTATCATATTGTATGACTCCTTTTCACCTGCCCTCTGATCCAACGAGCTGGATCACCCTTGATCCCACGGTGGTGATCATTCTCGAATTTGAAAGGGACAATCACGATCACATGACCCCTTACAAAGGAGCTTTGATGCTCTGGCTTTTGCGCAAACTCTGCAGTGCCATTCCTCCTGACCTTTATGATTTCAAGGTCATAATTGATATCAACCATGATACTCTGACCAACAAATCCAACCCATACCAGCCCGATGTTTCAACTTGAGGTTGTGATACAAATTTGCAACCTACCCAACCACCCACAATCCAGGCTATGCCACTTCAATCCCGCTCTGGACTTCTTTTGACTCCTGATACAAATTTTAGTTAATAAATATGCCTGAATTATTCACATTCATAGATCAAGATTCATGCTAAAACATGAAAGAAATGAACCATATGTCGTACAAAACAATAACCAACAAGCATGCATACTATGGATACAAAATTCATAGATAAATAAACACACAACGGATTAAATACACAAGTAAATAAAACCATAATAGAGAGTACTTATCTTTAATGAAACAAATCACCAACTAGCTGTAGACCAAGGACGTTCCACCCAACCATAGACATTGGTGTTCCAAGTCTCAACAACAATCTCACCCCTGAGCCATGGCTATGAATCCATAAGGACGATTCTACAGTCTCACTCGGCTTCCCAAACTAGTCAACATTCAATCTCTCACATTATTTTTAGCACCCACAAAAATCCAAAGTACACCAACTCTCTTCTACCCAACCTGCACTACCCAAGAGAATGGACCCCCTACTTTTCCACACAGTCCCTCTCCTTCCAAGGCTCCAGTGCAGCTGGTCCAGAATCTCCATACTAGGACTCTCAGGATTGGTAGCTATGAGCAACAATGAACACAGTCCAAAGCATCTTAGACATGCATGCCTTCATTCATGGCTAGAATACATTGGTAGTCTTTACAACCAAAAAAAACATGGCTCCTCTTCAACAATTCATTTTCCCTTCCCAAAACAAATGTTAATGAGGAAAGACAAGTGAGTGAAAGAGTGAATGGAGTGAGAACAGAGTGAGAGTGTGAACAACAAGCAATTGAGTGAGGGAGTGAATGAGTGAAAAAGAAGCAACTAGAAGAACAAGAGCAAGAAACCCCCAAACAGACCAAGGATGGGTTTATGTAATTCTTGGAATTAAGGAACCACTTGACCTCCCCCACAAGAAGCTCATGTAACTGTTATTCTCCATTAAAAACAAATGGGTAAATAAAGTATAAAATAAATACTTAGCCCATCAAGCCCCCTCTCTTGTGGAATCATAGCCCCCTATAACTCTTGTCCTTGTCTGTCTAGTAACCGGTGATGTATTTATTATTAATGATGATCAAACATTACATTCCCTAGGCACAATGGCCTCTTTCAATTGTTTGGGCACTCTATCCTTCTTGGATTAACAAAATATATTATTTAATATGGGGCTCAAAACTTGGGGTGTTACAACTTACCTCTATCTATATCGCTCTCTATGTCTCATATCATTTTTACTATTTCCCCCAGTATCCTCATGCATACAAATTTATTTAGTTGTCGGACTCCATTGTCATCACACCTTTATCGTGCATCAAAATATTGATTGACATATAGAGTGATATAATATACCCTCCTCTTGGACCCTTCAAAAAATCGTTCTCTTCAACAGTGTATGATTTTGCAGTATCGATTGCAAACTCGGTAATGAATCATGCAATAATAATGTCTAGCCAGAAATCGATGGTGCACATGAATGTATTGTTGAATTTTTATAGATGTGTAATATTTTCAATAGTCCATTCTACTGATATTTTTTGGTTAGTTAGGTGAGTGCATTTTAATCTCAGTATCCACTCTTGTAGTACATGTGGAAATTCACATAAAAATGTCTCATGAAGATCAGTGAATACATACCTCTCCAAATATTGGTGCAGTGTATGCTTAGGATCTCTATTGTCTTTTTGTGCAAATTCGAGCTCTTTTGTTGTCATCCATCATTCAATATTCTATTTAGTTTGGTTCTATGGTCTGAACATCCCCTTCTAATACTTCATTCTCTTCATTGTTCTTCTCAGTGAATCCATTCCAATATGTTCATATGGGTGCTAGCCGGTTAAAAGAAAAATTGTTGGAGCTTCCTAAGTTGACCCGAGTTGTACTTTAGGTTTCCAACAAAACCCTGCAAACCATCAGCCCTTCTGGAGACTAGAAAGAAACACTGTGCATAGAGTGCATAATGCAGTCTCACCCGAGATGGTTTGTGGGTGACTGCAGGACAAAGATGTCTATTTTCTTGGAAGGGAGACTTCTATGGGGATGAGAGACATTATTTCTACCTCAAAACACATAATATTCAATATTGTAGTATATCAACACAACATTTTATCTTTTAGATCTACCACTCAACGATCGATTGCATTCATTTAGTGTTTATTCTATAGTAATTATCCTGGTTATTCTATTGTGCAATGTATTTTACTACTGATAGATTAATCCATTCATCATAACTAAACATTTGCAATAAATAGCATAAGAATTCCACACCGAGACACAAACTTTACCGTGGTTCACCCCCCCTTGTCTATGTTGGTCCTCAACCAAGTTTTGAGGAAATATTGATCATTTTTTACCACTTTTTGGGCTTCAACATAGTGATCGAATATGGAGCACCCAGGCAGAGTTGCGATCATGGATATCACTTTTTTTTGTGGGCTCAGTCACAAATTGGGTCCAAGCAATATACCCTTGATGGGAAGTTTTTCTCCATTGCCACCATTGCCAACGTTCTTGATATAGATGGAGAACACCATACCGGAGTTTGGCCAAGTCATCTATGATGTCATATAAAGAGAAATAATGTTCCATTTGGGTTACCCAACCAGTGGGGTCCGATCCATCAAATTTGCTCACATCCACCCGCAAAAGGTGTAGGTCACATTGAAAGTGATGGGGCTGAAAGGTATGGGAATGGGAGGAATGTTCGCCTTCATTATTTGGAGGTGCTTCAGAGAAAGG
Source organism: Picea engelmannii (assembly GCA_009831015.1). Classification (NCBI taxonomy): domain Eukaryota; kingdom Viridiplantae; phylum Streptophyta; class Pinopsida; order Pinales; family Pinaceae; genus Picea; species Picea engelmannii. The sequence continues at coordinate 7,746 of ML784081.1, read as the reverse complement.
GTCATCTGTAGGGATCTTTAGTTTGGTGCAGAGTGATGCAAAGACAGATTCAAGCTGGGTGGTCAATTCTTGTTTGACTTCCTCCATTGAGAACTGCATGGTTGTATTTATGGTTGTATTGATGGATGAATCGATGGAGGCAATAGTGGCACTGAGTTGTTTCACTTCTTTTTGGGTCTCAAGGAAGCCAAATTGCAAGGTGTTGAAGCGAGTTTCCATATCTTGGCTACGGGTATGGGCCATGAGGATGGGTGAACTGAAAAGGGGCGGGCGGGGTCAAAAATTTTGCCAAAAAATGATATGGATGAATGTGATAAGGGTGAAGAGATGAATCCAATGGAATAAGTCTCAAATAATGGTGAAGAATACTCTAGTCTGAAGAATACTGCAGTGATGAAATTCCCAAATGCTTAACCAGAAAGAAATGTGTATTTACTTTGCAACCCGAACACAGTTGCGTGACAATAGATATGGTCTGTTTTAATTTGTTTATGTTTCTGTCCCCCAAGGGTTAGGTATTCAAGGGTTCTATAGACAAGGGTTTTCCATGTGCTATAGCTCTCTGATATACATGCAGGTTCCAATAGTAGTACTCAGCCCAATATCTCAGGGCACTAACTAAGGAGGATAGACCGTACCCTTAGTCATACTACCCGATTACCCAGGTACTAGAGAGTATCTTCCCGAGTGTTTTTCTCGATGACACTATAGCAGTCTGGTGGCCGATAGGTTTATCTAAAGAGGCCTTCAAGAAATCTAGGCCGATCCATACACAGGTGTTGTCTGATGCGCTACCACTCGAAGGGGTACCAATAGGGGTTACAAGGGTGGCCAACAGATTTGCGCTTAAGAATCACTTGTATTTCCTATGTGTATGAATCCCTCAACCATGGGTTTATGCGTGTAACGACAGATCTTTGTGTCTTAAAGATGTCGGAATACGTCTCTACCCTGAAACAAATTCCCATAATTTCTGCCAAGGAAAGTGCTTTGATACCACTTGCAAGATACCGGATATAATAAATATGCAGAACATAAATAAAATGCTAGATATGGTAGAATTATAACCAACATAATCTCCACAATAACACATAAATGATATAATAACAACAACATAAATGACACTTTGATTCATAAAGCAATGTTCACGGGCCTCTTCAAGGGGGAAACCTCCAGTCGCGCAACACTCTGTTACAATAATCTCCAAGATAGGGTTTTCATACCCTTGTTGAGTGCAATCTATGTCGTATAATTTTCTCAACGATTTAATTTCAACCAGGAGCTCATAAGCTTAGAGGCACAACACAATATGTGCGAGGATTTGAAGTTATCTATCCTAAACTATTAAATCAAAGAACACAAAGATAAAATAACATGGATATACAAATGACAAATTTTACCTACTATATACAACACATAGGTGTACTGGCATCAGTGCATGGGGGGCCTTCCATCCTTCAATAAGTACACCATAATCTTAACACAAGATAGAGATCAAAATGGAAGCATGTCTTGTATTGAAAAGAATATGATTACATCTTCATTCCAATATAAAATCTCCTCTCGACTAATCTCAAGAACCAACCTATCAATTCAAAACATGATCATTTTACAAACTTCACACACATATATATCTCCCTTTGAAAGGAGAAGGCTCTCCTATTTATACAAGAACATAAGAAGCTACCCCATTAATGGAGATCCACTATTCTCTCCCTAGATCCATAAAAATCTCATATAGTTACAACCAAATGGCAAATGATGAGACACAT
>ML784080.1:333435-347965 GCA_009831015.1 Picea engelmannii | reverse complement strand
TGCGTATTATTTCCAAAAGTGTGATTTTGAGAAGCTGATAAGTGTAACTTTCTTCATGAAAATGATCTAAATGAAGAGTTAGATCTTCCATCACCATATCATTATCATGTCATCATCTCGATAACCAAAAATGTGGATAACAGCCATTATTTAAGGCTTAATAGAACATTATTAAACTTTTCAATTTGGTTCCACGTAATGTTTTAAGTGGGAATTGTTAGTGTTGTAGGAAAACAATCGCTCTTGTAAGAAATTTAAAATATAAGAGTTTGTACCCATGACAAAAGCGATCTTGAAAGGACCCAACCATAATTTTTGAAACTTCGAGACATCTGATCGTCTTTTAGAGTACACAATTAGATCATCAAGATAGATATGAATAATATTGTCGATCAAATTGTCAAAAACTATCTACACAACCCCTTGCAACGTGACACCTGCATTGGATAAGACAAAAGGTATACGTTTGTAAGACAAAGTGCCCCAACGAGTAATAAAAGTGGTTTTATGTTTATCTTCCATTTTCACCTTGATTTGATTATAACCAGAGAAACCATCAAGTAAGGACATCATCTGCGACCCTGCAACTTGTTGCAAAATCATTTCCATATTGGGGAGAGGAAAGTGATATTTTATACTAGCCCGATTCAATGCGCGAAAATCTACGCATAATCTGATATGACCAGTTGTTTTCCGAACGAGAACCAAATTATAAATCCATTCTGAATACTTAACTGGAAATATAATTCCATCCTTCAAGAGTTTTTCCAACTCCTTTCGAATAGTTGTTTCTAGTGCAGGGTTGATAGGTCTTTGTTTTTGCCTAAATGGTTTTATGCCCTCCTTGATAGGATTGTCATGTTGTATAAAAGCAGGATCAAAACCACAAAGATCCTCATAAGACCAAGCAAAAACATCTTGAAATTCACCAAGAAGTGGAGCGAACTTCTATTTTTCTTCATCAGAACATTGAGCACCTATGTTAACATTCTTTGGAGATTTGAGAGTTCCAATGTTCAAGGAAATGGTTTTACTCACTTTCCTTTTCGACTCCTCTTCTTTATGTTTCTCTTTGTTGCCTACATCACTCAATGAAAATTAAATTTCTAGTGGAGTCAAACCTTTGATATGGCTTCCTTAGGCTTGTAAGGTTCATTTTGAATGAAAGCATAGATGCCCTCATCACTAGGGAAAATCTATCATGATTCTATATTGTTAGGGATGTGTGGATGATATATAGATTGAAAAGTAATATCAGGTCTTTGAGGCAGAATTTTTCGATTAGGAGAGGCTGCAAAAATAGCTAACCGATCAGCCATTGAGTTCAATTCCCTCTTAACATGAGTAATGTTGAAAGGTAGTAGGTTAGAAATAAGTACCCAAACAGTTTGGATGTAGTGTTCCATCAACTTGTTGCTAGGGGAATATATCTTACGTACAAGGTTCACAACAAGCTCAGAGTCCCCAAAAACTGTAAGGTGACCAAAACCCAGATTACAGGCGTTTTCAATTCCTAATAATAAAGCTTCGAATTCAGTGACATTGTTTGTGCAAGCAAACTCTAACCTATAAGAAAAGTTATGAATTTTCACCACAAGAGAGTACAAGATAATGCCAACTATGTTTCCTTCATTAGAGCATGAACCATCAAAGTGCATATGCAACATACCGTTGTCTAAGTCTATTTATTCCAAGGGAGTGTTATCCTCCTCGACAAAGATGGAATACACCCCTAGGTCCTCTTCGATATAATTCATATTAGTTTGTGGAACACTTTCTATGTAAGGTGAAATCCTTCTCTCTCTAAGGACTATGATGTTTTTACCATTATGAGGAATGGATAAGTGTGTCCCATTGAGTGAGAGGTATCCACCTGTCAAATATTTCCAATCTCTTCCTAGGATGATCGAGTAGTTACTTATTGGCATATCGATTACCTGAATATTAAGGGTTGTCCTTATTTTAGGGTGCGTGCACAAAACCAAGGTCACGTCCTTGATTTCACCTATGGTCGTTTGTTGTATACTATTATAAGAGTGGCATTTTCATTTGTACAAGACAAGACTATATCTTCCATAATAGTATTCAACATTACACTTGGCCCCAAACCGCCGTCAATGAGGCAACAATGGGAAATCTTATCCATAATATTTACAGAAATATAAAAAGGGGGATTTTTTACAGGGTATCTAAAGTTATGTACACCTACTTTATTTACAGATGAATCCTCTTCATCTACCTCTTCAGAGAGGTTGGATATAATGGAATTTTTTCCTTCCATGAATTTTTTTAGATGCCTCTGTTGTTCAGGGATGACAACCATGTCTAGAAGCGTTGCATCTGCTTTGATGTTGGACAACTGATTTAGAATATTGCATTTGGAAGAGGGGAGAGGAGATATCGTTCCTTGACTGTCAGGAGCCTTAGGAACTTGAACAGTAGGAACTGGTGAAGATGAGCTTGGCTAGAAGAATTGTGGGGAGGATCATATTTTCTTTTGGGAGCATAGGATTTATTCCTAGTATTGATGATCATGACATCTTCTGGCTCTGCAAAATCTAGGACAGTGATGGTAGTTTCAGGTCTCTTACCAAAGATTTTATCTTTGGCACTCTTCTTTACCTCACATGTACTCTCCTCAAGGTGATCCTCGTAAAAGTTACACCAACTACGAGGCATGATAGCTTTAGGTTGAAAATTATTTTCATTTGGATTTATAAAGGGGGGTGAAGAAGAGGATGAAGCTCCAGGGGTAAGAGGGGAGACATTTCCCTTTCGCTCATACACTATCATACGAGTATTCATGTATTGTACAAGTTGTAAGAGGGCGGACATGTCTATTTATTTAACTGATTCTCCCTGAGGAATACATGTTCTTTCAAGTTGTTCTTCATACTCTAAACAAGTATGCAGAGTGGAGCCGAGGTTATCAATGGCCTTTCCCTCAAGCCTATGATGGTAGGGAGAAGGTAATGCATTATAATAATGCATGAAAGCGGATTGATTTTGAGGTCAAATGAGTTCAAGGATTTGATTGTATAACTTGGTGAAACACAAGTTGAAGGACTTGATGGTCTCACCATCCTTATAAGCGATGTTATTGTATTCTTGTAACTATTCAACTGAGCTTTTGGATTGCCCATAGGTGGATTTGAACCAATAGACTAACTCCTCCCAAGTAGATAAAATCTTAGGAGGGAGATCAAAGAAATCGGTTGTGGCCTTACCTTCAAGGGAATTGACAAATAAGTGCATGCAAGTATCGTTGTCATTTTCTCCTATGTTGTGACAGGCATTAGAAAATGCCACCAAGTGTTAATTTGTAGTGACAGTGTTATTCCCTGAAAACCTAGGAAGATTCTCTTTGAATTTAGGAAGTAGACAAGTAGCAGGTGTCAGGTTAAGAGGAGAGGAAATATGCCACGGTGTGGTTGTATCATCTTCTTCAAATTGAAAAAACTCATACTTTTTAATGACTTTGGTGGGGTTTGTAGTAGATTGGACAGGGACTTGATGACTATATAAGCTACCAATCACTGACGAAGTTGAATATTGAGATGAAGAAGCACCTCCAGTGCCACCAAAGCCACCGCTAGATGCCATCTTGTGGATAATAGGTAAGGGAGAGAAAGACGAACTGGATGAATCAGACAAGGTTCTCCTTAGAGCACTTTGTTGGGTTGATAACACAACGTTCCTTCTTCCTATTTCAGAAATAGGATTAATTTAAGGTGAAAAGCCTCTTCTTCTCCTAGAAACACGAGGGTCTAAGGACATGAAAAGAAGATCAAAGCTAAAAAAGAAAATTATGGTTGATTTCTAAGTTGTCTACGTCTAGCTTCCCAATGTTCTTGGGCACTTATGTCTTGTTCAATTGCTGCCCATGAACGATTAAGCTCATCCCAAGTATTAGCAGTGTCTAAAATGGTTTTAAACAAGTTTAAAGCAATGTTGGTCTGATCTTGAAGATCGAGCTCAATATTAGGCTACCTTGAAACAGTTACAGTCATTAAGAAATGAAACAGTCAAAGAATCAATATCATAAAAATAGATATATTTGATAGTAATCAAGCATAAAATCAACCAGAGAGATATTGAGGATCTCCCCAGTATGGTCGCCAATTAAATGTTGAGGAAAAAATATGAAATAACCTTACTCAATAATTTTTGTATCTTACTTGGATAAAGCAAGATAGACGGGAATATCACCTTATGTTTATAGCCATCAAAAATTGTTTCCTAATCCACAAGTATTGATTACAAGGGCTTAGGCTGATTTTCTTATAAATAAAAGATTGCTGAAAAATTCGATATTTATTTAATTTTATGAATATAACAGATGCAGAAATAAATGTAGAGACAAAAGTAAAAATACCAAGTCTTTAATCAACACAAATGAGACATAAATAAATCACTTATTTCATTCCAGAATCGTTCTCTTTACAAAACTCCCTGAGGAAGTATGGACCAAAGTCAAACTTAGATGTCCCTGATAGAAAGTAAAAAACCTAAACTTTAAAAGTTGGATCAACTTGCCACAGATTGTTTCCCACTCGACTCTGCACAATATCCTTTATCAGTCATGAAAATTAATTCACAAACAGACAAGTATACATAGATTATCAAAGATAGATCAACACCTCTGAAAAACAAGTCTCTGAATGATGTAATTCAACCCTGAATCTTGTTGTCTACAATAGGACCCTGCTATCATAAAAGAGAATTAGGCTTTCAATGAATTAGAGAATGGTGAAAATTGAATTATCTCAATAAGAATCAAGAGCAAACCTTAGTATGCTTTATGCTTCTATTCTCCCTTTGTTCCTCCTTCTCTTTTTTCCTTTAAGAAATCAGAATTAGTTGAAGTAGTTAACTACCTCTTTTAGTTAAGTTAACTAAAACTCAACAAACTTTTAGTTTAGGGGGGAAATTAATAAAATAATAATAAGGGTCTTTAATAAATAATAACTAGTAGGTGGGACCCCTTGTGACTCCCTTTAGTTTTTTAACAAACATAAACGCAACTAGTTAATCAATCAAACACATCCCTCCTTGTGGCTCCCATCATCACTCTCATAATTTGAAAATTAATATCAATGATATTTGAAACCATATCCAAAAAAATATAATATCCATCATATCCAAAAAAGTATGTTGTCCAAAAACTTCAGTAATCAATTTTTCTCAACAATCAATAAATAAAAACACTCAAAACCCATATTTGCCACTCTGGGAGGCAATTTTCCCCTTGTTGCTACTGTCTCCCTTTGATTTCTATGAATTTTCCTTAGGCTGTGTGGAGCCTATAGGCCTAATCTCACTGATAACATGAGAGAAATCATCTCTCAAGTGCATGTGGGATGAAACGGATTTGGCAAAGTCACTTGAGGGAGAGGAGGGGGAAACAACAACTTTTCCTTTATCAAGTGCATGGTGGGATTCAGTTTTTAACCTCTTTCTTGCATGGGAATACTGTACTGGTGAGTGTGCAGGGGCAACTTGGACAATTGGGTTAACCGATGGAGGAAGAGCATGTAGAGACAAATTGGTCCAGCCACAATGTTGGGAGACTGTCGGGTGGACAATCTCTTGCCATCTGTCATTTTTAGGGACTTTAGGTTGTAATGAGACATGAGGGGGAACTTGGATACCAGGGGCATGCGGGGATTGGAAAGGAGGCCTTTCTGGACTAGGTTGGACCACTCCTTGTCCAATCTAGTTAAAAAATCCAGCTTCGAATAGTTGGTTCAACTCTTGTGGATCTACATCAAAATGTATAGAAAACCTTGGCCTTCTAGGGCCCTTGTTCCAATTTCCTCTTCCCATGTTACCCTGGCCATGACTTCCTCTGTTGAAGAAGCTCATTCATGTATGCATTATTTGTTAGCAACTAGTTTCTTCAAAAAACCATACATGACATCTCTTTAAATATGAAACAAAGTTTGGATCAACAACACATCGGACTTATGCAATCCAAACCATAAAAATCGTTTAATACTTATTAATGAGTAGGGAGTGAATAAGGGTTATGGGATATACAAGGGATTGTATTGAGCGAAAAGTGGTAAAATGAAAGGGGATAGATCATGATTACTGCTCAACAAATCATCAAACAATCAATTGTATTGTAATAACAAAACATGTCAACTATAACCTATCCATGTGCCATCCTTTAACAACTAAAATACAGAGTTTTCATTTAATTATAATTAATTTTAAGAATAGGGAGTGAATAGTGAATCTGGGAAGGTGAGGGGACTTGTAATGTGCGGAAAGTGAGAGAATTGCAGGGAAATAATGAATATTGTTCATAAAACAAATCAAGTAATCAATAGACATAACTTTGTACTCAATACAAAAAATACCAACACCAATTCAATAATTACTGTGTATCAGAATTGTTCACTGTTCCACATTTAAATTCCTTAATTTTTTTTCAATTAGAACAGTCTGCAATCATACTCATAATTGAAATGACTTTCAACAGTCCTGTTAATAAAATGTTTGGTCTTTAATTTCTTTTATTTTAAGAATTAAAAGAAAGCGCACAACAACATTGCTCCACTTCTATACCATAGAATCATTATAAAATATTATAAACTATCCATAAATTTACAATCGGCCAATTAAAACATATGCACAGGTCCCTTTCCAAATTGAACAGACTTCTAAAACATGCCCAATTTCATACTTTCTTCAACATGTCAACCAATAAGTTCTTGTAACGGAACCACAGTCAGCATAAACCTGAGCTTCATCACTGTCAATGCAACCATTCATAATATGCGTGATGATTCCATAATAGATGCACAGTGAACATAATGAAATACACACAGTTACCAATTCCATAAATTGTTATAACCCTGATCAGGCCTAGTGAAACACACACGAGTCTCCAATTTGAAATCAACACTGTATTGTAGAACACAGTGATTCAAAGTATAATGAAAAAGAGGCATCCCTTTGACTACATATTATTATTCATTCCCGATCACAACTTTTCAACCAATTTCATCATGGGAAGATGAGATAGGGACTCGACAAAACATTCCATAACCAATCCACTTGATAATCAATTTTTGACAACCAAAAAGATGCCCGACGGGAGGAAGAAACGTTGGGTATTTTTTTTAAAAATCGGGCTATATCACAACAAATACAAAGAGGTAATCAAGAGTGTGTCCAGTCTTCAATAGTACAGAGAACTAGAGGCCCTCAGAAACACATCAACCATAGGCAAAGACCCTTCGATACAAGCATAATAGAAAACCACAGGGTTCCTTATAACTCTCAGTCTGGGAAATGGTGCAACAGTTAGCCATAAAGGAAACAATGACGGGTAGGGTAGAAAACTGATGCACATAGTTTGTTTTGTGTTTGTAGAGGAGAATTGAATGTCCACTGGACAATCATAGTTACCCGGAACACACAGAGGTATAACCTCTATCTATTTCTTAAGAGTCAAATCATTTGATAACAATGCCAGTGAGGATGCATAACTTGAGGCATAACTTATATCATCCAACAACCATATAGCATATATATTGACATAATGGCCACCCTAAGACTGACTTCTGAGATACTTGTATGCCAAGACCATGTGAATAAGCCTACGACCATGACTCTGGAAAAATACACAACAACCAAATGGCACTCTGAATATGACTGGACAAGGTTACCCTCATAATTGTGACGAAGCAACCAACAAGAATATACAGAGCGAAACCCTCCACCATTAAAAAACAGAGCGATAATACCCATATTCATTCAAAAATCCACAGAGACCCACCACAATTTTAACCAACAAAGCAACCAACGAATGCACAAATCAACCAAAAACCAATTCTTTTACTTGCAAATCGAATAATTACATAGTCATTCCAGAGGGAAAAACCACGCCTTTACACAGTTGCAATTCTCAGGAAAACACAAACCCAAGTATTACTAAGCCATTTTTTGTTCATACACAGAGCGTAATTCATGGATGGGGTGAAAAATAACCATACCTATAACCGAGAGATTAAAAGGGCGAGTTGGTCGAGCATTTTCTTCCCAAGCCTGAATTGTGGAGCTTAACCACCAACAGACCAAAATGCAACAAAGAACCATACTAGGGTGACGGCCTGATGAGGGGAGTATGGAGTGACGTGCATTTACTTCAAGTCACTTCCATCTCCTATCGTTTTCAATTCTAAAGTACAAGACATCCAATACTCACCATATTATTTAAACCATGTAATTAATTTCCAAACCATTGAAATCTGCAACCATATTCCTTGCCCAATGTGCCACCCAAAACATTCACATTAAATTTTCCAAGTTTTCATGCCATACCATATGCATTTCCATATCCTATGCGCCCAAAATAACTCACATGAAAATCGTATAGCCACTAACCAACCATATAATAGTTAGGACTAACACTAACATGTTTTTCATTCCCATTTGCATATAACTTTTAACATAGCTTAAACATATACCCTTTCTTTTTAGGATTGTTCCCATAAGTTTCTTCTCTTTATTTTGGTTATGTCATTACTAACATATTTCTTGTGTGTGTGTAGCTAGGTAATAAATCATGGTGACATTATTAAACATAGAAGCTATAAATATATGCCAATCATAACATAAAAATAAATCTTTGAATAGCAGAACATCCCATAAATGCATCATCCACTTGTCACTATGTCAAAGTGAAATCAAGACTGCATTGTCGACCATATAGGACCCTGTAAGAAGCATCGAAACAACAACACAAAATATGTGATATGACTATCTTCAAGCCTCCAATCTACAAGGGGGTACCACCTACTAGTATTTATTATTAGCATAGTTTAAATAATAGGGCTTTAGCAATACTTTACGAGCGAAATTCCTCGTTGCGATTTTAATCATCAACAAGCATCAAAATGAATTGAAAAGCTAAGAATTATATGACCTCAATTCCAATTTCCTTTTCCTATGTTATTTCGGCCATGGCTACCTCTACTGAAAAAACTCATCATGTAGCAACAATTTATCAGTTTTGAATTTCTTAGTAACACATACATGAAACTCTATTTACATAAATCAAAAGTTGTCTCTAGGATTTACCACAAGACATATGCAATCCATCCATAAGAATACGATTTATTAATTTTCATGTGAAGAGGGAATTGATAGGGTAAATGGGAGTATGGAGGGGTTGTAATTAGCGAAAAACGATATCATGGAGGGGAGGTAATATACAAATATTGTTCAAACAATTAATAAAACAATCAATTGTGTATTAAAACAATCCATAACATCAGTCTTCAACTCTTTCCATATCAACTTCCTTTAATTTCCACACAGACTCCTCTTCGAAATAAATATCACCGAACAAGAAATTAATAAGTGAAATTGGGATCATGAAGGGATTGTAATTAGTGAAAAATGGTAGAATGGGGGGGGGGGAATAATACGGATATTGTTCAAGTGATATATAAAACATACCATCTCTGATGGAAATTTGCAATCAAACATCCTACTGTTCAAATATTTAAAACTTAAACCATACTCTGTTTTCAAAACAACAACCAAAAATTGGTGTTTTCTTCATAAAATTGTTCACTTGCCTTAGAAACTGTATTACACAGTTACCAATTTAATATGCCCATAATTTTGAAAAATAATCATAATAACCATATTGTATGTATATAACATATTTAAAAATGAACAGCATCATAATCGCCATAGGAAATACAACCACAGTCTTGGATTGGACAGACCACAACCATAATATCAACCTCAACAAAATTATTAAAACCCATAGGGTCTCGTGAAGTGCACCAAAACAGATCCTTGTATGTAACCATAATCCAATCGAAGCACAATTTACCAAACCTCCTCATCATATTTCATTCTGGTTTGTTTACTTATTCGAGCATCATACAATTATACACAAGTGCTTTTCATTCTTACAATAGATCACAACTAATATAACAATAATTTGCAACATTGCTATCGAGATCATGAGCTTCATATAAACAGATTGTAACTTCCAATGAATAAGTGAATCCAACACTTCCTTCATCACACTATAACAAGTGACCAATTAAAACCCATGCCCAAACCAAAATAGCACGAACAATGCTTCCATCAAAATCTGGGTAAGCAATGTTCTCGTATTTGCATAGGGTTCACCACGCAATAGTGATAGTGAGGGAATAAGAAGGCGGGATAACAACTGAGGGTTTGGCCAAGACAAGGCATGGAAGGTTTAATCCTTCATGATATTTCACTTAAACAATCAAAGTGCAGTGACCAAGGCACAGGCACATTAACCAGAAAACCATAACTCAAAATGTCGATGGGGTGTACAAATAACCCACAGACAGGAAGCGGTGAGGAGTCATGAATAGGGCGAAACCCAAAACAACGAACCAGAGGTAGGGCAGGACCAGGGTTCCAAACTTAATTCTTTTCCATAAAAAAGAATTTCAAAGAGTCATACACAGTAAAAGACACCACGCCATTCTTTCAACACTGTGGCTCAAATACAACCACAACACGAAAGAAAAACCTTGCAAATAACCAATACATAGTCCAAAATATTTCATAACAACTTTGGAAATACACAAGCTGTGAGAAAATAAGAGCCAACTATTGATCTAAAGTGCAAACTGAATGGTCATGGATGGGAAAGAAAGAAAACTCCATACCTATGCAAAATATTGCTTAGGGGGAAATGACCAGGTTGTATACCTCATCCACGACCGAGCAAAGCAAAGAAGCAACAACTAACAGAGAAAAATGCAATAATGACTAGGGTGGCGGGATCAAGGTGAGTTTGAGTGATGTGCATTTACTGCACGTCGCCTATTCCTTCATATTTTCATCCATGGCTTAGTACGAGCCAAACCCACTAGCCAACTCACCACACCATTAACATTCAAAATGGGCCTACTAAGGGAAAATATTAAAATAGTAAAATTAGGTCGATCACCCCCCACCCAGTTCAATACAAACCAAATATTCCAAATTTTTCCATGTTATAATTTGCAAAATGCGCCATATTCCAATTTGCAAAATGCGCCACCCCTTGCCACTATTCATATTTCTCATATGACAACTTGCGAGGAACACAACCAATTTGCAATTTAAACCAATGTGCATAACCATAGTAGTAAGGGTCGAGGTGATCATCCAACTTTTCTATGAACACTATACAATATCAAAATTAAAACTGGAGTGTAGTTCTTTCATCCAAAAAAAACATAATCATATTTTACAAGAGGTAATGAAGATCACATTCTTTCATGTATTAATCATCAAAATTCCTTATCACAAGCATTTTAACCATAATTTGAAGTGAATAAGCTATAGAAACTGTCGCAACCAGTACATAGACAAACAAAATATAAGTGTTGTTTTTCCATCATAGTGCCATAAGTCAAACAAGGGGTCCCACCTACTAGTATATTATTAATATAATTAAATAATAAAGCTTGGCAATCATTTGCGAGCATAGTGTCCAAAGTTTCACTTTTAATCATCAACACACTCCTTAGGTTAATTGTGAATCTATTTTCTTTATTCTAGGAAACCCATAGAAGTCTAGCCTCATTCTCTATCTAGGATCAATAGGAAGGTCCTAGGGAGATCTACTTACCATACTGGTGAGATTTCTCGAATAACAGAATTGGTGACTCCGTTGGGGAAGAATCTTGTATTCTTCTCTAGTTTATATTTCCTTGCCAAAACACCCTCTGTTTTATGTTTGTGAATTCATTTCCAGGTTAGATCTCTCAGATTTGGTAGATTTGAGGCAAATCTGATTGATCTGAAGCATATTCACTTAAAAAAATATTTTGCAATCGTCAATTGTTGCAACATATGTTAAGCTCTAAATATTGGCATATTACCCCTTAAGTGGGGCATATTAAATTAGTATTGTTATTTTATTTATGTCGGCTTGGGTCCATTTGTTGTAATTGTAATTCCTAGTCTCCTATATATACCAAGGAGACCTTTTCATTTGGAATCATCTTGTATTTGTAAATTTATGTGGCGTATAAGGAGGTTTCCCCCTAGAAGAGGCTTATTATCTAAAATTATCTCTTTTTCAAGGGGTTGAGTACTTATTCTGAGGTTTTTATGTTATTTTTATATTTGGTTCTTAACATTTGGTATCAAATCTCAAGGTCTTGGGGTTTCATTGCTGCATTTGAGACACCTTGGAATTTTTGCTATAATTTTTTTTCTATGACATTTCATAAGGAACGCCTTGGAGAATATTTAGTAGATGGATCAAGGTACTTGAGGTTGACATTTAAGCTCCTAAGGATTATACTTTCGTAGATATAGCCTATGTAAGATCGGGTCCTGGAATCATACTGGATTTAGTCATCGTGGAATTTTCGTTAGAAAAATTTTTCTGTGAAATTTCATACCTTTAAATTGGTAGGATATTCATAGAAATTATGAAGGTAATTGTGATAAAAATTTTATCTTCTGGGTCATCTTACTTTTGTAGATACACCCTATGTAAGATAGGGTAGTTGACTAGTCTTATTAACTAGTCTCAAACAGGTTTTCCGGGTAAAATGGTGATATCTTCTTCAGTGAGTATCCAAATAAAGTGAGACCAATTAAATTGGACATCAAACAGTCTGTAGTATTTCTGGTGAAAGTTTCATAATAAAATATCATATATTGTGTTCTTGGCACGCTTTACAAGTAACTCTCCTGGAAGGGACAAAAATAAGCAACTTGTGAGGAAGTTACCATAACTTCCACTTGGCACATCCAATTTGACCAAACCTATGGCATTGTAGAGAAGACGTATCAAAGAAATATAGAAAAAAAAAAATCATACCCAGAAGGGCCAAAATTTTGGAGATACAGCAGAAGAAGATTGTCTAGCAGAACCACCTCAAATTAAGGTTTAAAAGGTGCATTTTTTTTTGGAAATTTCCATATATTTTGACTATAACATTCAATTGTGGTGATTCAAAAGGTATAATAAAGTGGGATAAAAGGAGTATCACATAAATTTGAGAGAATCTTATGGATTTTTAGGTACATGCGTATGATGACGTCTCTAAACGTAGGAGTTGTTGTTACTTGTCAGCGCTACAACCTCAGGACTGTGTGGTTTTTCCTGTTGGATTATTGAGAGGGGGGTGTTGACGGGCGAAATTGATCGTCCATCAACTGGAAGAGCGAGTCCGGTCCAGGGTTGTCTAAATAACCCAAGTCGTTTGGTGTAACTCGTTCTGACGGGTTTAATGGCTTCGTTAGCCAATCTAAGAATCCTAAAGAAACGAATAAAAGAGAGAAATAACTAACTAATTACTAAACACACTATATATATGTACATATGTTCAAGTGTAACTATAGTAGTTGTATTTAAACTGAAGATATACAAGTCTCGTTTATTTACATGATTTACAAGATACAAGTTTTAATTGAAACTTACAAAAATCGATGTGAAAAATTATTGCTTCTAGGATGCAGATAAAGAAAGCACATAAAAATATTTATTGTTTTTCTTTTATAAATTTAAAGAATCTTATAAAAAAAGGTTAATGAAACATGAACATGTGGATAGTCAAAGCTGAACCATACATTCTAGTTTTAATGATATGTAAATGACAGAAAAATACAAAGAAGTTATCTTATCAGCGAATTAGTGAGGTGTATCCAAGAATTTGCATGAGTGGTGAACATCCAACTGCCATGTCCAAGAGAGAAATATGCAATGAACCTTATGATTGTTCTAAATAAATTCAGAACATGTATTGGCAGCTTAAGTTTTAATGACAGAAAAGGAAACACAAACATAAACCTATGATCTCATAATTATACATGATTACAGCAAGATAAATTTGGAAGCAATCTATGCATTTTATCATTCAATTTAAAATTCAAAGATAAATCTCATTATTTAAATCGAAGATATAATCACAGTATTTATATTTTGATTGAAGCAAATGATAGATGGTATTTATAATATAAACCTCCTACACATCACAGATCATTTAATCTAAAGATATCAGACTAGTACATGTAATAGGATTAAAAAAACCGTAATAACAACATTATAAACAAAAGGCTAAATCCAAAATGCATATATGTCGTTCTATTAAGTTTTTGGAATCACTTGTCCATTCTATAGTCATGGAAGAATTTTTTTGGATAATAGACTTTAAAGATTGGAAAAATTAATACATAAATGATAATAATTAACCATGTATTGATAAAAAAGACTAAAGCTATTTAAATCAATGCATAATCAATTATTCAAAGAATATGAATATATTATAATGAAAATAAAACCATTTTACTTACAGGACAAAAGCCATTAAGCAACCTGGAATTCCATATTCTTCTTTAAAAATACTCGTCCATTCTCCCAAAAATTCCAACCATCCATTACTCCATTTGAAAAGAAATAAAAAGTTTACAAAAGCAATAATATACAAAAGAGAAAGGATTAAAATCCTCCTCTCCAATTCTTGGATCCCCTTTTGGCTCCGATCTTTCTCATATATTTATAAAATGAATG
>ML784080.1:261177-328397 GCA_009831015.1 Picea engelmannii | reverse complement strand
CATAAATGATAATAATTAACCATGTATTGATAAAAAAGACTAAAGCTATTTAAATCAATGCATAATCAATTATTCAAAGAATATGAATATATTATAATGAAAATAAAACCATTTTACTTACAGAACAAAAGCCATTAAGCAACATGGAATTCCATATTCTTCTTTAAAAATACTCGTCCATTCTCCCAAAGATTCCAGCCATCCATTACTCCATTTGAAAAGAAATAAAAAGTTTACAAAAGCAATAATATACAAAAGAGAAAGGATTAAAATCCTCCTCTTCAATTCTTGGATCCCCTTTTGGCTCTGATCTTTCTCATATATTTATAAAATGAATGAACAGTCTGGGCATCACTATTAATTTTCGCCACCTGAAATTTTCCTCTGAAAGAGACCCAAATATCTCTCAAATCGTGCATTTTTTTGGGAAAATCCATACACATAAGGTAAATGGGTCCATTTTGGTTCTGGGTTGTCAATCGTTTCTTCAAATTCCTCACGGTTTGGCTGCAATCAGTTCTGCAAAATCATTTGTCTAATCTTGACGCCTTTCCAAATTTTATCTGTTGTTGCTCATAAAATTATTTGTAGCAATCCAAAATTATTTTTGGATCAATCATGTTGAACGTATTTGGATAATAAAATCAAGCCATGATCATATCCGTATCAAATATTTGATAACAGAAACCTGTGAAACAAAAAGAAACCTAAATTAATAACCTAAAAATTATGAATAAAACAAAATCTAGAAAAATAAAAAATGAATTTAAACTAACTATAACTTATAAACAAAGATTGTTTATAATTTGTTTTCAAATATGATCTAGAAGCTTCAAGTTAATGAAGAAAAAATATTAATTTTAGTTTCTTACAAAATCAAACAAATGATAGATAATTCTTTTATTATTATTATTTTGAAATGAGATGCAAAATGAAAAAAGAATTTAATTAATTAATATCACCAAATGATTTCATGAAAATGAGAAACCAACCAAGATATTATTTGATGAATTATCGAATCCATTATTCAAAATAGTCAAACTTGCTAATGAACAAAAGAAAGAACACATAATCATAATTTAAACGAAAGTAAACATTTGATAAAAATTAACGTTTTTGTTTAAATTGAGATTTTTATGCTCGTTTCTAACTTTTGACATATAATATTGTAATGAATATATCATACTATAGTGAATGTCTTAAGTTTGTCTCAAAGCAAGCCAAGATATGGAACTATTTGAAAAGGTTGATTCTGTAGCTCATTTTAATTATCAAGATTCTAATAGGGGCCCTTTAAATTTTGTAAAAATATAGGGGGAATTGTTGGGGCCCAACAGGGGGGTGAATCAATAATAGAGCAATTTAATCCTTTTTCACCATAAAATTCAAGTGTTATATCAATGTAGCATTATCATCCAATAGTTGCAGAGTAAATAAATAATGAACAAATGAGAAATCACACACATACACAGTACACCAGTGTTTTACGTGGAAACTCAAAGCGAGAGAAAACCACAAAATGTTTTTTCTTATATGTCTTTAAGAATTACATTCATTGGAAGCACCAACTTCCTTTGTTTTCTAGTTGCAACTAGAAAGAGGCTCCAACCCCCTATTTTCTTAGGCTACAACCTGAGGGAAGCTCCAACTCCCCAATTCTTTGGCTGCAACCAGAAAGAGGCTACAACCCCCTATGTTCTCCGGCTACAAACGGAAGGTGGCTACAACTACATGTCCTTGCCCCATCCAACTGCCCTGACGTAGAAGTAGAATGATGGAACCACTGTCACACTATCACTGTGAGATATATTGTTGTAAACCTATACCAATCAACCTGTACCAAAAAACATGTACCAATAGCTTGAACCATGCATCAAATTGTACATCAACATGTAATCAACCTATACCATAAACAAGTGCATCAACCATGCATCAACCTATACTAAATAACCTGTAATCAACCTATACCATAAAAAAGTGCATCTACCCTGCACCAACCTGTACCTCAACCTGTACCATGAACAAGTGCATCAACCATGCATCAACCATGCACCAACCTGTACCATGAACAAGTGCATGAACCATGCATGAACCATGCACCAACCTGTACCATGAACAAGTGCATGAACCATGCATGAACCATGCACCAATCTGTATCTCAACCTGTACCATGAACAAGTGCATCAACCATGCATCAACCTGTACCTCAACCTGTAATCAACATGTACCATAAACAAATGCATCAACCATGCACCAACCTGTACCAAACAACCTGTAATCAACATGTACCATAAACAAGTGCATCAACCATGCATCAACCTATACCTCAACCTGTACCATGAACAAGTGCATCAACCATGCACCAAACCTATATGAATAAAATGTCACAACAACCTGTCAAAAAAACCTATCACAACAACATGTCTCATCAATATTATCAGCCAAATCAGATCTACTCACCAAGATCAATCACTAAGACAACTCTCAAAGATGTGCAACAACCAAGCATAACACAACAACTCATAATCATCACCAAGATCAATATGTGCTTCTAATAATATACCAATACAAGTATGCTACATCATCCATAAACCATGTGTCAACAATACTACTAAAAAGTGTCTCCATCCATGTACCAAGTATGTACCAATCATGTATCAACTACTCATCAACTATGACTCATCAAGATGTACCAACATTATCAACTATACACCTCATGTATGTGTCAACTCATCAATTACTTGTCTCAACCATGTACCCAACATGTACCTCAACCAAAATCCCTCATCAATTTCATCATCCAAATGCGATTTGTAACTTTGTAATAGACCTAGTGTATAAGATCATACACTACAAACCTTTCTTAACTTTAACAACAAGAGACTAGCATTTTCATCAAACTTTACTTTAGTCTCACATGACTAATTTTGAATTAGTCAAAAACCCTAACTTGCAATAATTATAACTATGTACCTGTAATGAATAAAGATCTGAAAATGGTACACAATGTTATTCAGTGTCTTTTATGCAATTCCTCCAGACTTCACTACTTAGAACCTCTCAGAAAAAGAGTTGTAGCAAAAATGGCATACCTTGTTGAATTCTAGATTATTCTAGAGAGCAAAGTTTTAGACCATGCCCCACACGAAATATTTGTTGTATGGATCTGAAAATTGTACACATAATAATACAGATTGTACTTTAACCAACACATTTGGTCTTACTGAATTTTGATCTTTTATGAATAATTTATGATGTTTTTACCCGAAAAACTTGTTTTAGACTAGTTTCAGGACTAGCCACAAACCATATTTTCCACGAAGTGTAACTCCAAAAATACAACGACCCACAAGCTGAAATTTGTACCACGACTACTTGGATATGTTTCCTCAATGACCTCCCAAATTCACAGTCTGAATCATTCCAGAAAGAAATTTATTGCGAAAATGGCAAGATGGCATGTAAATAACATACCTTAGAAAGCATCATCAAAAGAATTTATGCTCCCTTGAATTTTGGCCTTCTTTACTTCACCTTCCCTCTGAAATTCGGCTTAGATAACCTTTGGTTACCTCAGTCACCTGTATATATTCATTACTCTCAATTGTGGTTAAAATGAGAGATCTTTGCCTCTTATTTATACTTTCATGTAGCTTCCTCAAGGGGTTACCTTTTAACCATCTTAACCCACTTTCCTTATTTTAGGGTTAACCAACTTCTAAACACTTGTCCAATCAGTAATTTATCCATTAAATTTATTATTTAAATAATTTATTTTGTATCCAATTTGACTTATAGTACACTCATCACTTCACTTTACCTCAAGGGGTTACCTTCTAACCATCTTAAACCACTTTCCTTATTTTAGGGCTAATCCACTTCTAACCACTTGTCCACTTAGTAATTTATCCATTAACTTTATTATTTAAATAATTTCTTTTCTATTCACTTTGAATTATAGTATACTCATTACTTCACTTTATTATTTACCTTCTAAAATCTCTTAAACCACTTTGACTACTTTGACCTTTTGGGGCTTCTAGATGACTCATGAGGGTTCTCCAACTTCACATGGCCATAACTCTCTAACCGTGAGGAGTTATNTGACATTCCACATACCACTAGAAATGGAATGAAATGTACTATCCATATAGAATAGTCTTACTTGAAAATATATCAAAAATCATACCATTATCCATCAAACAAACTTGGGTCCATTACCCAAACCTAGGTTCTCCAACTTCACATGACCATAACTCTTTAACCGTGAGGATTTATGTGACGTTCCACATACCACCGGAAATGGAATGACATGTACTACCCATATAGAATAGTATTACCTTCAAATATATTAATATTCATACCATTATACATCAAACAAGTTGGGTCCATTACTCAAACCTTTGTGCTACCGAACTACTGGACTTTCTCCAAGGGTTGAAATAAATCACTAAGGGTTGATACCAATCTACAATATCACTCTCCAATGGTTGAAATCAATAAAAACCAACAATCCATACCAATTGTCCATAAACCTAAGAAAATTTTCTGACAATATCCCCCTTTGGCATTGATGGCAACACTTAGTCATGATACCATTCATGATTATACTCCTCATCAATGTTTCTATCTCTCCCCCTTTGACATCAATGGCAAAGGGTATCTCCCTTTAGGGATGCTCCCCTTGACTGAACTCTCCTTGGGTTTCTCCCCCTGTCTACATGCCTTTGTGCTCTCTCTCCAAGCATTTCTATCCTTCATCTAATAAATCTCTCCCCCTTTGTCAGCAATGACAAAGGCATATTTCCATCCGAGGCTGCTCCCCCTAACTGAACGTTCCTTGGAGATAGTCCCCCTAACTGAACCCTTTCTGAAACTGATCCCCCAACCTAAATTGTCTTCTTTATGGTGCTTCCTCATGTAAATCTAAAACATATAAGATAAGCATTCAAAAGAATTCATTTTGGAGTAGAAATTACTCTGAGTCTCTGGCGAAAATACTCAAAGGCTTCCCTTGGAAGTGGTTTTGTAAATATGTTTGTCACTTGTTCTTTTGTGCCCACATATTTAACTATGATTTTCTTCTATGCAACCTATTCCCATAGAAAGTGATACTTTATTGGAATGTGCTTCTTCTTGGAGTGCATCACCGGGTTCTTTGAGATATTGATGGCGCTTGTATTATCAAAATAGATTGGAATGGGATCATCATACTCAACCTGTATATTTGTCAAAGTTTGTTTCATCCATAGAACCTGAGTACAGCATCATTTTGTTGCAATATACTCTTCTTCGACTATAGATAAAGATACAGATGGTTGTTTCTTTCTTAGCCAATATACTAAACACTCACCTAAGTAGAAAGTTTCTCCACTGTTGCTTTGTCGGTCATCAATGAAACCTGCCCAATCTGCATCTGTGTAGGCAATAAGTTATAGATCCTTTTCTTTTGGATACCATAATCCAAACTCTTATGTTCCTTTGAGATATCTAAAAATCCTCTTTACTGCTAAGACATGTGATTCCTTTGATGCTTCTTGAAATCGTGTCATCTTTCCAACTTCCTTGATGTAGAGTTGTTGTCTACGCTTTCTTTCCATAGTTTGCAGGGAGTTTTGTCATTGTTGTTTCTGAGCATTACTATGTTTTGAATGTGAACTGTTGTATGCATTGCATGTGTCCAAAAAATATATGTCAATTTGGAATCCATTAGCATTGTTCGAGCCATTTCCTATGTAATTATCATTCATTATGATAATGTTCCTTTGTCTTTGAACCACTCTTTGAACCAATCTATGAATCCATGTTCTTGTCCATATTGTCCAAGACTCTATTTGTGCAATTGTCCATAATGTTGACCCGTTTATCACTATATTGTCATGAATTCTTGATTAGTCCATCAAATTGTACTTTTGCTAATTGAATGTTGTGGATCTGTCTTCTTAGACTCTACAAGCTACTCGAATGATGGTTCTTTGGTATGTCACAACTATCGCATAGACTCCCCCTGTCTAATATTCACATTACCTCGGAGTCTCTAAGTTGGATGGCTCAGAACAATTTCTTCTCTAATGTGTATTCATCATCATCTTCATTGGTATATTCATCATCTCTCTGAGCTATGACTTCCTTCTTTCTGTCTATGGATTCATCTTTCACGACAATGCTGAAAGTACAATCTCTTGAACATGTCCCTTGTTTACCTGCCCTTCTTTTCTTTTAGTTATTTTCCAAACCTTTTTGTATCTGACATCTTTCTTTTTCTCTATACAATTTTCCTCATCTCATTTTATTGCCAATATTGCGATCTCTGGGACATGGTCTTTGTTCACTTGTTCTTCGTGTTTTCGTATTCATACTTTCTTATATCTAATATTAGTGTTCTCTTTCATGGAAGTATCTATCATTCTTCTACAATCACTAGCTATGTGTCCATAGTTATGACATTTGTAACATTCAATGTTACGTGGGGCCACATATGCACTTCTTTCTTGAACATTTCTTTTATAATCCCTGCACTCTGCAACCTTATGTCCAAAATTAGTACAACAAAAACAATGACCATAAAAGAAATTTGCATGCCTGGGAGCGAATGATCTTCTTTGTGGTGTAGTCCTTTTGAATTTCTGCCTTGACTGATCATGATCATGATTGAATCTTCTTTGTGGCTTGAACATGAATGGTCTTCTTGAAGATGTATCTTCAATATTTTTCTTAGATTCTGGTTGACCATGATTCCTTCCTTTGAGTACTTCTGCATAACTCTTTCTATTTTCTTCATTCTTCTTTTCTAGCAACCCTGAGTGCTTCTCTTCATTCTCTATAACTAATGTAGATGTTTTTGTCTCTTCAACATTCTTGTTGAGCTTGATGATTTTACTTCTCAATGTGACAACTTCTTCTTCAAGCTTCTCAACCTCTTCTTATTTCTTCATTATCTGAGACTTCATGACTTCTTCTATTCTTTTTGCTTCTTCAAGATGAATTTTTAATGTGATTATTCCTTCTTCAAGTCCTTTCTCTTCTTAACCAAACTCTGCCTCAAGTTGGTTTAGATCATCAGTTCTTTCCTTAAGATGATCTGTCAATTATTGAAATTACTAAGACAACTGAGAGGCGGGGTGAATTAGTTGTTATTGTGCTTAAACAATTTTAAGTCTATTAAAATTCTTAATCTTTTTTCAAGTGATCATCAATATTATACAACATATGGACAATAAAAGTAATGAGCATCAGTCACACATAAGGTATACACAGAGACATATTTTCACGAGGAAACCCATAAAGGGAGAAAAGCTCTTCTTCTTCGAAATGATAGGCAGTCTTTTAAGTTTTGTACATCATCTATAATTGAGCACCAACTCAATGTGAGGTTGCTACCTCTGTTTTACAAGCTGCAACTTGTTTGAGAGCATCGACTCTCTTGTTTCTCTAGCACCCACTAGAAGGAAGCACCAACTCCCCTAATGTTCTAGCACCAACTGGATGGAAGCACAAACTTCCAGTTACACAGGCTCCAACCTGTATAACAGAGAACACTTATTCTCCCTTGCACCACCCTACCACCCTGGTTTCTCTGGCTGCAAACAGATGGAAGCTACAACTCCCTGTGTTCAAGCTCCCACTTGAAGCTCTGAGTAGAACAGTCCTCCCTAGCACCTCCCAACCACCCTGGAATATAAATGAATAAATAAACAACCAACTACACAGATAAATCGATTCTTACCACTTCTTCTCTGTTCTGTAAATCTGGTCTTCTTCTAACTGTTCTGCAATTTTTCTCTGCTTCAACTTGTTCTATCATTTTGCTCTGCTTCGAGTCTTTTCCTCATCTGTTACTCTTCTCTAAGTTTTATCTCACACTACGCATACTTTCAGTCTCACACTACGCATCCTGTGATTTTCCCTTTCTTACAGTTTAATTCATTTTTCGTCCAGAACAACCAACCTCACACAGTCTGTATCTCTTTCTTTTATGCACCACGCCCACAATAGTTACACTTTGCATCTTCTTAGGCAAAAGAAAACCATCTAAGCAACTGAAACACCAACTGATCAGGAATCATGAATCATTTTTGCTAACTGGTTCGTGACTGATGAATTAACTGTGAGAGAGAATAGTAACCCTCCGATCATATTCAAGTTTATCTTTACTGTTGGATGAAATTTATTAATATTGCCTTTAAATCGGGTTTCGGCATTTCGGCATTCATGTGGCCAAGTGTCTTGACACTTCATGTCACGATCTCTGAAACTCCAATACAGAGCTTTTCTGCGCTAGCTCCTTTCTCTATATGACCATGGCCATGACCAAGTGCTTATGCATAAAGTGCTTTTCGTGAATTTGCATTTCGTGAATCTGGATATGAGGCATATTGACTATCCAAGTCGCGATCCCTGAAACCCCGAAATGGAGCTTATCTGAACTGACTCCTTCCTTTCTCGTGACCACCGGTGGTGACCATAGGCTGTGCCAAAAGGCGCTTTATATTTTGCGAGTTTATAAACTTCATCGAGTCTGATTGACGGTTGAAATCTCCATAGATCCGACGGTCCAGATCTTATCGCGATCTTGCATCTCGCGAGTTTCCACACCATACTCAGTTGACTCCAAGTCAGCGACTTGTCCTATGATTCGACAGTCTAGATCTGATCTTAATTCAATGGCTCAGATCATATCGTGATTTCGCATATCGCGATTTCGACGTTCTTGTGGTCATGTTTCTTGCCTCTCCAAGTGGCAATTCGCGAAACTCCGAAAAGGAGTCAAATCAACGGTCCAGATCACATCTTGATCTGACGGTTGTGATTAAATTGGGATTTTGCATATCACGATTTCGATGGTTATGTTTCTTGCCTCTCCAATTCGCAATTCGTGAAACTACGAAATGGCGTGGGATCAACGGTCCACGATCTCGATGAATCTACGGTTCAGATCTCATCGTGAATTTTCATCTAGCGATTCCTTCGATGGAGGTTCTTGTCACTCCAAGTTGAGATAGGCGAAACTCTGAAATGGATCTTAGATTAATGGTCCATGATCTCGATGAATCTCTGGTCCAGATCTTATCATGAATTTGCATCTCGCGATTCCTTCGATGGAGGTTCTTGTCACTCCAAGTTGCGATAGGAGAAACTCCGAGATGGAACTTAGATCAACGATCCACGTCTTTTGGTGTATTGACGGTCAGGATATTTTCATGATTTTGCAAGTCTTCATTGTGTCTACATTGAGATTTCCAAATTTCGCGAACTCGCTTCACCTTGCACTTTTAAAGATCATGCAGATTCTCCTGGATCCTACGATGGTCAATCCTCGCACTCGGATCTAACGCCTGAGATCTATCCTCCATATCTACGTGCTCTTCTTGTCTACATTGAGATCTGACAGTCATCGAAAATTTTGAATTGTTGATCCAACGATCACTGTTGCTACTCCTCCCCCATTATCACTGCGTTGTTGATCATGTTGATCTTTGCCATCGCTATTCTTGCCAACAATCCTCTACACTATCTCTTCTGAGCTTATTCGAATCTTTTCTACAACGTCTTCTCATAATGCCCATCTATTACATACTTTCTGTACTCATGCCATCTTCATTGTTGTACTTTCCATCAATGACAAGCATTCATTGTCTGTTAAATATTTGCCAACATCAATATCTTCTCTCTCATTTCTGCTTCTTCCTTCTGTGCTTCTATGTTGGCTTCCAAATATTGCTTTTGATATTCAAGATTTTCTTCGATCTTTCTAGCTTCTTCTAGTTGAGTTCTTAAGTTCTCGATGACCTGTTGGGATTCTTCATAAATGTGAAAAAATTGCTTTTGTTTCATCAATTCTTTCTTGCGTGACTTGTTTTCTTCTCTTAGTTCATCTAAAGCACTAATCAATTCTTCTTCATAATTGTCCTCCTTTTCAATTAGTTTTTCTGTCTCATTTCTTTCATGGCATTCTATTTCAATATGTCCATGTTTTTCATAATTAAAGAAAAACAACATACCTCTGGTGATTATGTACTCTTCATCTTCTGAATCTGTTTGACATGGTGAACATAATTCTTCTTGATCTGTAGTTGCATCTTCTTTGGCATTTTCTGAATGATGCGCCCCCCCTACTCTCCTTCAAGATGCGTGACCTCCTGGTCAAGGATATTCGATTCTCTGAGCCAAATCGGCTCTCTGAAACCTTGATGGTCTCACTTTGTAATTAAACACATGCCTTTTCAGCCTTTTGGTGCAGGTTCTATGACACCTGCAACCTCTCCCTTCACGTTGTTGAGTTATCAAGTTTCAGGTGCTAGCTTATTTTCCATTAGCCCCTTCTTGGATGTGACCTTGGGCTATGACCTCATGTAAGCACATGATTATGGGGTGGCCAAAAGTGGTTTGATACCACATTTATTTTCTCCCCACAATTCACTACTAATCGCCACGTGCCCCTTTGGCAATACCCTGGTTTCGATTGCGGCCCACTCTTAGATTTTTAAAGTCCCATCACTTTCTGTCCCTGCAATTAAGAATGAACGTTGACCTATTGATATTGGGTGGTTCCTCTTGATCGATGGCTGAGATCTACCTCCTTTCCTTCCTTCTCTTCGGGGCATGCTATCCCAGACTTCCATGATCTATCGACGTGTATCCCTTTCAAATCAACGGTTGTGATTTGTTTCAAAAATTCGAGCTTCGAGAGTTTCAAAATTTCCACCTTTGCTTCCTCTCAAAGTGGTTATCTTCTGAAGTGGAAGATCTATTGACACATGTCCTCAGCAAACGGACGGTTCAGATGAACTCCAGCTCTCTGAACTTCAGGAATTCTTGTTCACCACACTCCTTTTTCTCCGAGAGTGACCTTCTCCGAAATGGAATATCTTATGCCATGAATCCTCCCCAAATCAATGAATCTAGTTCACTTCAGCTATTTTGACTTCGGGAGTTTCAAGCTCTTGTGCACTAGTTCCTCCCGGAGTGCTTTCACCCAAAGACAATGGATTTCTACCGCGTGTCCTTCTGAATTGGACGGCTATGATTCACTTCGGGTCTTCACCCAAAGTCCATATATTTCTATCGTGTTTCCTTCTAAATCTGATGGTTGTGATTCACTTCAGCTATTCGGCCTTAGGGAGGTTTGACTCCTACACACTCGCTTCCTCCCAGATTGTTTTCACTCAAATTCAATGATTCGTCGACGCGTGTCTCCCTCAAATCGATGGTGGGGAATCACTTCGGCTCTTTGGGCTTTAGGAGTTTCAAATCATTCACACTCACCTTCTAAGAATTTTCATCTGAAGTCTCTTATCTGTTGACACGTACCTCTTGGTGACCAATGGTCAGGATCCACTTCATCTCTTCGGCAATTTTGCCTCTTCCTCGTCTACAAACTTTCGAAGTGCTTCGACTCCAGAGTTGTAGATCTTGCACCACCTGTCTCTCTTGATGATGAATGGTCCCTAATCACTTCAAGACTTCAGGACTTTGGTAGTCCACTCTCCTGTATGCACCAAGAGACTTAAAACTCATGCACTTTTCCCAGATCAACGATCTGGAACGATCCCGCTCCCTCCTAGACGGATCTTGACGAATAATCCGTGAAATATTCAAAGCTTCACTCCTTTGAAGATTATTCTTTGCTATCTCTTCAGAGCTTGATTCCCTTGAAGATTTTGATCTCTCATGCACTCCTTGTGTTTTTGGGATCTCGAACAACTCAGATCGAAGGATTTATTCAAAGAGAAATTCTTCCTGCACTCCTTGCACTTCTCTATTCTGGTTCTTCGACACTTAGTCTCTCCTTAACTTTGTTCACTCCTTGCACTTGGACTAAGTTCCTGTCGTTTCTTTTGAACTCTTCTGAGTCAATTCAAGACTCTGTCAATGCACTCCTTGCATATAATATGCACTCCTTTCATACGAGTTCTCAGAAGCGAAATGACTGAAACTTATCCAGTTCGTCGTGGATTCATATGATCAACCATAAACAATCATACATAAACGAAATAAACTAAAATGTACATAGAATACACCATCCATTCAATAACACCTTAAAATGAACATTGTCTAAAGAATTGGAATAATTCCGTCTGTTCTATTCATTCATGAAATAAATTACATACTATTACAATTCTTCACTGCATCTTTATTCCTATCTGCTACTCTCCTCTACTCTTCTCTCCTTGACTCTGCTCTACCCTTCTCTACTCTCTCTAATACAATACAACAAAAAATATATCTAAGGAGTGGCTCCTCGATCTCTTCTATGTCCTGTCTGCAACCTATCCTATCATTTTCTAGCGGTTACCTACCTTGTCCTATTATAATAACTATCAGTTATTAACAGATAAGAGCTAACACCCTCTATCTGCAACTCCTTACAGTCATGCAAGACTTTACAAACAAGTTATATAAAAAATGTTGCTTCCAAAATATCTCAACAACTCGTTCTATTTTTGAGTTAATGTAGATTTGAAACTCTTTCATGCTGAATCTCATATCCCTGCCTCCACACTTGCTTCTTTGACTTTGAAGGCGATGCTCCTGCATCATACTCCTCTGGCTAAAATATTCACAGGCTCATGTCCATGAGCTTCTGTATTTTTTTTCCATGCTTCAAAATATCAGGTTCAGTGACCCAACTTGAATCTTCCATTGGATGATATTTCCACTTCACTAAGTATTCAGGATATGTCTTCCTCCTTGTCTTCTTTCCAACTCTTTGTTCTATGATTCTCTCCATCTGAGGTTTTTCTGCTGTGGGATTTTTTCTTCCCACTGAACTTCTTTCTGATCATTCGATTCTCCTACATCATCTCTCTTGTAAGGATACAGGTTTGCAACATTGAATATCAGTGATTTCCCAACATTGTTTGGTAATCCAATTTCATAAGCATTGGCATCAAATTTTATGAGAATATTGCATGGTCCTATCTTCTTCATCTTCAACTTGTTATATGTTCCCCTTGGAAACCTTTCCTTTCTCAATTGAGCTAAAACTTCATCTCCTACTTTGAATTTAACTTATATCCTCTTCTGATCAACTATGTTCTTATATTTCAGGTTGATGTCATGTAGTTGTTCTCTGACTCTGTCATGGAGTTTTTTCATTTTTGTTGCAAAATCTTCTGTGCCAGCACTTAGGAATTCATCTTGGTTCAGATATCTCAACTCTGTAATCCATCTTGGTTATATACCATACACAATTTAAAATGGAATTTTTCCAGTGCTCCTGTTCACTGAATTGTTAAATGAAAATTCTTCTTGTGCCATAATCTAATCCCATTGACGACCTTGCTCAGTGAATAAACTTCTTAACAAGTTTCCCAGACTCATGTTTACTACTTCAATCTCTCCATCTATTGAGGGTGATATGTTGAACTAAAGGACAATTTTGTCCCCAGCCTCTTCCATGGAGTTCTCCAAAGTGTCCTACAAATTTTGTGTCTCTGTCTGAGACTATGCTCCTATGCAATCCATGTAGTCTCACCACTTCTCTGGAAAAAAAATCGGTTGTGTGTGTAGCATCATTTGTTTTCTGGCATGGTATGAAATGTGCATCTTTGAAAATTTGTCCACCACAAAAAATATGGAATCACTCCCTTTTTGGGTTCTGGGCAATCCCAATACAAAATCCATATTGATTGCATCTCATGGCCTTTTTGGAATTGGTAATGGTCGATACAAACCAGTATTATGTTGTCTTCCTTTTTCATATTCACAAATCCTGCATTTGTTCACAAACATTTTCACCTCTGCCCTCATGCTTGGCCAATAGTATGAATTTCTCAACTGTGCAAATGTCTTATCATGACCAAAATGTCCAGCTAAACCTCCATTGTGTTTCTCTTTCAGTAGGTTATCTCTCATTGAGAATCTTGGTATGCATAGTTGGCTCCCTTTGAACAATAATCCATCCTGGATCAAATATTTTGTCCATGGGCTTTTATCTCCCAACAAACAATTCTTACATGCCTCATAATCCTCCTTAAAATCCGGATCTTCTCGATACATTTCCTTGAGGTGTTAAAACCCTAAAGGTATCCACTTGGAATTCTTGTACAATTAAACTCCTCCTACTCAAAGCATTTGTAACTTTGTTAGTGGTTCCAGCAATATGTTTAATAACAAAAGTAAAATTCTGCATAAATTCTACCCATTTAGCATGTCTCTGATTCAACTTTTCTTGCCTAGTAATAAACTACAAAGCTTGATTATCACTGTATAAGAAAAATTCTTTAGGAATCAGATAGTGCCTCCACTTCTTTAAAGCTTGAATCACTGCATAAAATCCTTTGTCATATGTGGAATACTTCTTCTTGGTGTCATTCATCTTCTCACTAAAATAAGAAACTGGCCTATTATCCTGACTCAAGACTGCTCAGCTACTCTACTTACATCACATCTCACTTGAAATGTTTTTCCAAAATCTTGTAAAACCAGAATTGGTTGTTCTGTGATCTTCTCCTTCAACACTTTAAGACTTTTTTCAGCTTCTTGTGTCCAATTAAAAGATTTGTGTTTGTTCTTCATAGTTTCCATCATGGGTGTACATATACCATTGAAATTTCTGATAAACTTTCTATAAAAACTTGCTAACCCATGAAAACTTCTTACCTCAAATATGCTTCTTGGAGATGGCCATTCTTTGATTGCTCTCACCTTTTCTGGATCCATCTTCAATTCATTTGAAGAGAACACAAAACCCAAGTATATGATTTATGTCTTCATAAAAGAGATTTTCTTCAGATTTATCAACATTTTTTCTTGTTGCAACCTTCTCATCACTAATGTTAAATGTTTTAAGTGTTCTCCCTTTGTCTTACTGAAGATCATTATGTCATCCAGATACACTATGAAAATTTTTCCTATGAATACTTTCAATACTTCATTCATTAATATCATAAATGTGCTTGGGGAATTTGTCAACCCAAATGGCATCACCATCCATTCAAACAAACCTTCATTTGGCTTGAATGTTGTCTTCCATTCATCTCCCTCTCTCGTCCTTATTTGATGATATCCACTCTTCAAGTCTATCTTGGAAAAATATCTTGCTCCACTCAAACAATCCATCAAATCGTCCATCCTGGGTAAAGGGAATCTATAGCTGATGGTGATCTTATTGATGGATTTGTAATATGTACACATTCTCCATCTTCCATCCTTATTTGGACTCAACACAGTTGGTATTGCGCATGGGCTTAGGATTTCCCTGACTAAACCTTTATCCAATAACTCTTGAACTTAACTTTTGACTTCCTCATTCTCTCTAGGTGTCAACCTATAAGATGCTTTGTTTGGTAAACTAGCTCCTGGAATAAGGTCAATATGATGGCTTATACTCATAATTGGTTGAAATGAGTGAGGTAACTCGTCCACTACTATGTCAACAAAGTTTGCTAATAGTTCCTGGATTTCTTGAAGTAAATCCTCCACAGAAGTGTTTGTAAGGATAACTCTTGGCTTCCTCACTATAGCAAACTGCATCTCCTGCTCCTTCTTGACTTCATTTAATATTTCCTTTCTACTCATGAGAAGTATACTTTAACTAGCTTCCCTCTTTTTATATTTGTCCTATATTGGTAACAACATATATGTCCTACCATTCTTTTCTAGGGTATAAGTATTCTTCCTCCCATCATGAATAACTTTTCTTTCAAACTACCATGGTCTCCCCAATAAAATATGACAGACATCCATAGGAATTACATCACATAATATTTCATCCCTATAACCTCCTATTTTAAATTCAACTTGGCATTGGTGACTTACCATTACTTGATGTCCCTTCTACAACCATGATACCTTGTATGGGTTTGGATGTGCAGTTGTCTTTAGATCTAGTTTCTCCACCATTTATGTGGATATTAGATTGACAGTGCTCCCATTGTCTATGATCACATTGCAAACTCTGTCTTTCATCTTGCAAGTAGTTATGAACAGACTTGTCCGTTAAATTGGTTCCTCTACCTCCTTCTCTGGTTTAAGAAGAACTTTCCTCATCATGAGGTTCTTTCCTCCTTCTACTGCTTATGCTTCCACATGCTTCTGTGCTTCAAAAATGTGTGTTTCTCCTCCTCTAGTGTCTTTCTTATTCTTTGGGAATTCCCAAGACATGTGCCCTGTCTTTCCACAAACATAACATCTTATTTCACCTCCTCTGGATCTTCCTCTTCCTCTAGGAAAATAGCTTATTCCTCCATGTTGTTCTTCCTTATAACTTCCACCTTCTTAGGGTGACTATTCTACTTTCCAGCTTCATGCTTTGGTTTTTGGACCTTCTCTCTATTGGTTCCCTTACCTCTGCTTGAATTTCCTCCTCTGTTTCATTGGTTTTGTTTTCTGGCCAATTTCTCTTCAACTTTCAAGGTTGCTTGATAGGCATCTTTGACTTTACTAATAGACATCATGTTGATTTCCTCTTGTATTTCATATCTCAGTCCATTGATATACCTGGATTTTTTTTCATCATCATTCTCTTTCTGTCCAGCCCTAATGTTCAGTCTGTAAAATTTCTCAGTGTATTCCTTCACTGATAATATTTTTGTCTCAGGTTCTGCAATCTTCTAAACAGATTGATTTGATAGTCCTTTGGGATAATTTTTTATTTTATCTTGGCTACCATCCTATCCCATCTTTTAATTTTTTGGTTGTCCTTGCATCTGCGATCGGCTTGCAGTTCATCCCACCATAGTTTTGCATGACCCTTTAGTCTTGTCACTGCATGCTTCACCATCTTCTCTTCTTTGATATCTTCATAATCGAAGTACTTTTCCATAGCACGTACCCAATCCAACAATTCTTCAACTTCTAAATTTCCTTCATACATTGGTACCTCTATTTCTGCTTTGGCTCCTATTCTTGAAACAACTTTCAATAAGTGGTCTTCTGCAACATCCTCTTCTACATCTTCTTCGACCTCTATCTCTTCACTTTCAGCTTCACTGAGATCTCCAGTGTCTGGTTCTCTCCTCTATGATGTTTCCATGGTGTCCAGTCTTATTCTGATTCGCCTCATTTCTTCTTCCATTTCTGGATTCGCTCTGCGTTTTCTGTGTGGCATGATTCCACTGCCTCGCCTTTCGATGTCTATAAATAGAATCAACTCTTGATACCATTGATGATATCAATTCATCTCCTTTCTCCTTTGTCTATTGTCTGTAAACAAATAAAATAGCTCTGATACCACCTGATGCAAACCCCCCTACTCTCCTTCGGGTTATGTGACCTCCCAATCAAGGATATTTGATTCTCCAGGCCAAATCGGCTCTCTGAAACCTTGATGGTCTCACTTTGTAATTAAACACAGACCCTTTCGTCCTTTTGGTGTAGGTTCCATGACACCTGCAACCTCTCCCTTCGCGCTACCGAGCTATCAAGTTTCAGGCGCTAGCTCCTTTTCCATTAGCCCCTTCCTAGATCTGACCTCGTGCTATGAAATCATGTAAGCATGTGATTGTGGGGTGGCCAAATGTGGTTTGAGTCCACATCACTTTTCTCCCCACAATTCACTACTAATCACCACATGCCCCTTTGGCAATACCATGGTTTCGATTGTGGCCCGCTCTCATATATTTAAAGTCTGAGTGATTTCTATCCCCGCAATTAAGCGTGATCGTTGACCTCATGATATAGGGTGGTGCCTCTTGACCGATGACTGATATCTACCTCCTTTCCTTCTTTCTCTTCAGGGCATGCTCTCCCAGACTTCCATGATCTCTCGACGTGTGTCCATTTCAAATCAACGGTCGTGATTTGTTTCAACAATTAGGGCTTCAGGAATTTCAAACTCTCCACCCTTGCTTCCTCTCAAAGTGGTTATCTTCTGAAGTGGAAGATCTGTTGACACCTGTCCTCAGCAAACAGACAATTCAAATGAACTTCGGCTCTGCAACCTTCGGGAATTCTTGTTCAACAAACTCCTTTTCCTCCCAGAGTGACCTTCCCCAAAATGGTAGATCTTCTGCCACGTGTCCTCCCCAAATCAATGACTCTAGTTCACTTCGGCTATTCGGGATTTGGGAGTTTCAAACTCCTGCACACTCATTCCTCCCGGAGTGCTTTCACCCGAAGACAATGTATTTCTGTCGCGTTTCCTTCTAAATTGGATGGCTATGATTCACTTCAGGTCTTCACCCGGAGTCCACATATTTTTGTCATGTTTACTTCTGAATATGATAGCTACAATTCACTTCGGCTATTTCAGCTTAGGGAGGTTTGACTCCTACACACTCGCTTCCTCCCGGAGTGTTTTCACCAAAATTCGGTGATCTGTCGACGTGTGTCTCCCTCATATCGACAACTGTGAATCGCTTCGGCTCTTTAGGCTTCGGTAGTTTCAACTCCTGCACACTCACCTTCTGATCGTTTTCACCATAAGTCTTTGATTTGTTGACGTACCTCCTGGCGACCAATGGTTAGGATCCACTTCAGCTCTTCGATGATTTTGCCTCTTCCTTGTCTATGAACTTTCGAAGTTCTTTGCTCCGGAGTTGTAGATCTTGCGCCACCTATCTCTCTTGACAATGAATGGTCCCTAATCACTTCGAGACTTTGGGACTTTGGCAGCTGCTCTCCTATACGCACCAAGAGACTTAAAACTTGCGCACTTTTCCCAGATCAACGATCTGGAATGATCCCGCTCCCTCCTGGACGGATCTTGACGGATAATATGTGAAATATTCAGAGCTTCACTCCTTTGAATATTCTTCTTCACCGTCTCTTCTGAGCTTGATTCCCTTGAGGATTTTGATCTCCCATGCACTCCTTGTGTTTTTGAGATCTCGACCAACTCAGATCGAAGGATTTCTTCAAAAATAAATTATTCCCTCACTCCTTGCGCTTCTTTTTTCTAGTTCTTCGACACTTAGTCTCTCCTTGACTCTCTGCACTCCTTGCACTTTGAATAAGTTCCCGTCGTTCCTTCTCAACTATTATGAGTCAATTCAAGACTATGTCAATGCACTCCTTGTGTATGATATGCACTCCTTGCACACGAGTTCTCAGAAGTGAAACGACTGAAACTTATCCAGTTCGTCATAGATTCATATGATCAACCATAAACAATCATACATAAATGAAATGGACTAAAACACACACAGAATACACCATTCATTCAGTCACACCTTAAAATGAACATTATACAAGGAATTGGAACAATTTTGTCTGTTCTATTCATTCATGAAATAAATTACATACTATTACAGTTCTTCACTGCATCTTTCTTCCTATCTGCTACTCTCCTCTACTCTTCTCTCCTTGACTCTATTCTACCCTTCTCTACTCTCTCTAATACAATACAACAACAAATCTATATAAGAAGTGGCTCCTCAAGCCATCCTGTCTGCAACCTATCCTATCAGTTTCTAGCGGTTCCCTACCTTGTCCTATTACAATAACTATCAGTTATTACCAGATAAGATTTGACACCCTCTATCTGCAACTCCTTACAATCATGCAAGACTTTACAAACAAGTTATATAAAAAGCGTTGTTTCCAAAATATCTCAACAACTCGTTATGTTTCCGAGTTAATGTTGATTTGAAACTCTGTCATGTTGAGATGTCATATCCCTGCCTCCATGCTTGCGTCTTTGACTTTGAAGGTGATGCTCCCGCATCACTGAATCTGCTATGGGTGAAGAATATATGCCATGTAACTTATCCCAAAGTTCTTTGGCTGATGAACATTTACCAACCTTTTCTCTTACCGGATTAGGTAATCCTTCCCAGATGAAATCCATTGTTATTTTGTTATTCTTCTTCAATTCCTTCTTGGCTGTAGTCTTTTCCCTTTTTGAACTATCATATCTTGTAACAACTAATATCCAAATATAATGTCCCTGTGCCTGTAAAAATACTTTCATCCTTCTGCTCCACATCTCATACTTTAAACCATTCTGACCATTAAACAATGGTAATCCATTCTTAGAATAATCCATGATCTCCTTCCAATGGTTAAATTGTTTCCTGAAGGAACCAGCTCTGAAACCAATTGTTGGATTACTGAGAGTGGGGGTGGATCAGTAATAGAGCAATTTAATCATTTTGACCATAAAGTGCAAGTGTTATATCAATGTAGAATTATCATCCAATAGTTGCAGAGTAACTAAAGAATGAACAAATGAGAAATTACACATATACATAGTACACTAGTGTTTTATGTGGAAACCCAAAGTGAGAGAAAACCACAAAATCATTTTTCTTATATGTATTTAAGAATTACATTCATTGGAAGCACCAACTTCCTTTGTTTTCCAACTTCCACTGGAAGGAGGCTCTAACCCTCTAGTTTCTCAGACTACAACCCGAGGGAAGCTCCAACTCCCCAATTCTCTAGCTATAACTAGAAAGAGACTACAACCCCCTATGTTCTTCGGCTACAACCGGAAGGTGGCTACAACCACCTGTCCTTTCCCTGTCCAACCGCCCTGACGTAGAAATATAATGATATAACCATTTTCACACTATCACTATGAGATATATTGATGTAAACATGTACCAATAAACCTATACCAATAACCTGAACCATGCATCAACCTGTACCTCAACCTATAATCAACCTGTACCATAAACAAGTGCATCCACCATGCACCAACCTGTACCAAACAACCTATAATCAGAATGTACCATAAACAAGTGCATCAACCATGCACCAACCTGTACCTCAACCTGTACCATGAACAAGTGCATCAACCATGCACCAAACCTGTATGAATAACCTGTCACAAAAACTTGTCCAAACAACCTATCACAACAACTTGTCTCATCAATCTTATCAACCAAATCGGATCTACTCACCAAGATCAATCACCAAGATAACTCTCAAAGATGTGCATCAACCAAGCATAACACAACAACTCATAATCATCACCCAGATCAATATGTGCTTCTAATAATATACCAATACAAGTATGCTACATCATCTATAAACCATGTGTCAACAATAATACTAACAAGTGCCTCTATCCATGTACCAAGTATGTACCAATCATGTATCAACTACTCATCAACTATGACTCATCAATATGTACCAACATCATCAACTATACACCTCATGTATGTGCCAACTCATCAATTACTTGTCTCAACCATTTACCCAACATGTACCTCAACCAAAAGCCCTCATCAATTTCATCATCCAAATCTGATTTGTAACTCTGTAATAGACCTAGTGTATAAGATCACATACCTGCAAACCTTTCTTAATGTTAACAACAAGAGACTAGCATTTTCATCAAACTTTACTTTAGTCTCACATGACTAATTTTGGATTAGTCAAAAACCCTAACTTGCTATAATCATAACTATGTACGTGTAATGAATAAAGATATTAACATGGTACACAATGTTCTTTAGTGTCTTTTATGCAATTCCTCCAGACTTCACTATTTGAACCTCTCGGAAAAAGAGTTATAGCAAAAATGGCATACCTTGTTGAATTCTGGCTTATTCTAGAGAGTGAACTTGTAGAGCGTGCCCTGCACAAAATATTTATTGTATGGATCTGAAAAAGGTACACGGAATAAAACAGATTGTACTCTAACCAACACATTTTTTCTTACTAAATTTGGATTTGTTATGAAAAAGTTATGATGTTTTTACCCGAAACAATTGTTTTAGACTAGTTTCGGGACTAGCCACAAACCCTATTTTCCATGGAGTGTAACTCCAAAAATACAACGACCAACAAGCTAAAATGTGTACCATATCTACTTGGATATGTTTCCTCAACAGCCTCCCAATTTCACGGTCTGAATCATTCTATAAATAAACTTATTGCGAAAATGGTGAGATGACCTGTAAATAACATACCTTAGAAAGCATCATCAAAAGAATTTATCCTCCCTTGAATTTCGGCCTCCTTTACTTCACCTTCCCTTTGAAATTCGTCTTAGATATCCTTTGGTTACCTCAATCACCTGTATATATTCAATATGTTCAAGTGTGATTAAAATGAGATAGCCTTGCTTCTTATTTATACTTTCATGTAGCTTCCTCAAGGGGTTACCTTTTAACCATCTTAACCCACTTTCCTTATTTTAGGGTTAACCAACTTCTAACCACTTATCCAATTAGTAATTTATCCATTAATTCTATTATTTAAATAATTTATTTTGTATCCACTTTGACTTATAGTACACTCATCACTTCACTTTACCTCAAGGGGTTACCTTCTAACCATCTTAAATTACTTTCCTTATTTTAGGGCTAACCCACTTCTAACCACTTGTCCACTTAGTAATTTCTCCATTAACTTTATTATTTAAATCATTTATTTTCTATTCACTTTGACTTATAGTATACTCATCACTTCACTTTATTATCTACCTTCTAAAATCTCTTAAACCACTTTGACTACTTTGACCTTTTTGGACTTCTAGATGACTCATGAGGGTTCTCCAACTTCACATGGCCATAACTCTCCAACCGTGAGGAGTTATGTGACGTTCCACATACCACCAAAAATTTAATGACATGTACTATCCATATAGAATAGTATTACCTAAAAATATATCAAAACTCTTACCATTATTCATCAAACAAACTTGGGTCCATTACCCAAACCTGGGTTCTCCATCTTCACATGGCCATAACTCTCTAACTGTGAAGAGTTATGTGACGTTCCACATACCACCAGAAATGGAATGACATGTAGTACCCATATAGAATAGTCTTACCTTAAAATATAATAAAACTCAAACCATTATACATCAAACAAAATTGGGTCCATTACCCAAACCTTTGTGCTATCGGAATTCGCTACCAAACTACCTAACTTTCTCCAAGGATTGACATCAATCACTAAGGGTTGAAATCAATCTACGATATCATTCTCCAATGGTTGAAATCAATCACAACCAACAATAGATACCAATTTTCCATCAACCTGAGCCAATTGTCTAACTCTTCCATGTACCGTGTGTATATCGGGAGACCCTCTAGAATCCTGAGATTTACCCAATAAACCTTTTGGCCATATTTTTGCTATAGCACACCGAGAAAAAAACTTGGGGAGATCACTCTCTAGTACCTAGGTAGTCAGATAGTATGTCTAAGGTCATGGTCAATCCTCCTTAGTTATTTCCCTGAGATATTCAGTCGAGTACTATTGTTGGAGCCCGCACGTATATCAGAGAGCTATAACACCTAACACTCCCTTGTCTATGAGGAACTATGCCTAAGCCAATTAAGAATTCCTACCTTGCAATGATACTTGGCCAACATGCCACCAAAAAAGGGAACTTATACACCAAATAATCCTTCAGACAGTCCTACTTGGACTCTTGATGAAGGTGAATAAATGCGCAAGGACATAAATGATTTACAAAAGAAGGCAGTAACAAAATATGAACTACAAGGGATGATGGATTCAACTGAAGCTAAGTTGGAAGAAATAATGGATACTAAGATGGATGGTTTAAAAAGGGAGATCATGTAAGGATTGAAAAATTTGCTAATAGAGAGGCCACCTGAATGTGAAAATGTATCCCATGAAATTCATGATGATGACATAAGGAAGATGAATCAAGACTGGAGAAACTCAAACTTTGGGTTGAAGACCAACCACTTTCCTAAGATCGATATGAGGAAGTTTGATGGCAAGGATTCAATCACATGGATACTCCATATGGAGAAGTTATTTGATCTATATGATGTGCCACACACACAAAAGGTATGAATTGCGTCTTTATATTTAGAACCCGATCAATTTGTGTGGTATCGATGGATTTTTTCTCACAAATCACTTGTCACTTGGACAATTTTCATGGAAGAAATGATAGCACACTATGAGGATACAAGGAGAAATATCGTCTTCATCCAATTGATAAATCTCAAGAAAAAGGGTTCAGTTGTGGAGCACATTGAGAACTTCCAAAGATTAAATATAAAGGTAACAAATATTCCAGATGAGCACCTGATTGATATATTCATAGGAAATTTAAAGGATAACATTCAACATGAGGTTCACCTTTGGGAACCCAAATCATTGGAGAATGTGTTCAGGGTGGCGAGAAATGTTGAAAATTAAAATATGGCTATGGCTACTAGAAGGACCACTCCTAACATCTATCGAGATAATAATGTTCCTTCTTCTAAAACACCTCAACCTACAAGGTTGACACCTCAAAAATTGGAGTAAATAAAAGCAAAAGGTTTATGCTTTAATTGTGACAGCAAGTACAGTAAGGGACATAAGTGTGGTGAGAATAAATTATTCTACATAGATTGTGAAGAGGAAGAAGAAGAAGAACAAGAACAAGAACCATCTCAAGATGAAAACATAGAAGAGATTTATTCTGAAGAGTTGACTCCCACCATATCATGTAATGCAATGGCTGGAATTAGCACTCCTCAAACCCTCAAGATCGAAGGATATATCAAAAATAAAAAGGTAATAGTCCTAATTGATTTTGGTAGTACTCATAATTTCATTCACTCTAAATTAGTCAAATCTCTTAATTGATTTATATATCCAGCACTAGAGTTTCAAGTAATGATTGCAGATGGAGGAACTATAAATTACTCAGGAAAATTTCATAAGATCAATCTTACTATGGGGGAATATGTAATGAATAGTCCAATGATTTCTATACCCATGGGCGGTGTTGATGTTGTACTAGGAGTCTGATGGTTATAAGCATTGGGAACAATGGATTTTAATTTTCAAGAACTTTTCATGAAATTTTCATTGGAAGGAAAGTAAATTGAGTTAAGGGGTATCAAAAGGAAACCCAGTAAAGTGATCATCTCTACATGACAAAATTATTGAAAAAGGGGCTCAGGGTGTAATTGTACAACTATGCTCACTAGATTTTCAAAAATCTAAGCCATCTATTCCCCTAGATCTCCAAGGGATCATTGATAAGCATTCCAAAGTATTTGAAGATATTCCTAGAGGTCTTCCACCCACTCGCAATCATGATCATGCTATTCACCTAATTCATGGGAGTGTTCATCCTAACATTAGGCCTTAAAAATACACTTATGCCTAGAAGAGTGAAGTTGAGCATATGGTTGAAGAAATGTTAGAGTCTATCATTATTAGACCTAGCTAAAGTTATTACTATGCACTTGTGGTAATGGTACTCAAGAAAGAGGGTTCATGGAATATGTGTCCAGATTATAGAGAGATCAACAAGATCACTATTAAATATAGGTTTTCCATTCTTGTCATTGATAAATTGTTAGATGAACTACATGGAGAAATCTACTTCACAAAGTTGGATCTTAGTTCAGGGTATCATTAGATTAGAATGAAGGAAGCAAATATCCCAAAAACAACATTTTGAACTCAAGAAGGCCATTATGAATTTTTGGTCATGCATTTTGGCCTTACGAATGCACATTCCACATTCCAAGGGTTGATGAATTCCATTTTCAATCCCTTCCTTCGAAAATTTTTGTTAGTATCTTTTGATGATATACTAATCAATAGAAAGTCTTGGGAGGATCATGTTCGACATGTTGAAAGGGTGCTAAAAGGTAAGAAAAATGTTGTGGCAAATGCACTCTCAAGAAAGGATGAATATGTTGAGGCATTTCTCTATGTTATCTCGATCATTCGACCTGATTGGATAATAGAAGCAAGGGATGAATGGAAGAATGACGAAAAAGTGTGGAATCTCATTCAAAAGTTGCAGCAGGATTCCAGTGTATCAGATACATTTACATGGAAAAATGATAAATTATGGTACAAATATCACTTATATTTATGTAAGAACTCCCAACTCAAACAAAAGGTACTCTTGGAATTGCACACCTCTTTGGTTGGAGGGCACTCAGGATTTTTGAAAACCTACCACAAGGTCAAGAAGAATTGTTTTTGGGATGGCCTTAAAATTGATGTTCAAAGGTTTGAGGCAGAATATTTGGTTTTCCAACAAAATAAGGTGGAAACAATTAAGACATCGGGTCTTTTACAACCATTATCCATCCCAAGTTAGCATTGGGAGGAGGTTTCCATGGATTTCATCACAGGGTTACTGAAGTCTGAAGGAAAGAGTGTGATCATGGTGATTTTTGATAGACTGACCAAGTACACACACTTTTTTGCACTCTCACCCTTTCAAATCCAGTACAGTTTCCACCTCATTCATAGAGACAATTCAAAAGCTACATGGAAGACCAAAGATTATTGTAAGTGATAGAGATCCCATCTTCACTAGACATTTTTGGACAAAATTATTTTCTTGTTTGTGTACTCAATTGGCTCATAGCTCATCTTATCATCCTCAATCTGATGGACAAACTGAAATAGTGAACAAATATCTGGAAGGTTACCATCATTGTTTTGTCTCTGATAAACAAACACAATGGTTCAAGTGGTTACCCTTGGCAGAATGGTGGTATAACTCTTCCTTTCATACTGCAAAAAAATGACACCATTTATGGCACTCTATAGATATCACCCATTGTCCATCTCTTCTTCTCTAAAATACAAATATAAGGTTCAAGAAGTGTAAGAACACATTGAGCTTCAACAACAAGTTCGCCAACTCTTAAAGGAAAACCTGATCATGGCACAGAATCACATGAAAAAACAAGCAGATCAACATCGTAGTGAAAGATGTTTTGAAGTAGGGAATTGGGTATTTGTAAGACTACAACCATACAAACATATGTCCCTCAAGCAA
Organism: Picea engelmannii; assembly: GCA_009831015.1. NCBI lineage: Eukaryota > Viridiplantae > Streptophyta > Pinopsida > Pinales > Pinaceae > Picea > Picea engelmannii. Next base: position 301,771 of record ML784080.1, on the reverse strand, counting down.
GCTAAGAAGAATAATGAATTATCACCAAAGTACTATGGCCCTTATAAGGTGTTACAAAATATTGGTACTATGGCATACAAATTGGAGTTGCCTGCATCTTCAAAAGTACACCCAGTTTTCCATGTTTCATGCTTAAAAAAGGTTATAGGTGACAAGATCCCAGTTCAAACTATATTTCCAGAACTTGACGAGGAAGGAAAAATCATATTGGAGCTTGAAGATATCACTGACACAAGAATTCTCCAGTTGAGGAATAGATCCATCTTAGACTATCTCATTAAGTGGAAGAAACTATCTGCTGAAGATTCCACTTGGGAATATGTGTCTTTTATACAGAAGCATCCAGAATTACTCAAGCATTGTGGAAAACACTTGTCTGAAAGGGAGGGGCATGTTAAGCCCTAAATATTGGCACATTACCCCTTAAGTGGGGCATATTACATTAGTATTTTTATTTTATTTATGTCGGCTTGGGTCCATTAGCTGTAATTGTAACTCCTAGTCTCCTATATATACCAAGGATATCATTTCATTTGGAATCATTTTGTATTTGTAAATTTATGTGGTGTATAAGGAGGTTTCCCCGTCGAAGAGGATTATTATCTGAAATTCTCTCTTTTTCAAGGCGTTGAGTACTTATTTTGAGGTTTTTATGCTATTTTGATGTTTGGTTCTTAACAATATACATGTTACACAATGCGTCATTGGTTGACTAGCCTGTGTCCCATGACGATCCCTGTAAATTGGGAATATTGCAGAGCTCACAGAATTCTAATATTAGATCTATTTTGACTGGTCCCTGAGGTGTCTTTCGATATGTTCTATAAGTGTCTTACCTTTGTTTGAGTCTTGTTGTCAAATAATTTACCTTTATTTGTTGTTTGGAGTGTGATTGTGTGGTTTGTTTTGGATTGCTTGGATAAGCATGTTTGTTGTCTGGTGATCCTGTAAATTTGTGCATTGAACCCAAAAAATCTGAACAAATCTATTGGTGTCTGATTTGATTGCATTTGGATTGTTCTTTTTTTATTATTATCCATTTATAGATCTATCATTTTAGGTGAGTTTTGGGTGATATATTTGTAGAGACATTGGAGTGGAATTTTTAGAGTCACTACCAATTTCCTACAACCCTTGGCTTCCTAATTTGGTTGTTTTCCATTTTCATTTTGTTTTCTTTCATAAATCGGGAATATTTTTGCATTACATTTGGAAAAGTTACAAAAACTAAAAACAAAAATAAAAATAAATAAAAATCTTGCTTGTGAGCTTTTGAAGCATTAGAACAAGATCTTGCATTGTTGAGTTGTTTGGTTTGACTTCTGAAAATAATCTTGGGTCTAAATTGTGTGAATCTTTGTTTGGTATGTGGGATTATTATTACAAGATTACAAAGGAAAAAACACATTTCCCTCCCGTAGCTAGAATTCATTGAAATGAACAAATTGCATGTTGGATTATTGAGAGGGGGGGTGAATCAGTAATAGAGAAATTTAATCATTTTTAACCATAAAATGCAAGAGTTATATAAATGTACCAATATCATCCAATAGTTTCATAGTAAATAAACAATGAACAAATGAGCAATCATACGCATACACAGTACACCAGTGTTTTTACATGGAAACCCAAAGCGAGAGAAAACCACATAATGTTTTTTCTTATATGTCTTTAATAATTACATTCATTGGAAGCACCAACTTCCTTTGTTTTCCACTGCAACTAGAAGGAGGCTCCAACCCCCTAGTTTCTCGGGCTACAACCTAGGGAATATCCAACTCCCCAATTCTTTGGATACAACCAGAAGGAGGCTACAACCCCCTACGTTCTCTGGCTACAACCACCTATCCTTGCCCCATCCAACTGCCCTATCGTAGAAGTATAATGATGGAACCACTGTCACAATATTACAGTGGGATATACTGTTGTAAACCTGTACCAATCAACCTGCGCCAAACAACATGTAACAACATGTAATCAACTTGTACCATAAACAAGTGCATCAACCATGCACAAACATATACCTCAACCTGTATCATCAATGAGTGAATCAACCATGCACCAAATATGTACCAATCATGCATAAAATACACATAGACTATCACTCATCAAGATGTACCAACATCATCAACTATACACCTCATGTATGTGCCAACTCATCAACTACTTGTCTCAATCATGTCCCAACATGTACCTCAACCAAAATCCCTCATAAATTTCATTATCCAAATCTGATTTTTAACTTTGTAATAGACCTGGTGTATATAATCACATACCTGCAAACCTTCCTTAACTTTAACAACAAGANACTAGCATTTTCATCAAACTTTACTTTAGTCTCACATGACTAATTTTGGATTAGTCAACAACCCTAACTTGAAATAATCATAACTATGTACATGTAATGAATAAAGATCTAAAAATAGTACACAATGTTCTTCAGTGTATTTTCTGCAATTCCTCTAGGTTTCACTACTTGGAACCTCTCAGAAAAGGAGTTATACCAAAAATGGCATACCTTGTTGAATTCTGGTGTTTTCTAGAGAGAGACCTTGTAGAGTATGCCCAGCATGAAATATTGTTGTATGGATCTGAAAATGGTACACAAAATACGAAATATTGTACTCTAAGCAATAATTTTGTCTACTGAATTTGGATCTTTTATGAATAAGTTATGATGTTTTTACCTGAAACACCTTTTTTAGACTAGTTTCATGACTAGCCACAAACTGTATTTTCCACGGAGTGTAACTCCAAAAATACAACGACCCACAAGATTAAATTTTTATCACGACTACTTGGATATGTTTCATCAACGGCCTCCATATTTCGCAGTCTAAATGATTCTAGAAACAAAGTTATTGCGAAAATGGTAAGATGACCTGTAAATAACATACCTTAGAAAGCATCATCAAAAGAATTTATCCTCCCTTGAATTTCGGCCTTCTTTACTTCACCTTCCCTATGAAATTCACCGTAGATATCCTTTGGTTACATCAATCACTTATATATATTCAATATGCTCAAGTGTAATTAAAATGAGAGAGCCTTGCCTCTTATTTATACTTTTATGTAGCTTCCTCAAGGGGTTACCTTCTAACCATCTTAAACCATTTTCCTTATTTTAGGACTAACCCACTTCTAACCACTTGTCCACTTAGTACTTTCTCCATTAACTTTATTATTTAGATAATTTATTTTGTATCCACTTTGACTTATAGTACACTCATCACTTCACTTTATTATTTAAATAATTTCTTCTTTGCAACCACTTTGTCTACTTTGACCTTTTGGGGCTTCTAGATGACTCATGAGGGTTCTCCAACTTCACATGGCCATAACTCTCTAACCGTGAAGAGTTATGTGATGTTCCACATACCATCAGAAATGGCATGACATGTATTATCCACCTGGAATAGTCTTATTTAAATAATTTCTTCTTTGCAACCACTTTGACTACTTTGACCTTTTGGGGCTTCTAGATGACTCATGAGGGCTCTCCAACTTCACATGGCCATAACTCTCTAACCATGAGGAGTTATGTGACGTTCCACATACCACCAGAAATGGAATGACATGTACTATCCATATAGAATATTCTTACCTTAAAATATATTAAAACTCATACCATTATCCATCAAACAAACTTGGTTCCATTACCTAAACCTTTGTGCTACCAGAATTCGCTATCGGGCTTTCTTCAAGGGTTGACATCAATGAAAACCAACCCAAATAATCAACAATATCCCCCTTTGGAATTGATGGAAACACTTTGATGCAATACTGAATTCATATCACCCATGCTCCCCCTGTGACCATCGCTCCCCCTGGAACCATGCATTTGTGCTCTTTCTCCAAGCATTACCTTTGCATCTGATAAATCTCTCCCCCTTTGTCATCAATGGAAAAGGTATCTTTCCATCTGGGGCTTCTCCCCCTGACTGAAATCTTCTTGAAACTGATCTCCCAACCTAAAATTTCCTCTTTATGGTGCTTCATCGGTAAATCTAAGACATATAAGATAAGCATTCAAAAGCATTCATTTTGGAGTAGCAATTACTTCGAGTATCTAGCGAAGATACTCAAAGGCCTCCCTTGGAAGCGGTTTTGTAAAGATGTCTGCCACTTGTTCTTTTGTGCCCACTTATTCAACTCTAATTTTCTTCTCTACAACATGTTCCCGTAGAAAGTGATACTTTATTGGAATGTGTTTCATCTTGGAGTGCACCATCGGGTTCTTTGAGATACTGATGGTGCTTGTATCATCACAATAGATTGGAATGGGCTCATCATACTCAACCTTTATATCTGTCAAAGTTTGTTTCATCCATAGAATCAAAGTACAACATCATGCTGTTGCAATATATTCTACTTCGATTGTGGATAAAGATATTGATGATTATTTCTTTCTTACCCAAGATACTAAACACTCACCCAAGTAGAACGTTGCTCCACTGGTGCTTTGTCGGTCATCAATGCAACCTGCCCAATCTGCATCTATGTAGGAAATAAGTGATAGATCCTTTCCTTTTGGATACCATATCCAAACTCTTATGTTCCTTTGAGATATCTGAAAATCATCTTCACTGCTAATACATGTGATTCCTTTGGTGTTGCTTGAAATCGTGCCACATGTCCAACTGCCTAAATTACATATGGTCTGGATGTTGTCACATATAGTAAGATACCAATCATTGACATGTATTGCCTCTGGTCTGTAGACTTTGAATCATCATATTTTTTCAACTTGCAATTGGTTTTCATAGGAGTGGTAATTGGTTTGAAATCTTCCATTCCAAACATCTTTAGCATTTCTCTTATATACTTAATTTGAGAAATAAAAATTCCTTGGTTTCTTTGACGTATTTGAAGACCCAGAAAGAAGGATAGTTCTCCAATTAATGACATTTCAAATTCATTCTACATCTCCTTTACAAATTTCTGGCTTAACCTATCATCATTACTTCCAAAAATAATATCATCAACATAAACTTCAATTAATAAAATACTATCTTGAGTACCTTGATGTAGAGGTTGTTTTATGAACTTCCTTTTCTGAACCCTCAATGTTGTAGATATTTATCTAGTCTAGAGTACCATGCTCTAGGAGCCTGTTTTAGACCATACAAGGTCTTCTTCAATTTGTACACGTAATCTGCGTTCTCTGACAACTGAAATATTTATGGTTGTTCTATGTAGACTTCGTATTCAAGTTCCACATTCAAAAAAGTTGATTTCACGTCCATCTGATACACTTTAATATTCTTGGAGCACGCATAAGATAAAAGTAATCGGATTGCTTCCATTCTAAAAACTAGGAAAAATGTCTCTTCAAAGTCAATTCCTTCAACCTGTGTGTATCCTTTACATACCAATCTAGCTTTGTTCCTTGTAACATGTCCATCTTCATTCAATTTATTTCTGAAAACCCACTTTGTGCCAATCACATTCTTATGCTTTGGTCTTGGAACCAATTCTCAAGTGTCATTTTTCTCTATTTGATCTAATTCTTCATCCATGGCCTTATTCCATAATTCACCCTTGTTGTCATCTTCAAAAAAATTTGGTTCAATCGTAGATACGAGTGCTAGGTGCATTTGTTTGGGTGAACAGATATTTCTTCTTCTAGTCTCAACTCCTGCATCCTTGTTTTCGATAATCTAATCTGAAGGATGATTCTTTTGTACTCATTTGCTAGGTGTCTTTGGAGGCACTTGACGAAATTTCTCTTCTACTTTTATCTGATCTTCTTCATATTCCTCTTCTACTTCTTCTTCATCTTTTGTTTCTTCTTCGTAAAGTTGTTCCACTGATTCATTTTCTTCTTCCTTTGATTATCGTCCACCTATTTCATCAATTGTTACATTGATGTTTTCCATAACTTTGTTCAATATCATATGGTAACACTTGTATGCTTTCCTTGTACTTTAGTAACCAACAAGTACTCCTTTGTCCACACGAGAGTCAAACTTTCTCATTCTACCATCTTCTCTTTTGATGTATCATTTGCTTCCAAATATTTTGAAGTGCTTCACATTTGTTGGTCTTCCTTTCCATAGCTCGTAGGGAGTTTTTTCATTGTTGTTTCTGAACATTACTATGTTTTGAATGTGAACTATTGTATGCATTGCATGTGTCCAAAAAATATCTGTCAATTTGGAATCCATTAGCATTGTTCGAGCCATTTTTTGTGTAATTAACATCCATAATGTTCCTTTGTCTTTGATCCACTCTCTGAACCAATCTATGAATCCATGCTGTCGTCCACTGTCATATATCTGTCCAAACCTACTAAGTGTTATTACAAATCCATCTCTCTCCATACTGTCCAAGAATCTATTGCACAACTATCCATAATGTTTACCAATTTATTACTATACTATCATGAAGTCTTCACTACTACAACTATCAATTGTACTTATGCTAATTGACTACTCTGGATTTGTCTACTCAAACTCTACAAGTTGCTCGATTGATGGTTCTTTGGTCTGTGACAGCTATCGCATAGACTCCCCCTGTCTAATATTCATGTTACCTGGGAGTCTCTAAGTCGGATGGCTCAGAACAATTCTTGCTCTGATGTGTATTTATCATCATCTTCATTGGTAGATTCATCACCTCTCTAAACTATGACTTCTTTCTTTTTGTCTATGGATTCATCTTTCACTACAATTCCTGAAAGTACAGTCTCTTGAACATGTTCCTTACTTACCTATCCTTCTTTTCTTTCATTTATTTTCCAAACATTTCTGTATCTGACATCTTTCTTTTTCTCTATAGAATTTTCTTCATCTCATTTTATTATCAATCTTGCGATCTCTAGGAGCTGGTATATGTTCACATGTTCTTTATGTTTTCTTATCCATACTTTCTTATATCTTATATCAGTGTTCTCTTTCATGGAAGTATCGATCATCCTTCTACATTCACTAGCTATGTGTCCATAGTTATGACGTTTTTAACATTAGGAATTTCTTGCTTGAACATTTTTATAATCCCTGCAATCTGCAACCTTATGTCAAAAATTAGTACAATAAAAACAATGACCATAAAAGAAATTTGCATACCTGGGAGTGAATGATCTTCTTTGTGGTGTATTCTTTTTGAATTTTTGCCTTTACTGATCATGATCATGATTGAAGCTTCTTTGTGGCTTGAACATGGATGGTCTTCTTGAATATGAGTCTTTAATAGTTTTTTTAGATTCTAGTTTACCATGATTCCTTCCTTTGAGTACTTCTACATAACTCTTTTTATTTTCTTCATTATTTTTTTCTAGCAACCTAGAGTGCTTCTCTTCATTCTCTATAACTGATGTGGATGTTTTGTCTCTTCAACGTTCTTGTTGAGATTGACGATTTTATTTCTCAATGTGACAACTTCTTCTTCAAGATTCTCAACCTCTTCTTCTTTCTTCATTATCTGAGACTTCGTGACTTCTTCTGTTCTTTTCGCTTCTTCAATATGGATTTTTAATGTGATTATTTCTTCTTCAACTCCTTTCTCTTCTTGACCAAACTCTGCCTCAAGCTGGTTTAGATCGTTAGTTCTTTCCTTAAGATGATCTGTCAATATATTTTCTCTCATTTATGCTTATTCCTTACGTGTTGCTATGTTGGCTTTCAAATACTGCTTTTTATATTTAAGATTTTCTTCAATATTGTTGGCTTATTCTAGCTGAGTTCTTAAGTTCTTGATGACTTGTTGGGATTCTTCAAAAATGTGATCACTTTCCTTTTGTTTCATCAATTCTTTCTTGAGTGACTTGTTTTCTTCTCTTTCTTTTCTTAGTTCATCTAAAGAACTGATCAATTCTTCTTCATAATTGTCTTCTTTTTCAATTAGTTTTTCTGTCTCATTTCCTTCATGGAATTCTATTTCAAGATGTTTGTGTTTTTCACAATTAAATCAAAACAACATACCTCTGTTGATTATGTACTCGTCATCTTCTAAATTTGTTTGACATGGTGAACATATTTCTTCTTGATATGTACCTGCATATTCTTTGGCATTTTCTGAATCTGCGATGGGTGAAGAATATATCATGTAATGTTAAGGTCCTAACCCGCACATAGGTAGATCAATATATTCAGATGTAATAAAGGTCAATATTAATAAGGCCTTTCAATAAAATAGAATAAGGCGGATGTAAGAAGATCTAATAGAAGCTTCCGCTTCTAGAAGGATCTTCCTCTACATGCTTCTCTTAATAGACATAGTTAGTATAAATAAGGGTCGAGGGTATGAAAACCCTGGCTTGGAGATTATTGTAACAGAGTGTTGCTCGACTGGAGGTTGCCCCCTCGAAGAGGCCTGTGAACATTGTTTTCTGAATCAAAGTGCTATTTCAATTGTTGCTCTTATGTTATTTCTTTGTTATTGTTGAGATTATGCTGGTTATATTACTGTTATTTTTCCATTTCTAGCATTTCATTTATGTTCTACATATTTATTATATCTGGTATATTCCAAGTAACTTATCACAAATTTCTTTTGTTGAATTGGTGTTCGTTTTACAGGTAGCGTATCCTTGTCATTGATGGCAAGTACAACAACGATGATGGATTAAGTACAGGAAGAATGTGCCAGGCGGGCACCAGAAGTATTTTGGGAAGATGCAGCAGAGAAATCTCAATAAGATCATAAGAGATAGTGCAGAGTATGTGTGTTTGTCATTGATGGCAAAGATCACGACCAACAACGCAGGGATAATGGCATGGCAATGGCAAGTTCAACAAGTGATCGTTGGATCCCATTCAGAAGTGTAAACTCCAGGAGTCAAGGAAGCAACTCAAGGTAGAAAATCATGAAATGTGAAACCATGACTTAATCTCCATTTTAGAGTTTCGGATATCGGGAGTTGGAGGTGTCTAGGACACTCACAAAAAGAATGTTGAAATCGTGAAATGTGAAACCATGACTTAATCTGAGTCATTGATCAAAGGGAGATTGTGGACCGTTGATATGACTCCATTTCGGAGTTTCGGATACCGGGAGTTGGAGGTGTCAAAAATACTCACGACAAGAATGATGAAATCGTGAAATGTGAAACCATGACTTAATCTGAGTCATTGATCAAAGGGATATTGTGGACCGTTGATCTGAATCCATTTCAGAGTTTCAGATACTGGGAGTTGGAGGAGTCAAAGAAGAAACTCACGGCAGGAACTTGCGATATGCGAAATCACAAAAAGATCTAGACTGTCGAACCATCAAGATTGTGGACCATTGATCTGACTCAATTTTGGAGTTTCGGCGATCGCAACATGAAGAGTCGAGACTCTTCATCACAAGAGTCCTGACATTGCGAAATGCGAAACGCCAAAAATTTTTGGGTTCATGACTTGGAGTGTAGAAACACTTCAACAGAGAAATGTCGAAACATCGAAATGAGAAATGCCAAAAATTTCAAGGTTCGTGACTTGGAGTGTCGAAACACTTCAACACAGAAATGCCGAAACGTCGAAATGCGAAACGCCAAAAATTTCGAGGTTCGTGACTTGGAGTATCGAAACACTTCACCACAGAAATGTCGAAACGCCGAAATGCGAAACGCTGAAATACCTTTTGGTGTAGGTTGTGGTCATCGTCAGTGGTCATGTGAGAGGGAGGAGCTAGAACCAAGCTAAGATCATTTCGGTGATTGTAACATGAAGAGTCGAGACTCTTCACCACAGGAATGACGAAATAGCGAAATGTCGAAATTTGAAATGCGTGTTCAGAATTGGCCCCTGATCATAACCTATGGTCACATCGACAAAGGCTCAAGGGAGGAGCTAGCACGAAGCTAATCTCCATTTCAGAGATCGTGACTTGGAGAGTCAAGATGCCTCACAACAGAAATTGTCGAAATGTGAATCGTGAAAGCGTCTTATGAACAGGCATGTGGTCACCACCTGAGGCCACATGTGAAATGAAAGGTGAAAGGTGCCAAAGGCATAAGTCTCAAGAGGTTCACAGTGTAACTTCCAGAAACCATTGATTGTTTCTGCACAGAAAAATCAAAGAGGCCTCAGTGTGATTTCCAGAGGAGATGAAGAGTCTCAAGGCATCTGCCAGTGGAATGAAGATTGTTCATAGAGGCTATTGACATTTGGAAGAGCTTAGAAGCCTGTAACTTCAATAGAGAGGATGAGCTCGACTATGATAGAGAAGACGAAGAGTCTCGACTACTAGACAGGCTAAGGAATCTCAGCATAACACCCAGTGATGATGAACACATGGGTATAACCACCAGAAAAGATGAGGAATTTCCATGATGATCAGGAAGAGGACTTGACACGAAGAGAACATGCAGAACATAGGGAGTGTGTTGATGCTCGAGGGTGTGAAGTGGTGGTAATGTGGAGTGGTAGTGAATATCCTGATGTGGAGAACAATGGCGGGGTGTAGAGCATGCAGAAGCATTGCGCATATAGTATGCACAAGGTGCATAGAGACTATAAGAATGAAGAACAAAGAAGAGATGAGTGTTGTTGTTGAGAGTGATTCAGGCATGTAGAAGGAGGCAGTGTGCAGCAGTTGAAATACACAAAAGAGGAATGGTGCATTGAATGGACACGGCGCACAGAGCATAAAAGGCAGAAGAACAGAAAGCGCAAGGCATGTGTGCAGGAAGACAGTGAGGCAGATAGAGTAGGGCAGTGTAGTAGAACAGTGATGAGACTAGTAAGCCATTGATGAACATTATATCACTATAATAAGTTTCAGTAGCAAAGATTGATATTTCAAGGTGGTAGGGAGGTGCTAGGGAGGGTTATTGTCCTCAGAGGTTAAAGTGAGTGCTTGAACAAAGGGAGTTGTAGCTTCCATCTGGTTGCAGCCAGAGAAACTAGGATGGTAGGGTGGTGCAAGGGAGAACATTGGTTCTTTGATATACAGGTCGGTGCCTATGTAACTGGAAGTTGGTGCTTCCATCTAGTTGGTGCTGGAACTCGTAGGAAGTTGGTGCTTCCAACCAGTTGGTGCTGGAACTCTTAAGAAGTTTGTGCTTCCATCCAGTTGATGTTGGAACTCTTAGGGAGTTGGTGCTTCCTTCGAGTGGGTGCTAGAGAAACTAGGGAGTTGGTGCTTCCTTCTAGTGGGTGCTAGAGAAACCAGGGAGTCGATGCTTCTTTCTAGTGGGTGATAGAGAATCCAGAGAGTTGGTGCTCTCAGCAAGTATCAGCTTGCAATATAGAGGTTGTAGCCTCATTATGAGTTGGTGATCATAAGTATGATAATGTACAGAATGTAAAGATTAATTATTATATAAAGAAGAAGAGGTTTTTACCCTTTGTGGGTTTCCTCAGGAAATATTTGTCTCTGTGTATCTCATATGTGTGAATGGTGTTGAATGTTCTATTGCATACTTCCCTGCATTATTTTGATTGTCATTGAGTGCTCTGTAAAGAGTTTAAAATAAGCATAATTGTTTAAGCACAGTGACAACTGATTCACCCCCCCGCCCCTCTCAGTTGTCCAACATCTTTGGTTGATGAAAATTTACCAACCTTCTCTCTTACCGGATTAGGTAATCCTTCTCAAATGAAATCCATTGCTATTTTGTTATTCTTCTTCAATTCCTTCTTGGCTGCAGTCTTTTCCCTTTTTGAACTATCATATCCTGTAATGACTAATAGCCAAATATAATACCCATGTGTCTGTAAAAATACTTTTGTCCTTCCACTCCATAGCTCACACTTTAAACCATTTTGACCATTAAACAGTGGTACTCCATTCTCAAAATAATCCATGATCTCTTTCCAGTGGTTAAACTATTTTCTGAAGGAACTGACGCTGATACCAATTGTTGGATTACTGAGAGGGGGGTGAATGAGTAATAGAGAAATTTAATCCTTTTTAACCATAAAATGCAAGTGTTGTATCAATGTAGAAATATCATCCAATAGTTGCATAGTAAATAAACAATGAACAAATGAGAAATCATACACATACACAGTACACTGGTGTTTTTACGTGGAAACCCAAAGCGGGACAAAACCAAGGAATGCTTTTTCTTATATGTATTTCAGAATTACATTCATTGGAAGCACCAACTTCCTTTGGTTTCCAGCTGCAACTGGAAGGAGGCTCCAACCCCCTAGTTTCTCGGGATACAACCTGAGGGAAGCTCCAACTCCCCAATTATCTGGCTACAACGAGAAGGAGGATACAACCCCCTATGTTCTCCGGCTACAATCGAAAGGTGGATACAACCACATGTCCTTGCCCCATCCAACCGCCATGTCGTAGAAGTAGAATCATGGAACCACTATCACACTATCACTGTGAGATATAATCATGTAAACATGTACCAATCAACCTGCACCAAACAACATGTAACAACATGTACCAAACAACTTGTAATCAACATGTACCATAAACAAGTGCATCAACCATGCACCAATCTGTACCTCAAATTGTACCATCAATGAGTGCATTAATCATGCACCAAATATGTATCAATCATGCATCAAATACACATAAACTATGACTCATCAAGATGTACCAACATCATCAACTATACACCTCATGTATGTGCCAACTCATCAACTACTTGTCTCAATGATGTACCCAACATGTACCTTGACAAAAAGGCCTCATCAATTTCATCATCCAAATCTGATTTTTAACTCTATAATAGATCTAGTGTATATGATCACATACCTGCAAACCTTACTTAACTTTAACAACGAGAGACTAGCATTTTCATCAAACTTTACTTTAGTCTCACATGACTAATTTTGGATTAGTCAACAACCCTAACTTGAAATAATCATAACTATGTACCTGTAATGAATAAAGATATGAAAATAGTATACAATGTTCTTCAATGTCTTTTGTGCAATTCCTCCAGGTTTCACTACTTGGAACCTCTCAGAAAAGGCGTTATAGCAAAAATGGCATACCTTGTTGAATTTTGGCTTATACTAGAGAGCGAACTTGTAGAGCATGCCCCGCACGGAATATTTGTTGTATGGATCTTAAAATGGTACAAATAATACTATAGATTGTACTCTAACCAATACATTTTTTCTTACTGAATTTGGATCTGTTATGAATAATTTACAATGTTTTTACTTGAAACACCTTTTTTAGACTAGTTTCAGGACTAGCCACAACCCATATTTTCCACAGAGTGTAACTCCAAAAATACAATGACCCACAAGCTAAAAAAATTATCACAGCTACTTGGATATGTTTCCTCAATGGATTCTAGATTTCGCGGTCTGAATCATTCTAGAAAAAGAGTTATTGTGAAAATGGTGAGATGGCATGTAAATAACATATCTTAGAAAGTATCATCAAAAGAATTTATCCTCCCTTGAATTTCAGCCTTCTTTACTTCACCTTACCTCTGAAATTCATCTTAGATATCCTTTGGTTACCTCAGTCACTTATAGATATTAAATATGCTCAAGTGTAATTAAAATGAGAGACCCTTGCCTCTTATTTATACTTTTATGTAGCTTCCTCAAGGGGTTACCTTCTAACCATCTTAAACCACTTTCCTTATTTTAGGGCTAACCCACTTCTAACCACTTGTCCACTTACTAATTTCTCCATTAACTTTATTATTTAAATAATTTCTTTTGTACCCACTTTGAATTATAGTACACTCACTACTTCACTTTATTATTTAAATAATTTCTTCTTTGCAACCACTTTGACTACTTTGACCTTTTGGGGCTTCTAGATGACTCATGAGGGTTCTCCAACTTCACATGGTCATAACTCTCTAACTGTGAGGAGTTACGTGACGTTCCACATACGACCAGAAATGGCATGACATGTACTATCCGTCTAGAATAGTCTTATTTAAATAATTTCTTCTTTGCAACCACTTTGACTACTTTGACCTTTCGGGGCTTTTAGATGACTCATGAAGGTTCTCCAACTTCACATGGCCATAACTCTCTAACCGTGAGGATTTATGTGACGTTCCACATACCACCGGAAATGGAATGACATGTGATATCCATCTAGAATAGTCTTATATTCAAATATATTAAAACTCATACCATTATACATCAAACAAACTTGGGTCCATTACCTAAAGCTTTCTGCTACTGGAATTCGCTACCAGACTTTCTTCAAGGGTTGACATCAATGACAACCAACCCAAATAATAAACATTGCATTGGAATTATTTGCATTTATTGGTTGGGTCAAGAGTCATAAACACCATTAAGGTTTCATTCATTTCTCGTTGATGTAAATAGCAGCCATAAAAATAAATTGCATAATCTAAAATCAATCAGACATTTTTCTTTTTCAGTAAACCAGCATTGGATAGGCTTAGGGCCTAGGAATAGGATTGGAGAGTGAACTTTCGAAGGCCATGTAAATGAAACCTAGGAGTCATTAAAGAGTAATAAATCCATTCTTGCAACTAGTGTGTCGAGATCCTCCTCTAACATGGGAGTTAAGCACGAGGTCCCATCGGGGAAAGTAGGGAGATTAGCTCTCTACTTGTTTTGGTGTTTGTGGTATCGCTTCAATTTCTATGTATACAGGGGTTTTTTGGTCCCATGCCTTTGTGTGAGGTAACACCTTCAGAGCTTCATGCTTAGTTACCATGTCCTTACAAGTGGTCAGACTTTTGACTATTTGTTCGATAATTGATTGTACGATGGTAGCCTTAGTTACCTTTCCTAGGTAGCCAATAGAGGTGACTGTAGGTGGGATGTTCCTATAGTACCTGGGGCAGACGTTCGTTCAAAGTCTCAGTTCCCCTGGAGGGTGTCTGCTTTAATAAAATGTGTTTGCACCGGTTAGGGTTGTTTCACATAAATCATCATAATAGAACCTCATACCCTCATTATCTAATCTTGTGGGGACTTCATCTCCCCCATAGGGTTGGTTTTTGGAAGGCCTCCTGAGCCATTGGTTTACTTTCTATTATCATAGATTTTTTAGGGGTGTGCTCCTTGATTTTGAGTCTAGATTGGCCTTAGATTGACTTGTGTTTGATTTACACCTATTACTTTCCTCGTGGTTGAATTATCATGTCAGTCCCATCGACTATGAGTATTAGCACCAATCACGGAGGAACAACCACCTCTTAAGTGGCAAAAAACAAGTGACTGACAATTCGAAGGGTGTTATATTTGTTTCGAGAAGACTGGTTTTGGTTGAAGTGGAAGTGGTCGTCAAAAGTCCTCCACCAAACTTTAACCCTCCTTTAATTGATCCTGAAGCACCTCTACTTGTCCAGGTTAGGGGAATTTTTAGCGAGATTTTTTCTTTGTTTAGCAATCCTCACACCATGTTAAGACCAAGTGTTTCATCCACTGTAGTTGATCCTTTAATCCCATCTACAAGTGGGACTGGGGGAATCCCCATGATGTCTACATTACTATCCATTGCCTCCATTGGACCTATACCATCCATGCCTTTTTCTATAACTCCCTCGATATGGAGGACCTCAGTTGTGTCTTCATTCCCATCCATTAGTATACCCATCATTACTATGTCCATCCCTTTTATTCCAATACCCACTTTTGGATCAATTTCCAATGGGGGGCTTGTTGACGCTTAAAAGACACAACGATGAATACTATGCTCGCAAATGATTGCCAAGCTCTATTAATTATTTATATTAATAATAAACTAGTAGGTGGTACCTCCTTGTAGACTTGTGGAGCTATGATGGATATGTTGCGCTTATATTTTGTTTTCTATTGTGATGGTACCAGCATGGTCTTCTACAGTTCGATGTTTCGAATCATGGTTAAAATGTTATGGTGACTTAAGGTGATTGATTGATTAATGCATGGCACTGATAGTTTTGATGACCACTCTCAAATTATGTTAAGGTTTCCCTATGGATGAAAAGATTATTATAATTTTTGTTTTGATATTACAATTAATATGGCATTAATTGGTTTAATATGATCTTGATAAAAGGGATAATATTTGGGTTTTTTTTTAAATTAAAGGACTTTATACAAACCCTAATGTGGTATTATTGTGACAAAGAAGGGTTTACAAACCTTGGCTGCTATAGTTAAATGCCTTGTTGGATGTTATATGTTGAATGCACATGGGGTAATGTTATAACACATGGTTATTTTTAAAAGAGTTTGATATTACCAAAGGTGGAGCACTATGCAAATGGGATATGTCAATGGTTATGTGGTTGATTAAATGCTTAGTGTTGTGGTGAATTGGTTGGCTCATAATTGGAATTTAATGAGGTTGGAGGGAGAAGCGATATGCATTTACTGCACATCACTCAAACAACCCTCGAGGCCCGTCACCCTAGTCATACTTGCATTTTGGTTTTTGGCTCTAGTGGTTGGTGATGCTCTACAATTCTTGATTGTGAAGGAGGCATACAGTCTAACTCTCTTCCTCACTCAGGATTTTCCAGGTATGGTTCCTTACTCTTCCATCCATGATGATGTTTCTACCCTTATAATAAAATTTTGGCTCAGGATTGCTCGCGATCTATGTTTTTCTTAAGATATTATTGGATATTTGAACTGTGTAATTGGTGTTGTCTGTGGGTTCTTCTGGTGATTATTCTAGAGTGTTGTTTTTTTAAAGAAATGAATGGTTATATTCTCCTTATTGTCGGTAATATTTGTATGAGTTTATTGATTAAATGACAGTGAAGCATGTTTGGTCAGCTTGCCTTTTTGGGTCTAGTTCTCTGTGAAAATTTATTGCTATGTTGACAAGATCTAAGATTTGTGCATGGATGTTACAACCAATCTTTGTGTTTAAATATTTTCCACTCCATTTTTCATCTTTGTGGTTGATATTTTCGATCCTCTGGATCGCAATGTGGATTGTTGGAAGTTTAAAGAGTTTTTTTTCCTTGACTCGGCACAGCCCGAGTTGTTAGTTTTCATTGTGTTTCCCTCACTCACACTGTTGTCTAGAAAGTATTGCATAGTTCGGTTTAACAACACCCAGAAAGTTTAATGGAAGTATGATACATGTTTTTGGTTGGGCACGGGTTGTGCTTGGACACTCACAATACAGTGTTGTTAAGATATTTGTTTCTTTTCGTTTCCCTGTTAGAGGTGGTTGACTGTCATTTTTTGGGTAACCCCTCACTGTCGAGATTATGGTTACATGTTATATGTCTATGGTAAATTTTAAAAGGCATGGGTTGTCTGATTTTTCAAGGATTTGGTCCTCTGATCAAACCAATTGTTCTTAATCTCCATTTGTTATTTTTTAACCCTAAATACGATCTTGAGATCGTTTTAGTCTAGTCAAGAGAAAATAAACATTGTGTGCTCTTGGTCGATTGGGCACGAGTTGGCTTTATTTCTCATTGGGTAATTTACAAAAAAAAAAAAAGAGGAAGTATGTACATGCTAATTTATGTGAAGTTTGGGCACAGAAGTTGCATGTTATTTTTTGAATTTTATTCGAATCAATCCTTATGTTGATTATATTTTTAAATGATACGTGTGTGAAAGGATTGGGGTCCAATTAAGAGTTTTAATGCTCAGTTGATTATGTCGAACAATGTTTGAATAATGGACAAATGGTGGTTAATACTGCGCATATTCTTATTTGATTTTAAAGAATAAATATTGGATATAAATAGTTGGAATCATTGTGCATTTTCTATTGGTTTTAAAAGAAAAGGAGTTTTAGTATTGGAGTTATAGATGGTCGTGGCTCAAATGATTATAACATTCATCATATCGATTGCAATATTGCTTGATAGGATTGCTATATAAATATTATATAGATGCAATGGATACTTTCATTGAGTATTTATGGGCATATGATTTTTTTTTGGGAAGCCAACAAGCAATCTGTAAAGCAAGTGACAGTTTTAGATTATGGTTTTGAAAAGTGAATGTTGATTGAATTATGGAGGTCTGAACAGAGTTATGTTTCATTGTTTGATTTGATTTATTTTTATATGAACAGTATCCATATTGTATCCCGGTCATCCTACCACTTTTAGCTCATTATATCCCATGCATAATCCCACTATCATTTTAGCATCCATGTTCTGTAAAATAAATTAAAAGGGTCTATGTACCAGCAACAAAGAAAATGACATAGCAATGGTTGGAAACTAATATTTTTGGTTTTTTATTACACAGTCAAATTATTTAATGAATTGTTGAGCAGTATTCACGTAATTATTCCCTCTCATTATACCACCTTTCGCTCATTACACTCCCTCCATATGTTCCATGAACCCTATGATATGGATTTTATGAGAATAACGAAATGACTACAGATTATTAACAAATGCTTAACACAGAATAACAGAGATAAAGTAAAATTTGTTTTCTATTCAATAAGGAAATAAGTTGAAACTATAAAATGCAGTGGAAAACAAGCTTATTGGAATGGTGGCGGCTTATCTCTGAAAAGAGATGTGATGGTTGTGCTCATTCGCAAAAATATCATTAAAATGAGGCTCTGAAGGCCTTTTTACAATAAACAGGAGTGTTAAAAACCCTAGGAGATGAAGCGCCAAAATTCACGTGGGCCCGGTTTGGGTAAGTCAGTACATCAACTTCCTAGGGTCGTAACTTTTTCATACGATCTTAGTTTTAGGCATACGATATATCCCTGGAAATATATATCCAAGGACTAGAAATGTTGATGATACCTCATCTGTTACATCAAGCTCGAGCTTTGTGGTAGCAATGATGGCACTAGGTTTCGTGTCAATGATCTCTCTTTCCCTTTCTAGTTCTAACTCAGAGTCAGAACCCGCATATGATTTAGTGGCTTTCACTTCGGCCACCAACGATTTCTTTGAGCGGCAGTCAGCAGTGTTATGACAAGAGCTCTTATGGAAGTCGCACCACTTCTCGATATCTTTCTTTGTCTTTCTGGTGTCCTTTTGTGCTTGTGGCTTGGACTGGTTGTCCTAATACTATCCATCTTTTCTCTTTCATTTTTTATGTGGGTTGGGGCCGCCCTTTCCTGGCTTTTACTGTGAGGGGTTCCTGGGCCCAAATTGTCACGTCTTTTGTTTGAGCTTCTACTTGATTTTGATGGCATATCGGTAGGCCGCGCCCAAGGACAAGATGTCCAAAAATTCCATTTTGGTCTGGATGTATCTCTGCAGAACACCACGATACTTGAGCACCAGATTTCGATTTGAATCTTTGATACCCAGCCTAGTCCGCAAGGTATGAAAGATATTTGTGAACTCTGGCACTTCTTAGTCTCCTTTGTGCAGCAGTGTGGTCCATTTCGTATACAAGTTGTCATAACTTCCAACAGGGTAGTATTGTTCCTTAATATCATCCCTGAAGGATTCCTAGGTTGTTGTGACTGTAAATAAAGAGGGTTCATCTATTTCCTTTTGCTCACAGAAATTTTCCCACCAATCTTTGACATTAGGAACGGCTTTGAGGAGCGCAAAAGTAATATTTTCTATATTCGAAAAGTTATGGACAGAAAAATACCCTTCTAGTAGATTCAACCACTTGTCTACACCATCTACATCTATCTGACCTTCAAATACAGGAATATCAAAGTTTATTTGTACCTTGAAGGGGGCAGTGCCTCCACTCGAAGAATATGCGTCACCTATTGGTAGTCGCCGAAGGATTTGCGTGAAACTATCCATCATCTCCTTCCTCTGTTGCGTGATGGCTTCCTCAAGCAACATGTTAAAAGGATCTCATGTCCCGTCATGTTATTTTCTCCTACCATGAGAGGTCTCTTGGGCATGCGAGAGCTTTTCTCCTCAAGAGAAACAAGCTCAAGACCCAATTCTTTGTACTCTGGCCTCGTTGGGGACATGCATTAAGACGACAAGGAGCAGACCGATATGATACCACTAACCCAGATTTTATGAGAAGAATGAAATGACTACACATTATTAATAGATGTTTAACATAGAAGAACAGAGATACAGTAAAACTGTTTTTCTATTCAGTAAGGAAATAAGCTTAAACTGTAAAATGCAACAGAAAACAAGCTTGCTAGAATGGTGGCGACTTATCTTTGAGAAGAGATGTGACGGTTGCGCTTATTCGCAAAAATATCATTACAATGAGGCTTTGAAGGCCTTTTTACAATAAATAGGAGTTTCAAAAACCCTAGACATCCAAAAACCTAACCCTAGGAGATGAAGCACCAAAAGTCATGTGGGCCCTGTTTGGGTAAGTCAGTACATCAACTTCCCGGGGTCGTAACTTTTGCATACGATCTCTGTTTTAGGCGTACGATAGCTCGTTGTAAAGATCTATTCGAGGAATATAACTATTGATGAAAATTTCATGATGAATTTTTTTGATCGGTAGATACCCAAAAAAATGTCATCTAGGGCCTCAAGACGGCTCTGAAAGTTCAAGACCCAAAAAACTGCTAAAAATAGTAAATTACCAACATTGCCAGAAAGTTGTTTTGAGCCAACTGAAAAAGGTGGGTGGCCACCGATATCCATATGGATCAATCCTCCCTCCTTAGGAATAAATGGTCTCCATTGCGTTGATTTTCCCCATTAGATGAGGAAATTTCTATTGAATTTTGCCCCGGGTGAGCCACTTGCCTTGGTGCAGGACCTTCCCTGCTTTGACGACTCGATAAAGTTAGATCCTTTGTTGTCGAGTGTCCTTGATCTGTGTGTCCACAATATGATCATTGGATGCCTATTGTATGCAATCAAGGTTGATCTTTGTTGGTGTCATTTGTTCTGCTACCTCTGAGGTGTCTAATAATGATGGGAAATAAGGCTGAAGGAGGTCCATGTTGAACATTGGGTGCAGGCCAAGGAAAGGAGAAATGTTGAGCTCAAAATAATTATCCCCCATAGCATTGGTGATGGTGTACAGCCAATAATGGAGTGGGCGAAGCTTCCGATGGGGTCATGTAAGGTGTTCTTTCTGCAAGTGAAACCAAACTTTGTCACCCATCTGAAACTTATGTGGCACCCAATGTTGATCATGGCACTGCTTATACTTGTCATTGGACTTCTGTAGGATATCCTAAACCTATTAGCGGATATGCTGGATCCACTCAATGAACTGGTTGGCTTTGTCAGCTTTAGTTAGAGCAGGAGATGAGTCGGCCAAGGTGACTTCAAGGGGAAGTGCAACATCTATGGGACCCAATGGTTAGAATCACAACCCCACCTGAAAGGGGTTATGGTCAGTTGAGCTATGCAGGGATCAGTTGTAGTTGTGTTGGACATAGAGAAGACTCTCATCCCATGTGTGAGGGTGCTTGGAATTATACATGTGCAGGATATGCATGATCATTCGATTTACGACCTCGGTTTTCCCATCTATCTGGGGCTGGAAGGTCCTAGATTTGGTGAGCTTGGTGTCCAGCAGTGAACAGAGGCTCGACTAGAATGTGATGCGAAATCGATTGTCCTGATCTGAGACAATGGCTTGTGGGATTCCAAAATGTACCCAAACTCGTTCAAAGAAGAGCTTGGCAGTGGCTTATGTTGTGATGCTCTTCTTGCAGGCAACCAGAATCACCATCTTATAAAAGCGATCAACAACCAGTAAAACAGAGTCATTTCCCTGCTTGGTGGACAGGATGCCCGACATGTATTCCATTGAGATGGATTCCCATGGCCTGTCAGGGGTAGGAAGAGGGGTGTACAGGCCCTATTTCTTAGTGTTCAGTTTGGCAATAGCCCATGCAATACATGACATGATATACTTGTTGACCTCATGTCGAAGTTTCATCCAGTAGAAATGTTTATGTAGAAATGCCACTATCTTTTCAATGTCGAAGTGTCCTGCCACCCAACTGTAGTGGGTTTCCCAGATCAGCTTCGCTCGCTCACTTGATGGAAAGTAGATATGGTTGAGATGAAACAACAACCCATCTTGAAGATGGAAATTATCGACAACTGCATTTGCACCCAACATTCAATAGGTGGTGGCAAAGTCTAGGTCTGTCTCATAGACCTAGGGCCATCTAGAGGTCTCATGGCCGTAAGAGTCTATCACCATGGTGAGTGTCACGACTGGCAGTCTACTGAGGAAATCAACAACGTGGTTGGTGCTTCCTATTTTATACTTGATGTTGAGGTGGAATTTTTGTAAATATGTGGACCACTTTTGATGGCGGTCATTCTGTAATTTTCCTTGTGTCTGCATGGACTGCAGTGGCTTATGATCAGTGTGGATGACTCTCTCCTTCCCAAGAATGTAATGTCTCCATGGGCGAAAGGATTGCACAATGGAGTACATTTCTTTGTCATAAGTAGGGTACTTACAAACAACATCTGATAGTGTCTCACTATGATAGGCCATGGGGTGGTCATGCTGAGTGAGAACGGCGCCCACGGCATAGTCTGAAGCATATGCCTCGATCTCAAAGGGATGTTATAGGTCTGGTAGTGAAATTACATGTGTTGATCACAAGCACTACTTCAAATCATCGAACTCTTGTTGTTGGGACCGGCCCCACGCAAATTTTTCCTTACCACCACCCCTGGTTATTTGGCTGAGGGCCCATGCAATATGGGAGAATCCCAACACGAACCTGCGGTAGAAATTGTCAAGGCCTAAGAAGCTCTGAAGCTCATTGTGTGTGGTTGGGGTTGGTCAGTCACGAATGACTTGGATCTTGGTTGGGTCCACATGTACGCCATTTTGATCAACAATGTAGCCCAAGTAATGGACCCTGTCCATTTCAAAGGATCATTTTTCCAAGTTGGTGTATAGCTTGTGCTACTGTAGGTTGTGCAAAACCTATTGAATATGCTGCAAGTGTTTTTCCCAAGACTTGTTGTAAATGAGAATGTCATCCAAATATACCACTAAAAAAATATTGGTGAATGGTCGTAGGATATCATCCATCATCCTCATGAAAGTGGCTGGGGCATTTATCAAACCAAAGGGCATGACCAACCATTCAAAAAGGCCTTCCTTTGAATTGAAGGTGGTATTCCATACATTTGGCTATTCTATCGGGAACTAGTGGTAGCCAGACTTTAGATCAATCTTACTGAAGTATTTGTCCCCTGTGAGTTGATCAAGGAGGTCGTCGATTCGGGGAATTTTGTATTGGTTTCTGACTGTGATTTTATTCAGAGCCTGGTAATCAATGCAGAGTTGCCAAGTTCCATATTTCTTTTATACTAGCATGATTGGGCTCCTGCAAGGTGATGAGCTGGGAAAAATATGCCCCTTGTGGAGCAGTTCTTGGATATGTCACTTGATCTCCTCATTCTCTAACATAGAGCGGCGATAGACTGGCCCATTGGGTAGTGGTGCATCCGGGGTCAGATCGATGGGGTGCTTGACCTCACAGTGCAGAGGTACCCCAGTAGGTGAGGAGAAGATATCCGAGTATTCTTCAATGACCTTATATACTTGCTTCTGTTGTGTGGAGAGGTTGGCCGTAGAGACCCTGGAGAGGTCAGTGAATCATGAAGAAGGAAAAATTCCCCGTCTGAGAGATGACATTCTTGCATTGCTTGGTAGAGATCAAGGAAATAACACTAGGTGGGATTTCCTCAGGTATCCTATACAATTTCCTATTCAAAGTAATAATAACACTACGAGGCCTAGACTCATATATAACATGATGTTTCCATAAATAAGGTTGGCCCAAAATAACATCACAAACTTCAAGAGGAGAAACATCACACAATACCTTGTCTTTGAAGGGATTGACATTGTATGACAGTCATCACTGTTGGCTGACGAGGATATCGCTTCCTTGGTGGAGCCATCCAATGGTGTAGCGTTGTGGATGCACCATTGTCGACAGAGCTATTCACTTGAAAACCTCTGCTGAGATGAGGTTCCTTTGGCTACCACTATCAATAATGAAGTCCAGTGGGGTGCCTTTTACCCAAATCTATGAATGGAAGAGGCGCTCTCCTTTTTCTGGCTCGTCTGGTTCATCATGCTAGAGCTTGGTGGTAGTAACGGTGGCATTGGGTTCTGCGTCAATTATTTATCTTCCCCTTTCTAGTTCTGACTCGGAGTCAGAAGCCGAATCTGATTCAGAGGCTTTCACTTCGGCCACCAGCGATTGCTTTAAGTGACATTCAGCAGTGTTATGCCAAGGGCTCTTATGGAGGTCGTACCACTTCTCGGTGTCTTTCTTTGTCTTTTTGGTTTCCTTCTTTTCTTGCAGCTTGGACTGGTTGTCCTGATACTGTTCATATTTTCTATATCCTTTGTTCCGTGGGTTGGGGCCACCCTTTCCTGGATTTTTTTGTGAGGGGTTCCCAGGCCCAAATTGTTGTGTCTTTTGTTTGAACTTCTACTCGATTTTGACGGAATATCGATAGGCCATGCCCAAGGACGAGATGTACAGAAATTCCATTTCGATCTGTATGTATCTATGCAGAGCACCACGATACTTGAGCACTATATTTCTCTTTGAATCTTTGATACCCATCTTAGTGCGCAAGGTATGGAAGATATTTCTGAACTCTGGCACTGCTTGGTCTCTTTCATGCTGCAGTGTGGTCCATTTGGTATACAAGTCATCATAACTTCCAAAAGGGTAGTATTGTTCCTTAATAGCATCACTGAAGGATTCTCAGGTGGTCATGACTATAAATAATGAGGATTCCTTTGTTTCCTTTTGCTCACAGATATTTTCCCACCAATATTTGACATGGGGAATAGATTTGAGGAGTGCAAAAGTAATATTTTCTCTATTCGAAAAGTTATGGACAGAAAAATACCCTTCTAGTAGATTCAACCACTTGTCTACACCATCTACGTCTATGTGACCTTCAAATACAGGAATATCGAAGTTTATTTGTACCTTGAAGGGAGTGGTGCCTCCGCTCGAAGAAGATCTGTCGCTTGTTGGTAGTCGTCGAAGGATTTGCGTGAAACTATCCATCATCTCATTCCTTTTTTGCGTGAGGGATTCCTCAAGAAACATTTTGAAGGGATCTCATGTCCCATCATCTCTCTTTTCTCCTGCCATGAGAGGTCGCTTAGGCATGCGAGAGATTTGGTCCTCAAGAGAAACAAGCTTGAGACCCAATTCTTTGTACTCTGACCTCATTGGGGACATGCATTAAGATGACAAGGAGAAGACCGCTCTGATACCACTGATCCGGATTTTATGAGAAGAACGAAATGACTACAGATTATTAATAGATGCTTAACACAGAATAAAAAAGATACAGTAAAATTGGTTTTCTATTCAATAAGGAAATAAGATGAAACTGTAAAATGCAGCGGAAAACAAGCCTGTTGGAATGGTGGCAGCTTATCTCTGAGAAGAGATGTGACAGCTCCGCTTATTCGCAAGAAGATCATTACAATGAGGCTTTGAAGGCCTTTTTACATTAAATAGGAGTGTTAAAAACCCTAGACATCCAAAAACCTAACCCTAGGAGATGAAGCGCCAAAAGTCATGTAAGCCCCATTTGTTTAAGTCGGTACATCAACTTCCCGGGGTAGTAACTTTTGCGTACGATCTTCGTTTTAGGCATACGATAGCCTGTTGGAAAGATCTATCTAAGGAATGCAATTGTTGACAAAAATTTCATGTTGTATTTTTTTGAACGGTAGATTCCCAAAAAAGCATCGTTTAGGGCCTCAAAACGACTCTGGAAGTTCAGGACCCGAAAAATTGCTAAAAATAGTAAATTACCAACATTGCCAAAAAGTTGTTTTGAGCCAGCTGGAAAAGTTGGGTGGCCACCGATATCCACCTAGATCAATCCTCCCTCCTTAGGAAGCAATGGTATCCATTGTGTTGATCTCCCCCATCAGATGAGGAAATTTATGTTGAATTTGGTCCCGGGTGAGCCACTTGCCTTGGTGCAGGAGCCTCCCTGCTTTGATGACTCGATAAAGCTGGATCCTTTGTTGTCAAGTTCCCTTGATCTGTGTGTCCACAATATGATCACTAGATTCTTGTTGTATAGTCGAGGTTGATCTTTGTTGGTGTCAGTTTTTCTGCTACATCTGAGGTGCCCAATAATGGTGGCAAATAAAACCGAAGAAGGTCCACGTTGAACACTGGGTGCAGGCCAAGGAAAGGAGGATTGTTGAGCTCAAAATAATTATCCCCCACAACCTTCATGATGGTGTATGGCCTATAACAGAGTGGGTGAAGCTTCTGATGGGGTCCTGTAAGGCGTTCTTTCTGCAAGTGCAACCAAACTTTGTCGCCCATATGAAACTTATGTGGCACTCGATGTTAATCATGGCATTGCTTGTACTTGTCATTGGACTTCTATAGGATATCCTAAACCTATTAGAGGATGTGCTATATCTGCTTAATGAACATGGTGTATTTTTCAGCTTTAGTTGGAGCAGGAGATGAGTCATTCGAGGTGACCGTAAGGGGAAGTGCAACATGTATGGGACCCAATGGTTGGAATCCCAACCCCACTTGAAAGGAGTTTTGGTCATTTGAGCTATGCAGGGATAGGTTGTAGCTATGTTGGATATACAGAAGACTCTCATCCCATGTGCAAGGATTCTTGGAATTATACATGCACAAGATATGCACGATCATTTGATTTACGACCTCAGTTTGGCCATCTGTCTGAGGGTGGAAATTCGTGGATTTGGTGAAATTGGTGTCCAGCAATCACCAGAGACTCGACCAGAATGTGTTGATAAATCAACTGTCCCTATCTGAGACAATGGTTTGTGGGATTCCAAAATGTACCCAAACTCGTTCAAAGAAGAGCTTGGCAGTGGCTTCTGTTTTGATGCTCTTCTTGCAGGCAACCATAATCGCTATCTTAGAAAAGCGATCAACAGCCACAAAAACATAGTTATCTCCCCGCTTGGTGGATGGGAGGCCCGACATGTATTCCATTGAGATGGATTCCCATGTCCTGTCAGGAGTAGGAAGAGGGGTGTACAGGCCTTGTTTCTTAGTGGTTGGTTTGGAAATAGTGCAGGCAGCGTAGGACCTGATATACTTGTTGACCTCATGTCGAAGTTTCGACCATTAGAAATGTTTCTGTAGCATCACCATTGTCTTTTCAATGCCGAAGTGTCCTGCCACCCGACTATAGTGGGCTTCCCAGATCAACTTCGCTCGCTCACTTGATGGAACATAGATATGGCCCAGACGACACAACAACCCATCCTAAAGATGGAAATTATCGACAACTACATTTTCACCCAACATTTGGTAGGTGGTGGTGAAGTCTGGGTCTGTCTCATAGACTTGGGGCCATCCAGAGGTCTCATGGCCACAAGAGTCTAGCACCGTGGTGAGTGTCGCAAATGGAGGTCTACTAAGGAAATAAGCGACGCGGTTGGTGTTTCCTGTTTTATAATTGATGTTGAGGTGGAATTGATATAAGTATGTGGACCACGTTTGATGGCGGTCTTTCTGTAATTTTCCTTGTGTCTGCATGAACTACAGTGGCTTATGATCAGTGTGGATCACTGTCACCTTCCCAAGAATGTAATGTCTCAACTGGCGGTAGGCTTTCACAATGGAGTACATTTATTTATCGTAAGTAGGGTACTTATCGACAATATCTGATAGTGTCTCACTATGATAAGCAATGGGGTGGTCGTGTTGAGTGAGAACAGCGCCCACGGCATAGTCTGAAGCATTTGTCTCTATTTCAAAGGGTTTTTGCAGGTCTGGTAGTGAAAGTAATGGGGTTGAGCACAAGTGTTGCTTCAAATCATCGAACGCTTGTTGTTGGGACCAACCCCACGCAATTTTTTCCTTATCACCACCCCTGGTTATTTGGTTGAGGGCCCATGCAATATGGGAGAATCCCAACACGAACCTGCGGTAGAAATTGGCAAGGCCCAAGAAGCTCCAAAGCTCATTGAGTGTTGTTGGGGATGGCCAGTCACGAATGACTTTGATCTTGGCTGGATCCACATGTATGCCATGTTGATCAACGATGTAGCCCAGGTAATGGACCATGTCCATGCCGAAGGAGAATTTTTCCAAGTTGGCGTATAGCTTGTGCTCCCGCAGGGTGTGCAGAACTTGCTGAATATGTTGCAAGTGTTCTACCCAAGACTTGCTATAAATGAGAATGTCATCCAGATACACCACTACAAAAGTATTGTTGAATGGTCACAGGATATCATCCATCATCCTCATGAAAGTGGCTGGGGCATTTTTCAAACAAAAGGGCATGACCAACCATTCAAAAATGCCTTCCTTTGACTTGAAGGCGGTCTTCCATACATCTGTTTGTTCTATCGGGACCTGGTGGTATCTAGACTTCAGATCAATATTACTGAAGTATTTGTCCCTCGTGAGTTGATCAAGGAGGTTGTCGATTCGGGGAATTGGGTGCCGGTTTTTTACTGTGTTTTTATTCAGGGCCCGGTAATCAATGCAGAGTTGCTAGGTTCAATCTTTCTTCTGTACCAGCATGAATGGGCTCCCACAAGGTGATGAGTTGGGATGGATGTGCCCCTTGTGGAGAAGTTCTTGGATTTGTCGTTTTATCTCCTCGTTCTCTAACATAGAGTGGTGATAGACTGAACCATTGGGCAGCGATGCGTCGGGGGTCAGATCGATGGGGTCCTTGACCCGACAGTGCATAGGTACGCCGATAGGTGAGGATAATATATCTGAGTATTCTTTAACGACCTTATCTACTTGATTCTGATGTGTGGAGAGGTCGGCCATAGAGACCCTGGATGTGGCTGTGATACTTTGCTCATTCTGAGAGAGAATCACGAAGAAGACAAACTTCCCCATCTGAGAGATGACCTTCTTGCATTTCTTGGCAGAGATCAAGGAAATAGAACTAAGTGAGACTGCCTCGGGTATCCTGTACAATTTCCTCTTCAAATTAATAATAACACTACGAGGCCTAGACTCATATACAACATGACATTTCCATAAATAAGGTTGGCCCAAAAGAACATCACAAACTTCGAGAGGATCAACATCACACAATACCTCATCTTTGAAGGGCTTGATGTCGTACGACAGTCGGCACTATTGGCTCATGTGGAGATCACTTCCTTGGCGGAGCCATCCAATCGTGTAGGGTTGTGGGTGCAATGTTGTTAGCAGGGCCAGCTGCTTGACAACCTCTGCTGAGATGAGGTTCTTTTGGCTACTGCTATCAATGATGAAGTGCAGTGGGGTGCCTTTTGCCCACATCTGTGAATGGAAGAGTAGCTCTCCTTCTTCTGGCTCGTCTTGTTCATCGGGTTGGAGCTTGGTGGTAGAAACGGTGGCACTGGATTCTGCATCAATGATCTGTCTTCCCCTTTCTGGTTCTGACTCAGAGTCATAACCCGTATCTAATTTAGAGGCTTTCACTTTGGCCACTAGCGACTTCTTTGAGCAGCAGTCTATAGTGTTATGCCAAGATCTCTTATGGAAGTCGCACCACTTCCCGGTATCTTTATTTGTATTTCTAGTTTCCTTCTTTTCTTGTGGTTTGTCTTGATATTTTCCATCTTTTCTCTATCCTTTGTTCTATGGGTTGGGGCTGCCCTTTCTTGGCTTTTGCAGTGAGGGGTTCCCGGGCCCAAATTGCCGCGTCTTTTTTTTGAGCTTCTGCTCGATTTTGACAGCATATTGGTAGGTCGCGCCCAAGGATGAGATGTCCAAAAATTCCATTTCAGTCTGGATATATATATGCAGAGCACCAGATGTCTCTCTAAATATTTGATACCCAGCTTGGTGCGGAAGTTATGTTAGATATTTGTGAACTCTGGCACTACTTGGTCTCTTTCTTGTCGCAGTGTGGTCCATTTGGTATACAAGTCGTCATAACTTCCAATAGGGTAGTATTGTTCCTTAAAAGAATCCCTGAAGGATTCCCAGGTGGTCGTGACTGTAAATAATGAGGGTTCCTCTATTTCTTTTTTCTCACAGAAAGTTTCCCACCAATCTTTGACATGGGGAATGACTTTGAGGAGTGCAAAAGTTATATTTTCTCTATTTTAAAAGTTATGGACAAAAACATACCCTTCTAGTAGATTCAACCATTTGTCTACACCATCTGCATCTATCTGACCTTCAAATACAGGAATATCAAATTTTATTTGTACCTTGAAGGGGGCGGCGCCTCCACTCAAAGAATGTGCATCGCCTGTTGGTAGTCGCCGAAGGATTTGCGCAAAACTATCCATCATCTCATTCCTATGTTGCGTGAGGGATTCCTCAAACAACATTTTGAAAGGATCTCTTGTCCTGTCATATTTATTTTCTCTTTCCGTGAGAGGTCACTTGGGCGTGTGAGATATTTGGTCCTCAAGAGAAACAGGCTCGAGACCCAATTCCTTGTACTCTAACCTCGTTGGGGACATGCATTAAGACGACAAGGAGCAGACCTCTCTGATACGACTGATCCAGATTTTATGAGCAGAACGAAATGACTACAAATTATTAACATATGCTTAAAACATAATAACAGAGATACAATAAAATTGGTTTTCTATTCAATAAGGAAATAAGTTGAAACTGTAAAATGCAGCGGAAAACAAGCTTGTTGGAATGGTGGCAGCTTATCTATGAGAAGAGATGTGACAGTTACACTTATTCGCAAGAATATCATTACAATGAGGATTTGAAGGCATTTTTACGGTAAACGAGAGTGTCAAAAACCATAGACATCCAAAAACCTAACCCTAGGAGATGAAGCGCCAAAGGTTATGTGGGCCCCGTTTGGGTAAGTCAGTACATCAACTTCCCAGGGTCGTAACTTTTGAATACGATCTTTGTTTTAGGCGTACGATAGTCCGTTGGAAAGATCTATCCAAGGACTACAACTATTGATGAAAATCTCATGAAGAAAAATTTCAACCAGTAGATACTCAAAAAAAACGTCGTTTAGGGCCTCAAAACAGCTCTGGAAGTTCAAGACCCAAAAAACTGCTAAAAATAGTAAATTACCAACATTGCCAGAAAGTTGTTTTGAGCAAGATGGAAAAGGTGGGTGGCCGCCAATATCCATCTGGATCACCCTGTCACACCCTTCTCACTTGGGAATTATTAAATAGTTTTGTATGGATTGATTTGCATGTCTCTTGTGTCAATTTATGAGCCAATTATTGTTTCATGCAAGTAGATTGTCATGTATGGTCTATTAAGGGCTTAGTTACTGACAAATTGCTGCTACAGGATGATTTTATTTAGTAGGGGCATCCATTGCAAAAATAATAGAGGAATATCAAACTAGAACAGAGGACCTAGAAGGCCTAGATTGTCCATTCATTTTGATGTTGATCCCCAGGAATTCAACCAGTTGTTCCAAGCTGGGTTTTTCAACTGGATTGGGCAAGGAATGGTACAACCTCGAATATAGAGACCTCCCTTCTAGCCTCAGAACATCCCTGGTATTCATTTGCCTCATCATGTGTCCATGCAACCAAAAGTCCCTACAAATGATGGATGGAAAGAGATTGGCAATCCGGTTGTCTCTCACCATCGTGGCTGGCCCAATTTGTCATTACCTCCTCCACCACCTGTAAATTCTAATGTTTAGATTGCCCATGCGCATTCACCTGTTCAATCCTCACATGCTAGTAAAAGGCTTAAAACTGATGTCTCCCATGTGCAAGATAAATTCAAACTTGTTGTCTCCCCTTCCTCTCCTTCAAATGACTCTTAAACATATGTGTCCTCCCGCATGCATCTGAAGGATGATTGTTCTCATGTAATTAGTGAAATACAACCTCAAGGTTCAAATCAACCTCGGGTTACTTCCGTAAAATCAAAAGGGGACAGCAGTGATAAAAGAAATATTTCCTCTCAGAGTGGAAAGTATGTCTTTTAAATTATGTGTTTTTATGATTGAGTTTATGAAAACAATGGTCTACAGAAAGTTTGGACAGCAAGTTTTTTTTCGATAATATGGATTATGTGGATATTTATATATTTTTGGATATGATTTAAATTATTTCTTATATTTAAAGATTCAATTTTGAAGGTATCTAAGTTTGTTACAAGGGTGGTGTGTGTTGAATGATTATCCATTGTGTTTTACTTTAGAATTTGAAAAGAATAAAAGAAGGGAGTCACAAGGGGTACCACCTACCTAGTTATTATTAAATAAAGACCCTTAACTATTATTATTATTATTATTTCTCATAAACTAAATAAGTTAAGTCAAACTAATTTAACTAAAGAAAGTAGTTGAACTACTTCAACTTATTTGGAATGCATAAAAGCTAAATGAGAAGAAGAAACAAGGGGAGAATAGAAGGAGAACGAAATACAAGGTTTTTTCTTTTGTTTCATGAGATAGTTTTAGTTTTCATTCATTCTTGAGTTCATTCAAATCCTAATTCTCTTTTTGACAGTAGGGTCCTATTGTAGACAACAAGGTTCAAAACTGAACCAAATCATTCAAATGTTTGTTTTATAGGTGTTGATTCATCTTTGATAGTCTGTGTATACTTGTATGTTTATGGATTGAGTTTCATAGCTGATAAAGGATATTTTGCATAGTCAAATTGGCAACAGTTTGTGGCAAAATGATCCAGATTATAAATTTCATTTTTCACTTCTTGTTAGAGTCCTTTTGTATGGTGTTCATCAGGGATCTCTAAATTAGACTTTGTTCCATGCCCTCACAGGGGTTTTGTAAATAGAAAATCACATTTGATATCTCAGAATGAAATAAAGAAGATTGTTATTCTGTCTCATTTGTGTGTATTGTGACTTGATTACTTTTGCTTTTGATCTCCATATTTACTTTCTGTAATCTGTATATTTTTCAGAAACTTATATAAAAAAATTATGTTATTTTGCAAACATTCTTTTCATTAATAAATCAGCCTAAACCCTTGTAATTAATACTTGTGAATTGGGAAAATATTTTTGAGACTATAAAACATAGGGTGACATTCCCAACTATCTTGTCCTATCCAAGCAAGGTTCGAAAATGATTGAGTAAGATAATTCATATATTTTACTCAACATTTATTTGGTGACCATACTGGGGAGATCTTCCATATCTCTCTGGTTGATTGTATCCATGATTATCATTGAATATTTTTATATTTATGCTCTTGATTCTTTGACTGTTTTCTTTTCTTCATGACAGTACTTGTTAGAAGGCAGACCAATATTGAGCCAGGTATTAAAGACCATACCAACATTGCTTTAACCTTATTCAATACCATCTTAGAAACCGCTAACACCCGGGCTGATCTTGAACGCTCGTGAGCAGTAATTGAACAATACATAAGTATTCAGGAACGTTGGGAGGCCAGGCAAAGGCAACTTAGGAATCAGCTATAGCTTTCTTTTTCCTAAATTTTTCTTCTTAAACCCTCGTAGTCCTAAGGTAGGGAGGAATGTCACCGTATATAGAAAGTATTCCATAGCCTAATGTAAATTCTGTCAAGGAGGACTTAGGAGTGTACTACATCTTTGTTGATGAGGATAACACTACCTTGGACCAAATTGACCTAGTAGATGGGATGTGGCATATGCACTTTGATTTTTCATGCTCCAATGAAGGTAATGGAGCTGGCATTATCTTGTACTCTCCTATAGGTAAAATTCAAAACTTTTCCTATAGGTTAGAATTTTCTTGCACAAACAACGTCACCGAATTTGAAGCATTATTGCTAGGCATTGAAAATGCCTATAATTTAGGTTGTGGTCACCTTATAGTTTTTGGGGACTCTGAAGTTGTTATGTAAAATATATTCTCCTAGCAACAAGTTAATGAAACGCTACACCCAAATTGTTTGGGCGCTTATCTCGAACTTATTATCATTTAACATCACTCATGTTAAAAGGGAATTGAATTCAATGGTTGAAAGATTAGTTGTTTTTGTAGCCTCTCCTACTCAACAACTTCTGCCACAAAGACCTCATTGTACTTTTCAATCTTTATATCGTCCTCATATCCCTGACAATGTAGAGTCATGGCAGGTCTTCCCTAGTGATGAAAGCATATGTGCTTTCATACAAAATGAACCTTATAATCCCAAGGAGATTATATCCATGGAAAACAACAAGATTCTAAAGGGCTCGAATCCTCTAGAAATTTCATTTTCATCGAGTGATGTAGGCAACAAAGAAACACATAAAGAAGAGGAGTCAAAAAAGAAAGTGGGTGAAACCATTTCCTTGAACATTGGGACACCCGAATCCCCAAAGAATGTTAAGATAGGTGCCCAATGTACTGATGAAGAAAAGTTGAAATTCACTGAGTTACTTCGTGAATTTCAAGATATTTTTTCTTGGTCTTATGAGGATCTTAGTGGTTTTGATGTTGCTCTTATATAGCATGCCATTCCTATAAAAGAGGGCATAAAACCGGTTAGGCAAAAACAAATACCCATTAACCCCGCACTTGAAGCAACTATTCCGAAGGAGTTGGAAAAACTCTTGAAGGCTGGGATAATTTTCCCTGTTAAGTATTCCAAGTGGGTTTCCAATTTGGTTCCCATTCGGAAAACAACTAGTCGGATCCGATTGTGCATTGATTTCCGTGCATTGAATAGAGCGAGCATAAAAGACCATTTTCCTCTCCCTAATATGGAAATGATTTTGCAGCAAGTTGCAGGGTCACATATGATGTCCTTACTTGATGATTTTTCTAGTTATAATCAGATCAAGGTAAAAAGGACACATAAATACAAAACCACTTTCATTACATGTTGGGGCACATTTGCTTATGAACGCATGCCTTTTGGATTATCTAATGCAGGTGCAACTTTCCAAAGATCTATGCAAATAGATTTTGACGATCTGATTGGTAATATTATTCGGATTTATCTTGATGACTTGAGTGTATATTCAAAGAACCGATTGGATCATTTTGGTCATCTTAGAAAGGTTCTCATGCGATGTAGGAAATTCGGCATTTCTTTAAATCCTTCTAAGTCTATTTTCGATGTTACCAAGGGAAATATCCTTGGGCATATTGTCTTTGATTCAGGAATAAGCATATAACCCGAAGCATTGTTGCTATCCTAAATCTTCCTGCTCCTAATTCCAAAAAGGAGGTTCAAGCCTTTATGGGAATTATCAAATTTATGGGAATGGTTATGTTCTCCTTGTTGTCAGTAATATTTGTATGAGTTTATTGATTAAATAACAGTGAAGCATGTTTGGTTGGCTTGGGTTTTTGGGTCTAGTTCTCTGTGGAAATTTATTTCTATGATAGCGAGCTCTAAGCTTTGTGCATGGGTGTTACAACTGATCTCTGTGTTTAAAGATTTGTCACTTCATTTTTTGTCTCTGTGGTTGATATTTTTGATCCTCTGGGTCGCAATGTGGATTGTTGGAAGTTTAAAGAGTTGTTTTTCCTTGACTTGGCACAACTCGAGCTGTTAGTTTTCATTGCGTTGCCCTCACTCACACTATTGTATGGAAAGTATTGCACAATTGGGTTTAACATCACCCAGAAATTTTAATGGAAGTATGATACGTGTTTTTGGTTGGGCCCGGGTTGTGCTTGGACACTCACATTACGGTGTTATTAAGAGATTTGCTTCTTTTCATTTCCCTGTTGGAGGTGGTTGACTGTATTTTTTTGGGTAACCCTCGCTGTCGAGATTATGGTTACATGTTATATGTTTGTGGTATAAAAGGCACGGGTTGTCTACGTTTTTGAGGATTTAGTCCTCTGATCAAACCAACTGTTATTAATCTCCATTTGTTATTTTTTAACCCTAAATATGATCTTGAGATCGTTTCATTCCAGTCAAGAGAAAATAAGCATTGTGTGTGCTTGGTCGATTGGGTACGAATTGGATCTGTTTCTTGTTGGGCAATTTTTATTTTTTTATTTTTAAAAGGAAGTTTGTACATGTTAATTTATGTGAATTTTGGGCTCAGGAGTTGCATGTTATGTGTTGAATGTTATTTGAATCAATCCTTATGTTGATTATATTTTTAAAGGATACATGTGTGTGAAATTATTGGGGTCTGATTAAGAGTTTTAATTCCCAGTTGATTATGTCGAACAGTGTTTGAATAATGGACAATTGGTGGTTAATATTGTGCATATTCTTATTTGATTTTAAAGAATAAATATTGGATATAAATGGTTGGAATCACTGTTTGTTTTCTATTGGTTTTAAAAGAAAAGGAGTTTCAGTATTGGAGTTATAGATGGTTGTGGCTCAAAGGATTATTACGTTCATCATATTGATTGCAATATTGTTTGATAGGATTGCTATATAAATATTATATAGATGCAAAGGCTATTGTAATTGAGTATTTCTGGGAATATAAATTGTTTTTGGGAAGCCAACAAGCAATCTATAAAGGAAGTCATAGTTTTATATGATGGTTTTGAAAAGTGAATGTTGATTGAATTATGGAGGTCTGAACAGAGTTATGTTTGATTGTTTGATTTGATTTATCTTTATATGAACAGTAATCATATTATATCCATGTCATGCTACCACTTTTCGCTCATTATATCCCCCTCGTAATCCCAATATCATTTTAGCATCCATGTTCTGTAAAATAAATTAAAAAGGTTTGTGTAACACCGACAAAGGATATGACACAGCAATGGTTGGCAACTGATATTTTTGGTTTTTTATTACACAATCAAATTATTTAATAAATTGTTGAGCAGTATTCGTGTAATTATTCCCTCTCATTATACCACCTTTCTCTCATTACACTCAATCCATATGTTCCATGAACCCTGTCACCCCCTCCTCACTTGGAAATTATTAAATAGTTTTTATGGATGGATTTGCATGTATCTCGTGTCAATTTCTGAGCCACTTATTGTTTCATGAAAGAAGAATGTCATGTATGGTTTATTAAGGGCTTAGTTACCGGTGAATTGATGCTACAGGATGATTTTCTTCAGTAGGGGCAGCCATGCAAGAAATAATAGAGGAAGAGAAAACTGGAACAGAGGGCCTAGAAGGCCTAGATTCTCCATTCATTGTGATGTTGATCCCCGGGAATTGACCCAGTTGTTCCAAGTTGGGTTCTTTAACTGGATTGGGAAATGAATAGTACAACCTCAACTAGAGAGACCTCCACTCCAGCCTCAGAACATCCCTAGTATTCATGTTCCTCCTCATGTGTCCATGCAACCAGAAGTCCCTTCATATGATGGATGGAAAAAGATTGTCAATATGGTTGTCTCTCACCATCGTGGTTGGCCCAATTTGTCATTACCTCCTCCACCACCTATAAATCCTAATGTTCATATTGCCCCTGTGCATTCATCTGTTCAATCCTCACGTGCTATTCAAACTCTTAAAACTGATGTCCCCCATGTGCAAGATAAAGGCAAAGTTGTTGCCTCCCCTTCCTCTCCTTCAAATGAATCTTCAAAATCCGTGTCCTCCCGCATGCATCTGAAGGATTATTGTTCTCATGTAATTAGTGAAATACAGCCTCAAGGTTCAAATCAACCTCGGGCTACTTCCAGAAAATCAAAAGGGGACAGTAATGATAAAAGAAAGATTGCCTCTCATAGTGGCAAGTATGGCTTTTAATTTATGTGTTTTTATGATTGAGTTTATGAAGACAGTGGTCTGCAGAAAGTTTGGACAGCAATTTGTTTTTCGATAATATGGATTATGTGGATATTCATATATTTTTGGATATGATTTAAATTATTTATGATATTTAAAGATTCAATTTTGAAGGTATTTAAGGGAGTTACAAGGGTGGCATGTGTTGAATGATTATCCATTGTGTTTTATTTTATAATTTGAAAAGAATAAAATAAGGGAGTCACAAGTGGTCCCACCTACCTACTTATTATTAAATAAAGATCCTTAACTATTATTATTATTATTTCTCCTAAACTAAATTAGATCATTCAAACTAACTTAACTAAATAAAGTAGTTGAACTACTTCAACTTATTTGGAAGGCATAAAATCTAAATGAGAAGAAGAAACAAGGGGAGAATAGAAG
Organism: Picea engelmannii; assembly: GCA_009831015.1. NCBI lineage: Eukaryota > Viridiplantae > Streptophyta > Pinopsida > Pinales > Pinaceae > Picea > Picea engelmannii. Next base: position 264,071 of record ML784080.1, on the reverse strand, counting down.
GAGAAAGCAAGACTAAGGTTTTCTCTTTTGATTTCATGAGATAGTTTCAGTTTTCATTCATTCTTGAGTTCATTCAAAGCCTAATTCTCTTTTTGAAAGCAGGGTCCTATTGTAGATAGCAATGTTCAAAACTGAACCAAATCATTCAGATGCTTATTTTAGAGGTGTTGATCCATCCTTGATAGTTTGTGTATACTTGTATGTTTATGGATTGAGTTTAATAGCTGATAAAAGATATTTTGCAGAGTCAAATTGGCAGCAGTCTGTGGCAAGTTGATCTAGATTATAAATTTCAATTTTTACTTCTTGTCAGAGTCATTTTGTATGGTGTTCATCGGGGATCTCTAAATTAGACTTTGGTCCATGCCCTCACACGGGCTTTGTAAAGAGAAAAACACTTTTGATATCTCAGAATGAAATAAAGCAGATTGTTATTATGTCTCATTTGTGTGTATTGTGACTTGGTTACTTTTGTTTCTGATCTCCATATTTACTTTCTATAATTTGTATATTTTTCAGAAACTTGTATAAAAAATTTATGTTATTTTGCAAACTTTCTTTTCATTAATAATTCAGCATAAACCCTTGTAATTAATACTTGTGGATTACAAAAATATTTTTGAGGCTATAAAACATAGGGTGACATTCCCGACTATCTTTTCCTAGCCATGTAAGATTTGAAAATGATTGAGTAAGATAATTCATATCTTTTCCTCAATAGGGTTGAGCCTTGGTTTCACCATGGGAGGTGGAACTCTTTCTTCCTCCACCATTCCTATTAGCAACCTGGTATCATCAGGTGTGGGTGGATATTTTGGGTGGAAATTTCCTAGTGGTTTTGGGACTATCTCTAGTTAGGTTGGGGGCAGTAGTATGTCAAAAAATTTTAACTTCCCATGGGTTAGCACATATTTCCATAGCGGTAGACCACTCGGGGGTAACGTTTCAAATTTGGGAAGATTTCCCTTTATCAATACCTTAGGTTCCAGGGGATTCTTCCCTAAGCCTAATTTTAGGAATATTTTTCTTGTAGGTTCTACATCTATCCGTAGGGGAAATCCTCTCGAGGGAACATCTATCCTGGGGAATAGTCATGATCTTGGAAGTTCCACCATCCCTAGAGGAACTCGCTCTTAGAGAACACCTCAATATCCTTCTGGTAGTACGAATGTAGTGGGACAAGAAGGTTCATCTGGGACAACAGAGACTTCATCTCCCTCCTAGTGTTCATTATCTCACACACTATTTCCCTTCCTCGAAATGCTAGACTTATCTAATCTATCATGGTTGAAAAATGACCCTATTTCCCACAACCCTTCATGGCCAGCTATTCCTTGAAAGTCACCTTCATACATGTTGAAATTTGACAGAAAATCGAGAAAATACCCCTCCACACATCATGACATATCACTTATGGTGTGTATTCAATTCCTTGATGGATGATAGTGTGAGGTTGTGTCTTTTCCAATGATCCATGGCCGGAGTTGTCGCTAAATGGTACATTGAATTACAAAGAAGTTCCTTTAAAATATTCAATGACTTGGTAATGGTGTTCCTTACGCATTACCATTTACCCATTAGGTATGAAATTGGAATGGAGCTCTTGACTTCTATGTGTCAGGATACTGCCACTCACATTTCTAATCATATTCGTGAGTGGCGAGGGAGGAATAGAATGATCAAGACCCAAATATCGGATAATATTTTGAGGGAGTGGTTCACCCAATCCCTCCTTCCAACCATTACCGAGGATTTAGCTATGGTTGAGGCAGCTACTGAGGATAAATCCATTATGTGTGCCCAACATTTAGACTTGATTTACTCTCAGTCGTGTACCCTTTATGACATTGTCTCACATTCTTTGATGCCATCGACAGATCCGAAGAAGACAAACCCAGGACCCCATGTTGATGGTGTGGTTGGGTTTGTTTACCATGCCTCTGTGAACCAGTTATCTAACTAGATGGTTCATATGGTCATTTCCTCATAATTGTCAACTGCAAGTTCTAGTGCTCAAACTACCATGGTCCCTACTTAGAACTCCAAAGAGAATTTAGTGCAATCCATGCAAGTGAATAATCATTAACAACTTGGAGGAAAGAAGAAGAGGAATAAGAAGAAAAACTCCAACACTGAGAAAGGGATTGTTCCCACGCAAAACACTCATGAGTGAAGCACAAAAGAAAAAAATAAGAGTCGTTCCCCTTGCATGATTATTGGGGGGGACCACCCTACTTATCAGTGTCTTTGAAAGGATGAGGTCCATATATTTTTGGAACAACATAAGGCCCCTCAGCAGCCTACCTGTTGGTTGTGGAGCCTGATTATCTTCCATATTTAGAGGTCTTTTACTTTCAGTCGTGTTTATACCCCATGAAGTATTTACACCCCAGAAGTATGTACACTCTTCCACACAGGGGAGTGCAGAGGGGGGGTACCCCCTCTGTGGGGTTCGGGGGGGATATCCCCCCGGCTGGGGGGTCTGGGGGCAAGCGGGCCCCCAGCAGGGGTTCGGGGGCGAATCCCTCGAAGCAAAAATTGCCTTGTAAAAGTATATTGTAATTTCATTGTAAATCTGGACCATTCATTATAAGGTCGCAGATCTAACGATAGAGATTATGTTAGGTTTTTTTCCCTAGAAGGTAACCCTCTTTTATGAGGGAAATGTATTGCGTCTATGTAGGTTGGTGAGTATTGTATTCTGAGAGAGGATACTGTGAGAGAAAGAAGAGGAAGTTACAGCGGGTTTTTTTGTAGGTTGTATCCCTTCATTTTGTTGGATAATAATAAAGAAAGGACCTGGCAATTTCTCTGGTGGACGTAGCCCACACTGGGTGAACCACATAAATCTGTGTCTCTCTTGTATTGTGTATCTTCTGTGTTTTGTTTCCGCA
>ML784080.1:218316-261127 GCA_009831015.1 Picea engelmannii | reverse complement strand
CATTTACCCCTCAACCTCAACATATGGTTGCAACAAATCCTACCCCTCTACAAGGGGGCATGGCAGGTACCCCTCATCACAAGAGGTCTTCCTCGAATGATTTTTTTTTCATGTGTGACCACACAATCAATTTGAAAACATGAGCCAAGAACAATGACACATCCAAGCCTATTCATCTTGCACATGAGCCAAAATTTTCTTCCCAACCTGGTGGCCCTTTTCAGATTGAGAAGCCATATTTTGATGCACCACTTCACCCCCCAAAGGGAATTCTTCAAATAATGACACATAATCAAAACACACGGGTCGTCCACAACTACATTATTATGGAAGATTTGGCACAGGCACCTTGTTCCATGTCTACCCTAGAAGTCCCACAGAACTTCCTAGCGCAGCAGAAATCCTTGATGTCTGTTATAAGCAGGGTTGATCCCTCAGAGTCAAGTTTGTTGACCTTTGATTCTGATCAGATTTTTTATAGGCTCTCCCATTAGTTTTGTTTCCAGATCAAAGTGTGCATGATGGGGAAAAACCTATTTTGAATTTTGGTTGATGAAGGAGCCTTGACTTGCATCATGTCTATTTCTTAGTGGAAGGCCATTGGAAGTTTGACACATTTGCAACAATGTTGAAAGTGTTTAATGGACACATGTTCCAACCTCATGGAATAATCATTTCCTTACCCATCGAGTTAGGTGGTAAGACTCTCTCTATTGTTGTGGAGGTCATTGATGCACCTCTTGAGTACAATTTTCTACTCAGGTGTACTTGGTTCTATGAGATGACTACAGTTGTCTCGTCGATATTTAGGGTCTTACTCTTCCCTCATCAAGGGAAAATAGTGACGATCGATCAACTTGTGTTATACACCCCAGACCTTGGATCTAATGTAGGGTCAAATGTACACTTTTTCAGGGATACTCGGCAGTATTATATGCATGTTGATGCAAGGATGTTCAAATATATTTCATGTATGGGTATATTTCCCCTTTCTCCACCATCTCCTAATGAAACTATCACTCCCATCAACATGGTTTCATTGTTTACCAATGGATCCCTTGGATCTTTTTATCCTTGGGTGGTACCCCATCTTGAGGATGTTGATTCCTTTGGAGCATTCATTCCTCTTAATCTGGTATAGATTTCCTATCAGGCAATCTAGTCAACCTCCACTATCTCTCACTTAGACTCCCCTCATGATGTGGAGTTTGATCAATACCCAAGGCATTCTTGGGCCCTCACTCCTCTACCAATTTCCAATGAATTCCTATATATTTCACTTCCATCCGACAAAGTTATCATGGAGTTAATGGATTCACTAGATATTCCATGGGAGGATTTGCGTCATCGCACATATTTTATTCCCGATTTGGAACGGTTCGAGGATGACATTACAAATCCTGTTGCCTCTGGTCATGTTCAATGGTCCCAATCTCCCATTATTATTAATGAAGTATTTACATAAGGGAACTTGGCCAAAATCTCCAAAGCTATACCCATTGACATTTCCCAGAAGCCAAATTTTTTGGAACACATCTTGATAGGTGTTGATTGTTCGCCCCAAGAAATTGAACTATACACAACCCTATTCAAGAATTTTGCAACGTATTTTCTTGGTCCTATAAAGAGATTCCTGGAATTGACCCCCAGATTATCGAACATGAAATTAAGATGTATAAAGGAGCCAAGACGGTCCAGAAAAATATTCAACCAGTCAACCCAAAGAAAGGGTGTTGGCTAAACGTTCTACCTTTTGGGTTTTCTGGTACGAATTGGCCAGAATCCGACGATGTAAATTTGGAGAAAATATATATTTTATGTTGTTTAAATTGTCTTTCTTAATGCATAAATGGATTCAGCGTGCAAAAAAACACTTAGGTCACTCGGATTATACAAACTTAGCCACTCAAATCTGCAAATCCAACCATTCATCACCGGATTTCGAGCAAAATCAAACGGAAAAAATGACCAAAAAATCTCCAAAAGGTAGAACGTTTAGACTACTCTCAAAGAAAGTTGTTTCCATCAAAGAAAAGGTAGAAAAACTTCTTCGTGCATAGTTTATCTACCGATATCCCTTGACCAAATAGGTTTCCAATCTCATTTTGGTCACAAAGAAATAGCGTACCATTAGGGTTTGTGTCGATTATAGGGATCTGAACAAAGCTTGTCCAAAGGATAATCATTCAACCTCGTTCATTGACCATATTATCGATGAATGTGTCGGGAGTGAAATATTCTCATTCATGGATGATTTATTTGGATATAATCAAATCTAGATCAAGCCGAAAGATTAGCACAAGACTGCCTTTATTTATCCTTGGGGTAATTTTTCTTATCATAAACTACCATTTGGTCTTAAAAATGTTGGAGCCACTTTCTAGCGGGCCATGTTATATGTGTTTCATGACATCAAACTGATTGTCCAGGCATATTTGGATGATTTGGCTACCCGTTCCAAGCGTCACGAGGACTATCTAGGTCGTTTGTAGGACATGTTCATCCATTGTTGCTACTATAATATCCATTTGAGTCCACATAAATGTATTTCTTGTGTTGTATCTAGGAGACTGCTAGGATTCATCGTGTCCAAGTATGGGATCATGGTTGATCCCTTGAAGTTTGAGGCGATTTTCAATTTTCCTCCTCGTACCATTAGCCAACTTCTAAGTTTGAAAGGGAAGAAAAAAAAATTGCATAGATTCATTTCCAATTAAACTAATATCACCAAAGGTTTTATGTGATTATTAAAGAAGGGTGTACATTTCATGTGGGACGACCAAGCTCAAAGATCATTTGACGCCTTGAAGAAGGCCTTGATGTTGACTCCCTTATTGAGCCCTCCTAATTATGGTCAAGAATGTTTGCTCTATCTTGCGGCCTCTGAATCCACCATTGGCATGGTGCTCATCCAATAAGACGATATGCAACGAGATCATATCATTTACTATCTTAAAAAAAGGACTTGTTGGTCCCGAGCTTCCATAGTCTCATGTTGAGAAGTTGGCTCTGAAAGCAATCTATGTTGTCCAACATTTACAACATTACATTCTCTTGTGAAAAACCACTGTAGTTTTCGATGCCAACCCCATACAGCACATCCTTAGAGGACAGATCATTGGGGGTAAGTACTCAAAGTGGATTGTTATCCTCCAAGATTTTGACTTGTAGTTTGTTTCCTCCAAATCTAAGAAATCTCTGGAATTTGTAGAGTTGATGTCTAAACTTCCCTGAGCGGATAAGGAACCCATGGTTAATGACTCTTTTCCTAATAAGTATTTATTCCTCATTGACTCGTTTGATATTTTGGATGGAGATGTCTTGGTCTACCTCCAGACCCAACATTTTTGTCCTTAGCTTTCCTGTGATAAATGGTGTCGCGTGAGACATCATTCTAGACACTACATCATTATGGATGATACCCTTTATCATCGAGGGGTTGATTTGATTCTACGTCATTGCCTTATTCAACAAGAATCTAAAAGAGTTTTGAATGACTTTCGCTTTGGGGCATGTGGCCATCATCTCTTTGGGTTAGCCACTTCCCATAGGATATTGTGTGTTGGTTACTTCTTTCCCACGATCTTCAAAGATTGTATGAGTGTGGTACAAAAAATTCATTCTTGTCAAATCTTCACCAGTAAGATGCACGCTCACTCGACTCCACTCCATCCCATGGTGATTGTCGCTACCTTTGCAAAATGGGGGATTGATTTTATGACATCTAAACATACCTCAACTAATGGTCATGGCTAGATCATCGTGGCCATTGACTACTTCACCAAATGGGACCAGGCCTTGCCTACATTTTGTAATGACAGCACCACAGCTACTCTTTTCGTATTCAATCACTTTATTTCTAGGTTTGGTGTTCCTAAGACCATAATGATGGACCACGGGTCCCATTTTCATAACAAGATGATGATTGAATTAGTTGTGAGGTTGGGTTTTCTCCATGTGCACTCAATGCCCTATTATCCTCAAGCCAGTGGCCAAGTAGAATCCATCAATCATGCCCTGAAGACTATGATTCAGAGAACGTTAGGAAAACACAAGACAAATTGGCACCTTATTCTATTTTTGGCATTGTGGGCTTATCGTACATCATCCAAAACTTCCACTAGATTCACTCCATTCCAACTTGTATAGGGTTTGAAGGCAGTATTATTGATTGAATGTGAAATCTCATCATTAAAACTCATCGTAGAACTGTTGTCTAACACCTTCGTCGAGGAGGAGTGTCTCTTGTACTTGGCTCATCTTGATGAACAACATCGCGATGCCACCTTGGCTAATGAAGCTCACAAGAGATGCGTTAAAGCCTAGTATGATAAATCTCTTTGTCCTCGTGTCTTTGTGGAGGGTGACTTGGTATTGGTTTATGATCATGACCATGACATGTTAGGTGTAGGTAAGTTTAAACCCCTTTAGCATGGTCCCTACATTGTTAAATGTGTCTTGAAACGAGGGGCCTATGAGTTGGTTGATTATGACAAAAATCCTCTTTCGGAGCCTCACAATGGATTGTATCTTAAAAAGTATTATGCATAGGCCAATCAGCCACATGATGCCTTGTACATAGGTGTGTTTTTTTTTGGAGTGGTGTGATTTTCCTTTTGTGTGTATTGAATATCTTAGTTAGCTTCTTATAATGCTTTATGTTTGATTTGCAGATGGCATTGTCCTCTTCCATCTATATGGGATATGGTGATCATGTTAGTCGTACTACCCAGAATATCGCTTTTGTCACTTGGGTGATATTTTCGCCCACTGATGAGCTCATGAGTTCAGGAGGTGTTTACCTTGGTCCTGCAACTAATAATATTGTGGAATATAGTGTTTCCGTTGAACTATTTTTTGAGGCTATCTCCCTTGGCATACGTCGTTTAGTTGTCATGTTGGACTCCTAGCTAGTGGTCTCACAGTTGAATCACACATATAGTGTCAAACATTCAGTCATATTGTGTAGATATTTATGAGTTCGCCTTCTTGAACGCTACTTTGAGTACATTGAGTATCATCACGTTTTAAGAGGGTATAATACTTTGGATGATTCATTGGCTAAGTATGTGTTAGATTGGAATTTGTCTCATTAAATTAAGTTTTTAGAATGCATGTACATAAAAATGGGTTATCAGTCACATCATTAAGCATCCATAAGCAGCATTTGAAACAAACATATGTACTTATATACCAAAAAGTGTGTTACATCCATCAAAAATGAGGTGCATATACAAAATTGGGGCTCTATTGACCTCTTGATATAGACAATGTCGATTGGATAATATTCACGTCTAGTAAAAAATAGGGGTGTCATTGTCTAATCATCTTCATGTTGAATTCCATAGTATCATAGCACTATCTAAGCCACCTTTCGAAGAAGTCGGAAGAAAGGGAAGGAAACACCTTCTACATGTCGCTGCAGGTGCAAGGGCATCTCATCCTTTGGTGTGGGGGGACTCCCATGGTCATCCCCTCCAAGTTGTGTCAGACACAATGCATCTCTTCATTTCCACCACCTCCCTCCCCCTCCGATGAGTCCTCATCATTTCTCTGGAGACAACCTCGGCCCCATCCCTCTGGACACTCTGGTCCTACATCTGCAACAAAATGAAATTGTTTCAGTTGCATTGCACCCACCAAAAAATCATATATTCCAAAAATACAAAAGAATGGAAATATGTAAAAACCAAAAAGACACTTACCCATGGGGCCCCACACCTCACCCAATCATAGCGGAAGCTCCGGATCATTCCCGAAATCGATCCTAGCATAGGGGAAATCCTCTATATTGACGATCTGGTGACACCACCAAATGGTGAAACTAGTCCCGTAGCGATTTGGATGATGTCCTCATGGTACTCTTCCCATATTCTTGAGCCATAAATCCATCCATGGGTCTTGGGGTACTGGATCACCCATCACTGTCTGGGGCATCAACTGAGGTACCCGCTCCATAAAAAGCATCATCAAGAGGGAGCCATACCCATATTGTTTTGCTTTCCCTTCTTGCAATGAGACAGTTGTGTCTTCATGTTGGCAAGGACTCCCTCACACCAGTTAAACATAGTCAGCTCCAGGTACATCAGTACCACATGCATGTTGTTCTTCATTGTTAAATGTGGGGTTGTCGACCCTGATGCATGGGTGATGCTAAATAGTATGATCTGGAGCAGAAAATCCACAATATCCTAAATAGAGTTCTTGTCACTCGATCAGTGTAAACCATACCAATAGTATTCCTCAATGTATTCCATCATAGAGGGATCATCATTGCTTGGTGTATAATCCATTCGCTAGAGCACTCCCCTCCAGAAAAAACTGGTATAGAAATAGATGTTGTCCATGTCCAGTCACACTACCTTCCCATGGATAATGAGGCATTCTTGGTCGGGGTCCAAATATTGAACCAATGTGTGCAATAGGTATTCGTGGACTCCAGTAGTGGACACCAGAAGAATTTCAGCAACCCATAATCCCAGAGAATTTCCAAGGTAACTGCATCTCCTTGGGAAGCAAATTCATTAGCCACATGGGCTCTCTCTTTCCACTCAATCATATTCTTTTGTCTATCTACACATCCATCCAACATACAAAAAAAAAAAAACCCATCGACGGAGAAATCCGTCCAAAATGCAACTTGTCAAAAGGAAAACCCAAAAACCCTCGCCCGCGGCTTGTTGAGCTAGGGCATACACCTAGTTTGTCGCAAATGCAAGCGTCACGTGTTGAACCATGTGATGGTCTGTTAGCATCACACGATGAGCCATGTGACACCACAAGGGATTCCCACAATGACCTTTTGAAGCGCTTTCCTCCTCAGCCCTCTCTCAACAATGAGCAAATCGGGACTATGGCCTGCTTATTCCCTCAATGAAATCCATTAAAAACACAAGGAAAGGAAATATGAGTATCATATTTTTTACCTAGATCTAAAGGCAAGTTGAATGATTGAACCAATCTTCCATAATGAGAGCTGGACACCTACACTTGGAGGAGATTTTTTCTCCAAAGCTCTCCACTCACCTCTCTTTGCAATGAAGAATGAGTTTTTACCATGGCAAGTTTCTTTTTATAACTTTTTGGGCAATTAAAAAAAAATCACATTGAGACCAAATAAGTGGGATCCATTTCATTATTTGAGCTTATTGTTATTTTATGTCATTTTTTATTAAATTGACCTCGGTATCTAGTTTTTCATATGATTGACAAGATTACAGGGACTTTCTATGAAGATGACGACATCCACTGAACTTGAGGTACATGTTTTCCAAACTGACATATAGGGATAGGTTTTTCCCTGCATTTCTCGTCTTGCATTATTAACTGTCCATTCTATCATTACACCAACCTAGGTTCAATCCCATCGATTTGTGACATTATCCATTCCATTTGCATGTCATAACATGTTCATTAGTGCCTATGCTTCATGGGCACCCTAGTTAGCACCTGAATTTCCATTTGGTGCCCATGCTACGATTTCCCATAGGCTCAGGAGCCCTCCTTTAGCCCCACCATGACTTGATGATTGAGCCTCATTATTCTCTCTTCGTCTATATTATATCCATATCCTGTGGAGGGTTCCCTAAAACTTTTTATTTTTTCTTAATGGTCGCTTGTGCATTTGTTGTTTGCATCATGTCTCTCGTCGTTGCACTGTTGTTTTCCCATATCCTGCTTACCGCTATTGTCGTATCCTTGACCATCCACGTCTTGCATTATTTGGCCTTCGTTTTACATCCACCTACCCATGGAGAGAACAACTACTAAGAGTATATCTCACTTTCTTGTACCATTTTCATTCATATTTAATAGGTCGGTTCCATGCGCTTGGAACATAGGAGCATCTCGTTAAGCAATTCGTTCTCTCTAGACGAGTATACTTTTATCTCTTTTTAATACTCATAAAAGAACATGAAAAAAGACATTATCGAGTACACTTTTATCTTTTTTTCGAACTTGTAAAAGGACTCAAAAAAGGCACATCCAAATCATATTTTTCATGCTCGTTAAACCATGAAGGAGGCACAAAACACACACAAAAATAAAAATAAAAAAGAGTGGGGGTTTTTCACCTTTGGTATATTCTCAAAATGGAAACGTCGATCGAGTCACCCTTAAACATGGCACCTATTTGAGTCATCATCATACAGTTGGGTTTTAGCTTGTCTAGGAGTCGTCCCAATAATATGAGTCACAGATACTCCTCTAGCTAGTTATTCTTCCAGTCATCATGGAGAGTGCTTCATTGCCTCCTACGTTGTTGCACTATATTCATCCATCTCCTGTGTCTTGCTACCAAGTCACCATTGTGTCGTGCTATATGTTCAAAATAATTTTAAGCCTGAGTTGGCCATCTGTTGTTTTGTTGACTTTTCGAGTCGGTCATCACTTTGTCAGTTTTACTTAGTGATACTCTCACTTCACATCACCTCTCAGTGTATGTTTTGTGTCAATTGATGGGGGATACATTAAGGCCCTCCTTCAACGAATCTCTTTCTATCGACTTCAACACATTATCTAGGAGAGGGATCTAGAAACCAGCTAGTACCTTGGAGCTTGCAGTCCTCAGTGGCAGGCCTCCTCGTAATCGACAGCGGGTTTACATCATTGACTCTTGATCGATTGATTCTAAAAGTGTTTGACATCATATCCTCTATTCACACTCATTGGATTGTACTAGGTACCTTGGGGTCCATCTTCCTTATCAATGGGTCCCCTCGTGTTTGTTAATGGTATACATCAATGACCTGTAATCAGACGGTTTCTACCATGCTCGACATCAGCTCATCTATTTGCATGATGTAGATGTGTACCATCATGGTTTGGGACGAAGACCTTAGGTTAGGGGACACGTCATTCCTTTACCGCATCCCCTCCCAAATTGTGATGGAGTATATCACTAATCTATGAGTATTTTGAGGACTTCGAGGGCACTTTCCTTCGTGCTCCTTGTCTTCCCGATATGTATATGTTGTGTCATAGATCCACATTGTGTTTGTTGGTGGATATGATTGTATTTGTGACATAGATCCACATCGTATTGTCTTGTGGCTATGATCTTATTGATGACATGGATCCACTATATATTATTTCATGGCCATGGTCCTAGATTTCATATCATGGATCTGCAATGCATTGTTTGGAGGATATGCTCTTCAGAGTCTGAGTATGTCTACCTAAGGGATGGTCTATATATGTATTCATTCTTGGTGTTTGATTGCAGGTCCTCTTTTCTTTCCGGACCTCCTTTTCTCTCTCCTCACGCTGCCTCACATGGACACTATTTTATTGTAATGTGTTTCAGTCATCCATTCTTTTCCTAACCTCACACATTAGGGGGGATTTTTTATAGCCTTGATTTCCACCCTACATGCCAGAAAGGAATCTAGCAGAAGATGAAATTCAAAGTACATTTCTTTCTTGAGATTTGGGACTTTTTTAGGGTCATCGTGGGACTTATAGGAGACAACACACAATGATAATTGCATTTCATATGTAGTGAAACAAGCGACAATCTGTGTAACCTTCTAGATTCGATGAGTTATGAAGAGTTGAGTGATGGGTAAGTTGTATCTTCGTGGCATGAGCCTAGGAACTCACATCATTCGAGTTTTTATTGGGTTCTAAAATATCTAGAAGCTCTCCCAAACCTCTTCCAAGGATCTATATAAAGAAGGAAAGTCTTGAGCAATAAGAGGAAGAATCATTTGCAAAGTTATGTTGTCCAATTACATAGGTGTTTTTCCTATTTAGAACAGCTAGAATCAGATTTCCTAGTTTGATCAAGGAGCCAAGGAGGATGCATCATCACTAAGGTATGGATTTGATGTAATTCCTTCATATTAATCAATAGATCATTATTTTTTCCCTATCTTTATTGTGTAATTGAATTGCATAAGATACATTTTGTTTATTCCATTATAGATCAGGTTAGATTCAAATTAGACCTAGGATTCTAATGCTACGTAGAGAGGTAGAAAGGCATTGTTTGTCTTTTGTGTGTAGTAAGCAGGTTGTAGAGGATGGAGATAGAACTTTCTATCTACATGAGACTGGATATATGAAGGAAAACCTATAGTAAAAGGTATGATATCTCTACCACTCCTTAGGTTAATTGTGAATCCATTTGCTTCAGTCTAGGAAACCCATAGAAGTAGGAATGTCCTAGGGAGATCTACTTACCATACTAGTGAGATTTCTCCAATAACATGGGGTCACACTAAGCATAGAATAACATTCGAATTGGCTTCATTGGATACCAATACGAACTGTCTCCAAGGTTGAGAGAGAGATGGGAATGGGTGTTGACTATTGAGATCAAATATAGAGATTGCTTAGAGCTGAGAGTCAGTGAGCAGACTTATGCATTGGAGAATAAGTGAGCCAACAACCAGAACTAGATCCATATCCAAGACTAGAGCTTGTATCCAAAGCCACGATCCAAAGCCAAATACAAATTCAAAGGTGTATCCAAGAGCCAAGAGCTAGAGCCACATTCGAGAGAAGCATACATAAGGTACATTGATCCAAATTGGTTTCCTAGCTTTTAGAGACCAAAAAGTATCTCGATAGGGAGATGTGATCCGAAATGGATCTGAACCATTGAATGGTTGTAAGACTTAGTACTTGCAATATTAATTCGTCAATTTATAAAGGTTACAAAACTATGTAAAACAATGTAAATATAAAAGTTGAATAAGACAAAATGAAAAGGAGAATGAGAAGTAGATTATTTAAAAGATTAAAAAAAATGAGAAAACGCTAAGGAATGGGAAATGAAGGGTCATGCATGTTGGTCTTCCCATTACCCAAGTTCTCCATATTTCCTCTTGCAATTTCACTCCCAAAGGATCTTTTGGCCAAGAGAGAAAAAGGCATAAAGAGCCATGTAAGCATTGTAACTAGAGATTGTCAAAATGAAGAAATTGAACCCCATTTGAAACTAGTTTTCCCATTTGGGTTTCCAGGGTAAAATTTCTACATTCACTATGGTTGATTGATGTGCCTATTGTTTTTAATTTCATCTTATAAGAGTGCATATTTCAGAGTCATATTCTATTATTTTTTCATTTTGTTTAATGTGATAAAATATGCACAATAAAATGCAATCACTGCCCTCGGTGGTTCATTCAATGGAAATCTCTTGTAAATGAATATTTGGTTGTTGTGTTAATAATAACATTAGAGTATGGTTTGGAATAGCACCTTCTCATAGCCATTAATATGTTTTTGTACACGCACCTATGAAAAATCGTTGTTTCACATTATATCAATGAAGTCCAATAGTTAGAGAACTCAAGTCGTCCATTCTAAGTCTAGAATAGGTTGAGGGTGTGGATTAAAGAGTTGTTGCAATTTATTAGCTAAATTACTAATTCTATCCCTAAAGAACAACAAGCTAGCGACTGCGATTTCACTTACCTAGGAAACTCAATAGATTGTTAGGGGAATTCCTTTCACCTGGACTCTCATTCCATTCCAAGGAAAATTTAGGTATTTTGTGGATTTGTCCATTGGTTATGAAAATAAGAAAATGTTTTGGGAACCTAGCAAATTGCTAAAGCAAGGATGAGATTTCAATGGGATACCATTTTCCTTGTTTCATAGTTTTTCAATAATGTGGAAGGCATTGCTACAACTCACATGTTTACCAGCGGTGTAGTAAATGGTTATCTATCGAATTTTGAATTTTCAGTTTTCAACTTTTCATTAGATTGTTAACAAAGTTAAAATAATGTGGTTGGTTACACGTTCAACAAGCTCCGAAGCATGATTTTACTTTGATATCCATGTTGGTGCAACACTCTAATTTTAGGATTTGGTTAAACTTAAATACATTCTAAGTTTTCATGCTAATGTTCAAAAAAGAAGAGGTTGGTATCGACTCAAGTTTTCCTGTGGAAGCTTTATTTTTTTTGTTAAGAATGTTTTCTAGAATTGTCTTTCCCAGACATTAAACCTTGCTTGTAGTGAAGAAAATTATTGGCATAACTCAACAAAAAAACCTTCAAAGTAGCCTTCCAAAGAAGAACGATAACATGGAAAAATAAAACTCTCAACACTATAAAATGGAAATAAGCGTACAACTTCAAAACAAGGCCAAGAGAATGAATATAGAGGGGGCATGGTTTCAAATATGTGACAAAGATGTCATTTCCACAAACAGAAAATTCACTTATTGAATTTGGAGTCTTCAAGACAAGTGAACCAACAAACATTAGACACCATAAGTCCATGATTGCACTTGTTCCAACTAATTGTAGAGGAAAATATCGATGAGAAGAAGACAAGAAGCATCCTTACATGCTTGCTGGAGAATAAATGCACACACAAATTATTAACATAGAAAATAAAATAATTGCAATCACACATATACATAGAGACTTACCCTAGAAACCCAACCATGAAAACCAACAACCTTTTTTAGAGATGCACCTCTAATTCTATTCATCATACAACTCCATTGTTTACAATACAATATATAGGATCTCGCGACATCCAAAAAACCCTTAATCCATTGACCCCGATTAAATTACAACCTTAATTCCTTAACCAGAATTAGAAAACCATGGGTTGAAATACCATGCACCATTAAACTGCCAAAGGCGAAAAATCGCCCAAAATTTTGGCAAATAAACCCCCAAAAAAAATTTGGATGCAAAGAATATAACACATACCCAACATGAATAGCAACCTTGACAGATTTACATTCTTGCATATTAAACCTCCATAATATTGACTCAACATATTTTCTTTGGTTCAACCACAGTTTCATGTTTGCCCAATTTCTTTTAATTTCCATGCTCAAAATAAAATTTGCAATACCAATATATTTCATGTCAAATTTAGAGGACAATTGATTTTTCACATCCTGGATAATTTCCTTGTTGTTTCCTACCAGCAACATATCATCCATGTACAAGACCAAATAAATAAGACGATCACTTACTAATTTGAAATACACACAGTGATCGACTTTTCTTCTTGTGAATCCCAGTCCCAATATATAAGTATAAAAAAATTTATACCACATCCTTGGTGATTGCTTTAATCCATACAATGACTTTTTCATCATGCATACCATCTCTTTATTTCCCTTCACTACAAATACTTCTTGTTGTTTCAAGTAGATTTCCTCTTCAAAATCTCCATGTAGGAATGTTGTCTTCACATCCATATATTCCACTTCAAAATCAAAAGTAACAGCAACAAATAAAAAAAATCTAATAGAAATTAACTTGGTAACAGGAGAAAAAAATTCACCGAAGTCAATTCCCTCTACCTGGGAATAACCTTTTGCTACTAATCGAGCTTTGTATTTTTCCACTTTTCCTTCTACATTCAACTTATTCTTAAACACCCATTTGTTTTCAATGGGATTTATTTCAATCGACAACTCCACTAGATCCCAAGCCCCATTCTTGTCCAAGGCTACCATTTTTTCAGAGTTTGTCATCCTTTGAATCCATTGTTGCCCTAACAGTTCTAGGATCGTTATTGTTGGAATATTCACCAATATTGAGAGGGGGGGTGAATCGGTATTGGGCACTTTTTACCATTTTTAATCACAATATGTAAACATTAACTTATCAAAAATGTCATTCAATAATGCATAACATCAAAGACAATACACAAGAGATTTTTACTTGGAAACCCAAACGAGAGAAAACCACGAAACGATTTTAACATATATCTCGAATATTTTATCCACGGGAAGCATCGACTTCCAATATTTACCAGCACCAACTAGAAGGAGGCACCGACCCCCTGATTTACAAGCACCAGCCTAAAGGAATCTCTGACTCCTTGATTTACCAGCAGCAACTGGAAAGAGACACCAACCCCTTGTATTTATCAGCACCAACTCAAATGAAGTTGCAACTCCCCTGCAAGAACCAACATGTTATCTGAAGACACCAATATTCTCATGCACCACCCAACCAGTCTTTCTTCTCAAGCGCCAACCTTAAGGAGACCTCAATCCCCTGCCTTGAACCACCCTACCACCCTAGTTTCACAATATCACAGGAATAAATGTTTTTCACAAAAGTTCACCAAATGCACCTTTGAACACACTTTGCAAGGTCACACCCTTTCCTTTTCAGCTGCAAAAGATAGACTCTATCACCCTTGATCATTGCTCTTCATATGTTTCCTTCTTACACCAAAATAATCCTAGAACTAGTGATGATACCTTCCTCAAATACACTGAGATGACCCCTGTACTATTCTCATCTACTACCAAGACAAAGCTCTTGGTATTTCTCAAACAATCCCTGACCAAAACAACTCCTATCAGAGATCTAAAAATTGTTCTCAAAAAATCTCAAACAAGACGTGAATATATGTGCCAAACACACCTGGAACTTGCACTAAATGTTAAGTTTTGGCTTAAGCATGAGGTTTATTCCTTTTTTTGTTTAGCGTTACTTGAACCATACACAATGACTGCAATAACAATAACTAGCTGCAGTAAACCAAGATCACAAGAAGAATAACCATGCACAAGAACACAAGAAATATCATGGGAAACCCTTCTACACAAGGGAAGAAAACCCAACAATCCTTTGCTATATTCTCAAAAGAAGATCCATCGTCCACCACCAAACCTAGCACACAAAAGGGTGTTTCTATGACTGAGAAAGATAGCTATTAGAACAGTGTGAGCTGCAGTTCTCATAATTTCAGACCTCAACTTCTGAAATCATGAGATGACACAATGATACGTGTGTAATCCTCAATGGGGATTCACCTTTATTTATACAAAACGTATCACATCAAATGATGTGTCTATTGGCACAATAGGGCCAACCTGTACAACTTAATAATATAATAAATATAATTAATAATTACAATATTAATTATCTTTACATGGTGGGGCCGACTTGTACCCTTTATATCATAATAAGGGTTACAAGTAAATCTTACACTTAGAAAATATAGCAAGGGATCCACACATCCACTAGTGCTCAGCCACTAGGGACACGTCCACATGTGCTCAGCCACAGGGACGTCATTCTCAACAAAATCACCTGGAGTACCACATCATCTCAACTCTCACATAGAGGAGAACGATACACCCATCACATGGACACACCCAACCACTGGGGGGCGACTCAACTCTCCATAGGATAATGATTCCCCAACCATTGGGGGACGACTCATCTCTCACATAGAGGAGAATGATGCCCCATCACGTGGGTATACCCAACACTGGGCTCCCTCTCAGGTCGACTCAACTCAGTCACAGAGGAGAACGTATCTTGGAGGATGTCTCACAACGTTGCAATCATCAACACTACATAGCCCTAAAAATTAGTACCAAACATACCTCAAAGTTGTGCTTAAAGCTTGGTCAAAATAGATCTGAAGACTACTTCCAACATTCCTGTAACTTGTGCCACGAATAGACTTATAACCTTCACTTGGACTATTCAGAAGTCTGGTTATAATGATCTGAAATTATATCACCAAAACATGGATTTCCAGCTTACCAAAGTTACCCCTGAATTTGTGCTAAGAGATGCTTGATTCTCTCCTTGAAACTATGATTGGGTACAGAAAGATAGATCCAAACTTCGCCCTCAAACTTGTATCCAACAGATATGAAACTTCATCAACAATAGCCCTAAATTATTTACTAGAAACTGTTATAAACTCGACCGTAACCTACTATGAAATTCACCTAAAATAATCCGAAACTTCATTGTAACTCGATGTAATATACCATAGAAAATACCACAAACTTTCCCAGGTTTGACATCAAATCTTGCACGCCACTGTCTAAGAGTTTTTCCTTAAAAAGCCTCAAGAAGCTCGGCCTATCTGCTCTCAAACCACCTCAGAATTCATCCTAAATTATGTCTTGATATACCTCAGTAACTCGTCTTTACTCTATCTTAAATTTGCCACAGAACTCACCTTCAAAAGACCTCGGACTTTTGCTTGAATGTTCCCACTTGACCTCAGAAGATAAGTGCTTGAGTTGCCTCAGAAACCTCAGATCACTTCACTTGAGTTTATCCCTACAATGAGCCTCGTGAGCACTAATTTATACTCAAACTTGCCCTCATATTGGGGTTGACTTTGCCAACCTTTTCTTTTTTACATAATCAACATTTAATTGTCAATTAGGGTTGACTTCACTTGCAAGTATAATTTATTTTTTTAATTTCTCTTGAAGGGTCGACTTGACCTTGCAATCTTAAATGACCTTGTAGGGTCGGCTTTACTTTTCAACCTTAATTATTTAGAACCGACTTGTGTGCCTCTTAGTTAATTCCAATCAACTGGAGCCGACTTTGCACTTCAATACTTAATTTTTATTTTCAACCAATTGTGGTTGACTTTGAAGGGCTTCTTTGCCTCCCGTGGCTTGTTGTCCATAGTTTTGGGGATTCATCTTCAACAGGGCATATCTCCTCAACCATGAGGAACCACGTGGCGTGCCACCTATTGTTGGAAATGGCTTGACGAGGGTTATCAATCCATGGAGGTTTTGCATGCATTTGCAATCTCCTTCATCCTCTTTTTCCTTAATGAATTGCAAGATTTCTTCACCATTTATTCGGGCTTCCTTTCCTCTCTTTCAGAGCTTCTTGTTCATTGGTACTCCTTATCGTTGTAATCCACAAACGTATATTAAAATCGTTCATGTCAAGACATTTCATCAAGGCTTCGTCAAGACTTCATAGCTCTTCATGTCTTCACTTGACATCGGGGGCTTCTTCATGCTAACTAAGTTGATCACCAACCACTGACTTTGACATCAATAACAACACCATTCAACAATAATTAGTAATAAACAAAGAAAAATTTGAATGGAAATCAAATGGAGTATACCTTTTTATGGTTTCCTTCTATCCTGAACCAATCTCCTCAATACTCGAGTATAAGGCTCTTCTTCTTCTAATTCTTATTATTCTATAGAGTCCAATTCATTATCATTCAATTCAAGCTCTATTTTTTTTTGTTCTTCCTCCCTTAGTAAGACTTATTGTTTGACAACATCTTTGATTTCTCTAAATACCACATCTCGACTATACAGTACATTCTTATTTTCTAGGTTTCAAAACTTATAACCTTTCAAACCATCTTTATAGCCAATAAAGATACATTTTTCAGCCATTTTATCCAGCTTACTCCTATTTTCCTTTGGAACGTGTACATAAGCAAGACAACAAAAAAACATGGAATTTCTTACCAGTCCATACCTCGTGTGGAGTCATATCATCCAACCTTGATGAGGGTGATCGATTTACAAGGTAACATGCAATGTCCATTTCATCTTCCCATAATTATTGTCCCAACCTGACACCACTAAGCATGCTCCTTGTTTTTTCCATCAACGTCTTATTCATCCTTTCTACAACTCCATTCTACTGAGGTATGTATGGAGTAGTCTTTTTCCATGATATATTGCATTTCTTACAGAATTCCTCAAATTCATTCCCACTTAATTATCCACCATTATCCGTCCTCAACACCTTAATTTTCTTCTCTCTCTGATTTTCCACAAGAGCCTTAAACTCTTTAAACTTGTTAAAGACTTTAAATTTCTTCCTAAGGAAATAAATCCATGTATTCCTCGAGAAGTCATCTATAAATGAGACATATTACACAGATTTACCTAGTGATGGAATCATCACATGTCCAAACACATCACTTTACACCAACTATAAAATCCCCCCTGCTCTCCTAGGACCAGAGGAGAACGATTTTTCTTCCCATGCAAGAAATGTTCATAGAAATCAAGATCCAGAGAGCAAGACATACTTTCAACCATACCTTTACCATGTAGTACTTGAATCCCCTTCTCTCCGATATTCCCCAATATTTGATACCACAACATAGTCTTTTCTCCAGAGACTACAAGAGTTTCTTCTTCTTCAGCTCCAATCTCAGGAACAATAGAACTGTTGCACCTGTCACTAATAGTGTTTCCCAACATATTATACATAGTTCCAATCCAATCTCCCCTCAGTAACATCATTACCTTAGTCGACCAACCATGCCTTGTGATATACATGTGTGCTTGAAGAATCCAAGTACACATCCCCTCCTTCATTTGTAGAGGTTTTTGCTTCTATAGAAGGGGCATCGTCAGAACCCTTCCCACTCTTAACACTTTTGGATCTACATTATTTCTTGTAATTCCCTTCTTTTCCACATCTCCATCATAACTTTACAATATTTTCTTGGATATTTAGATCTTTTGCTAAATTTAGATCTCCCACTTGTAGACTTATTTTATTTCTTTCATGGGAGCGTCATCTTACAAATAAGGCATATGTGCTCTGGCTTTCCATGTTTTTCCACATCATCTCCTCTGACAACAAGGATGAAACCACATCATCAAAACTTAAAGTAGTTGCATTACAGCCTATGGTCAAAACCAGACTATCCCATGAGTCTGGTAAAGAGAATAGTAAACCGATACTCTCATCTTCTTCATAAATCTTAATATCAACAGACAATAACTAACTAACCACAGTATTGAAGGTGTTCATATGCTCTGTTACCAATTTTCCATATTTCATCCTCAGGTTGTACAGTTTCTTCTGCAGGAACGTTTGTTTACCAGGGACTTAGACTGACACAAAGCCCCTAACGTATTCCATTAGGCCTTGGATGTAACTTCCACTGACACATTCAATAATATTAAATCTGAGAGACACAACCAGATTGTGCTCTTTGTCTTTCGATCCAACGTTGTCTGATATTTTGTTGGCATTCTCATAAGTGCAGTACCTAGATCTACAGCAACCCATTAATCTTTGTCTACAAAAAGATCTTCCATCTTGAGGTTCCATAGCTCAAAACTTTTCCCATTAAATTTTTCGATATCTATTTTTGAATTGCTCGTCATTTCTTTTCACCACAAGAATTGATATCGCAGAGCTCCCACTATAACAAGGTTTATCACAAAGCTGAGTCAAACCTTTAGCCACAAAGGCATCCCCCTTAAGCCAATAACTACTCTGATACCAAATGTAAGTTTTAAATCCTTTACAATATTGCAATGCACACACAGATTCTTAACACAAAAAAGAAAACAATTGCAATCACACATATACACACAGATTTACCATGGAAACCCAATTGAGAAAACCAGCAACCTATTTTAGGTCGGCACCTCTAATTTTATTCACCATATAACTTCATTGTTTACAATACAATATATAGAATCCTGCAACATCCAAAAAAATCCTAATCCATTGATCTGGATTAGATTACAACCTTAATTCCTTAACCGGAATTAAAAAACCATGGGTTGAAATTCCATGCACCACTAAATTGCCAAAGGCAAAAAAATGCCCCCGCCAAAAGTGAAAACCGCCCAAAAATTTGGTGAATAAAACTCCAAGAAAAAAAAATCGAAGGCTCCACCCTCGGAACCCCTAATAGGGGGACCCACAATCGTGCAAAGAATAGAACACATACCCAACAATGTGCAGGTTACAACCAAGAGAAAGCCTTGTAAACAGGAGAAGAAGAGAGAACCTTGTACATGGCAGAGGGTAAAGGCCTAGTAGCCTTTTAGAAGACATAGCTCTTTATATAATCCTAAGAACAACACTCAAAAGAAACTTCCACAAAGGATATTCATTAGTGAAGCAAGTGGGCAATAAGTCCCTCATTTACGGACCAAAGAACTAGATCCAACAATAATGGTCCACAATGAACCTTATAAATTCTTTGTTGTAATCTCAAAAAAAACACCAAATCCCTCCCCTCCTTTCACAAGGGGAAGGAAATTCAATCAAGTTCAAAAAAAATATGACACGGAAGAGCCAAAACTTTTGAGTTATTAAGAATTATAGAACTTACTTTGGGCAAGGGAACAATTTCAACTAACAAGTGATAATTATATTCTATTGGTGTACTTTCCTTTGTAATCAATTTGTAAGGATCTACTAGTGTGATATAGGAATTTGGCAAAAAAGACTCTGCATGAAAATATGTCTTCTCTCTCCCCAGCTCTTTGAAGGGAGAAAGGAAATTATGAAACACTGCAAGATTGGCAAGATTCTCAATTAATAGCTTGTGTACGCCTGTTGTGAGCTATGCTACAACTTTTCTTAATATAAAAAATCATTGGTTACTATTTAAAAAACAAATACCACATTTTGCAACCATGTCCTTAACGACCTTGTAATGTTGCCAACAAGAACCTTAAAATCAACACCCGAATCAAAAAGTGGTGCCAACAACAACACTCCTATGTTTTCGGGATCAAAATTACAACTTGTTTGAAACCATGGGCTCAATACCCTATATCGTTGCAATCGAAAACTTAAAATTGACCCCGAAATTGAAAAGTGGCACCCTCATTTTTGAGGGGTCAAAATTGCAACTTATTTACAACCAATGGTCTTGATAATTCATCCCTTGCAACCAAAATCTTAAAATCGACCCCCAAATCGATAAGAAGCGCTACCAGTGGCACCTCCAGCTTTTTTTCAAGCTTAAAATTGCAACATTTTTTATACGATGGCCTAAAAGCACAGTCTCGTCGAATACGAAATCATAAAAGATGAAGAAAACCCTCCCAAATAAATGGAAAAAAAATATAGAAAAAAAACAATAAATTATAAATTATAAAAAAATAAAAAGCAAAAAATTAAAAACTCAAAACAAGAAAATATAACATGATTTTTAAAATAAAAAACATTTAAAAAAAAATGAAATACAGTTTAAATAAAAATAATTAAAAACTCCCACCCTCCCAAAAAAAAATACTGAAAAATGATTTAAAACAAAAATATTTAAATCACATTTAAAATGAATTTTATGAAAAAATTAAAAAATTAAATAATATTTTTAAGAAAATATTTAAAAATTTTAAATTTCAAAAAAAAAAAAAATTATATATATATATATATATATATATATATGAATTGAAAAAAATAAATTAAAGAAAAATAAAACTAAATTTAAAGGAAAACAAAAACAATAAAAAAAGAGTTTTATTGGGGGGTGGGGGGCAATTCTCATAATCGCCCCGCAACCCAACCCACTCCCCAATCTTTACCCCTCCCCCCACTTGAGACACACACCCCATCCCCCTCCATGCCCTACCCTCACCTAGCGCCTGCCCACTAAAGGAGCAACAATCACTCCCTTAAGTGGCGGGCATGGGGGAGGCCCCTCTTCCCCTCCCTAGCCCTTTGTCCGCTGCTCAAAAAAAACGGTTTTTTTTTTGGAAGGGGCAATTCTCGAAACTTCCCACCATCCCCCTTCGTCCTCTTATCACCTCACCTCGCTTAGAGATAGCCCATTAAAGGAGTGACGATCACTCCTTTGAGGGACGAGTGTGGGGAGAGACCCCTCTCGCACTCTCTACCCATTGTTCAACGAGCAATGGGAAAATGGTTGGGGAGGGAAGGAAGGGCCTCCCCGCACCCCTTCCCCTCAGTGGAAAGTAGAGGGTTGGGGAGCGGCGGAGGGGCCTCCCTGTTATCACTCCAAGAAACTCTTTAGGGCTATATGCTAAAGATGCTTGGTAACTTAAGAATATGATATGTAGGTGTGCTTGGAACAATGGGATAACTCAATGATTAATGTAATAGACAACTCATCATACATTCAAATGAAACAGTGCTTTTAGAAATCAATAATCAGACAAGATATTTTAAAGAGGGAATGAAGAATACTAATCTTGATTGCCAAATACAACTAGGTGTAGGGCTAATACAAGGTAGTAGGAAATCCTTCACTTCAAGTTTATGAGCTTAATAAAGAGATGACAGTCTTTAAAAGCTAAAACAAACGGAAATAAAGTACAAAAACAAGATGCATGAGCAATTCTGATATTGAAAGCAAAGGGAGACTGTAATTATATTATCCAATAAGAGTCTATAACAGTAGCCAAAATGTATTCCCAGTTTGAACCCTTATCTCTTAGAAAAGATAGGCATTTATAGCCTTTTACAATCGGTTTTTAAGATCCTGAAAACTTGGATCTGTATCTAAATATAGAAAATAAAACTAAATAAATACAATTGATAAGCAAAGACTAGTTCCTAGAACTCGAACTGTCTTCTATGTTGATCTTGACATCTATACTTCATCACCTTTAGGACTATTTTGTGTCATGGAAGGGTAAAGGCACCTGTCTTCTGTAGCTGGACTCTTTTAATAACCATAACCGAAACTTTAGTTGACCAATTTAGCATTTGGTCTCAAAATCTCCACGAATCTATGATGCTGAGTGTTTCTTGATTAGGTGGTTAATCCTTTGATGTTCTCAATCCCTTTTTAAATACTTCAAAATTGCCTCGCTCCAGCTTAGCTTTCCAAAAATTTCTTTTTGTACTTTCACCAGCTAATTCACCTTACAATCTGCTGGTTAGCTGGTGAAAGTTCTACTTTTCACCAGCTCTTTGGCCAAAAAGGAACCTTCATCTCCAAAACTGTTGTTTTACCAAAAACTTAGTGTGCCTTTGATTTATCTCCCTACATATTCACAGCAACCTGGGCCAGTACCTGTAGATCTGGATGTGACTTACTCTTCTGCTTCAATTTCTTAATTTTCCTCTTAAGGTGTTTTGCTAACCACCACAAACTATTATAGTCCTTAGTGATTTTCTTCTTTCTCTTTTTGTCTTTGACACTCTCACGAGCCAACTTCTCAAATGTTGCATTTATCTTTGAAAAATTGTCAGATAGGGATTTGTATCTTGCCTTGATTACTCTTTCCAAAACCTCCTGTTGTGCAATCACTTCTTTCAGTTCCTTAATTTTTTGTGATTTCTTTGACTTTTTACTCTTTGATGTTTCACCTTCATCAATGGAAGTAAAAGTCTCACAGTCTTGTGCAATTTCCATGGAGTGTTCAGGGCTTTTAATGGCTGGACTTTCATCTTCTTGCTCTAGCTCTGTTTCCGAGTCTATGTATGGCAAATTGAGAATATTTGTCTTTTTCACTGTAGGCTGCTCTGAATTGGTTTCAAAATCTAATTTTTTCTTTGCGCTTTTAGAATTTATGCTGGAAATCCTATCCTCTGGTGGTCCTGGAAGAGCTCTCCTCCTCCTTGAGCTGCTCTGAGGAGTTAACTGTTTTTTTCCGGCTTTCTTCTGCTCATTCATGAGTTGAGTTTGGGTCTCAAAGCCTTCCCAAAAAAAAAAATGTTGCCAAGTCCTTCCTCTTTGTCTTAGTTCTTCTAGAATTATCAATTTGATCAAGCCAAAATGACAAAGGGTGTTTTTTATACTTAGAGGTTCAACTCTAATCTTTTTACATACTTTGATTAGGCTTTTGTGAAGGAAAAAAGGTAAATTCAGGAGAGTCTTCCCTATGAAATGATCTAAAAGTTTGAAATGATATAGCATTAGCTTGTCATACCTGCCTTCTGAGGTGATATAAAGTTGAATGTATTTAAACAGGTCCTGCCATTCATCTTCCAGATGAGAAACTGGGATGTTTTTCTTCTAGGTGATTTCTCTGAATTCTGCCTTAAGGTATACCCTAAAATTCAAATTCTTGGTTGTTGTTGTCTTAAACCAACTCTGGCCTGATCTGGGTAAGCTAGTTGTTGTGGCAATAACGGCTTCATCGACTATCATTTCTACAGAACCCACACTAGCTTTGTTTCCATCATATGATTTACCAAATGCTTCAGCTGTTATTTGGTGGAAACCATTTTAAAACCTTTCAACATAACTCATGCAGCCTGCGTCTGAGAAACGTTTTTGCACATCTGGATGCGACTGTAAGAATGGCAAGCTATCCAATTCTTTCATCAGCAATAAACCACTTCATTTCCTTGCCATCTGTGACTCAAACCTCGGACAATTGGCAGACAATGTCACGGTAATTTCCTGATTGAGCCAAGGTTTGGCGCTGGTGAAAACTCTCGGTGTTGCCAATTCAAATATGGAACCATACCATATTACCTGTGAACAGTGCGTGTTCAAAATATGAAGTGTCGATTTGATGTCGCCGGGTGAGTGGTACTGTTCCTTTACCTGTGATGATGAATGTGAATTCGTCATCTCCAATGCTATCATTGCTGAAGCATGCATTCATGAGCACGATCCGCCATAATATCCGATTAAAACATGCATAACGGTATCCTCATCATCATTCGCTTCGACCAGCACCTCATAATAATTATGTGACGTGTGTCGAGTGTGTCTTCTTTTCAATTTCTAAAATCGTGGAAGAAAAACACGTGTTTTGCGCTTTCACCAGCTAGCCTGTCAGCAGGAAAGTAGTCCTTAACTGTTGAAACCCACTGCTTTCACCATCTAACATCAACCTTGCAACATGCGTTAGCTGTTGAAAATCTTTTCACAAAATTTTATAAAAATAACCTTTATGGATCAACTTATTTCTAAGGCATGAATTTAAAACCTAAGTTTTGACACTAGAAGAATCTAAAAACAAATAGAGAATCCTACAGACGACCATGCTATCACCTACAAAATGAAACCAAGTGATTGATTCATTTTGGGAGCTAACACTTGGCTCCAACTGGGATGGATACCTCCCTGTGAGGTCACCAAGAACCTAGTTAGACTCAGTAGCCTTTATTACAATTTGAAAATTTAAAAAATTGTTTTGCTCGGTACCATTGGGCATGGAGTTATTCAAGCAATAAGAACAAAAACAAAACTAAAAAGAATATGTACAAGTAAAACAGGGCTTTAAGAAAATCCTTATGAAAAATAGTCTTTAGAAACCGCCCGTTGAAAGGGCCACCTGCTACTTCTTCGCCTGCAAGATTTTGGAGAACAAAGGTATTGTTCTGCTGAACTGTTGTTATAACAAAAGGACCTGCCCAGAGAGCATCAAATTTGTCATGTTTCTCTTTTTCTTGCCTTGTTGCATCCCATTTTAAGACCAGTTCCCCTGTTTTGAAAATATTTGTTTTGACTTTCTTGTCGAAAATCTCCTTCATCTTTTCTTGGTGTAATTCTGTCTTTTCCAGAAGCTACTCTCTGTCTTGCTGCAACTCTACAAGATTATGGATCCTTCGACTTAAATCACTTGGTTCAGAGTCAGTTTCTTGTAAAAACTTTACAACTGGCAGTGCAAGTTGAACATGAAATATGGCTTCAGTGCCATATACCAACTTAAAGGGGGATGTGCCAAGTGACTTTTTATTTGTAACCCTGTCAGCCCACAAAGAAAATTTTAGCTTAGAATCCCAGCCTCTGGTATTTTGTTCAAGTAGCTTCTTTATAATTCTGACTAAACTCTTATTCGATGACTCAGCTAAGCCATTTCCTTGTGGATAGTAAGCAGTAGAATGTACTAGCTGAGCTCCCAGCTCTTCACATAATTTTACCAAGTATTTATCTTCGAATGCAGCAGCATTATCAGTGACTATTCTCTTAGGGCAACCAAATCTGGCGAATATGTTTTCTTGCAGAAAATTAATGATGACAGTGTGATTGGAGTTCCTGGTAGGAATGGCCTCAATCCATTTTGTAAAATAATCGGTGGCAACAAGGATCCATCTGTGCTGACTGCTAGAAGGCGGGTGAATCTCACCTATGAAGTCCAAACCCCATTGCTAGAAGGGACCTGTGACCACAATAGGTCTGAGGGGGAGGGATTTTACTTGTTGTTTGCCTACAAACCTTTGACACTTGTCACATGTTCTCACAAATTCACACACATCTGAAAATAAAGATGGCCAGTAATAACCAGCTCTTAAGATTTTATGTGCGTTAGTCTTCCAATAGTGATGTCCTCCGCATTCATTATTATGGAATTCAGTGATGATCCTAGTTGTTTCCTCTTGGTTTATGCACCTCAATAATAACCCTATTGGATTTTTTCAGAACAATACACTTCCATTGATGCAGAAATTCATGGCTTTGAGCTTTAAAGCCCTCCCTTGTGTTCTTGTCAAATCTGAAGGGACTGATCAAGTTTGCAGAAAATGAATGATGTGGTTGTACCATTTATAGTTGGCTAAGTGAGATGAGACCTGCATTTCTTCACTTCCTTTATCATCTTAAGATTGAATATTATCTGCATTTACACTTACCAAATTTATCTCAAGCAGTTTACAATTTTCTTCTGCAAGAAGTTTGGCAAGGACTTGACCTTTCACAAGTTTTGCCGGTTTGATCTCAACATCAAATTCAATTAACTTTGCTATCCACTTACTCCTTTTTCCATCTATGTCGGGTTGTATAAGCACATCTTTAATTGAACTGGAAGGCACATAAGCTATTACTTTGGCTTGAAGGATGTAAACTTTGAAGGCTTTTAATGATTTGATGAGCACATATGCTTGTTTCTCCAATAACTCATACTTCACTTCAGCATCCCTCAAGATTTTACTGAAGAAGGCAACTGGTTGCTCTTGATCATCGGCATTTCTCTGCAATAGTACTACTGCAATTGTGTCTTTTGAAGCAAATGAAAAGATATAAAACTCCTTTGTCAAAGTCAGGGCTGATTAAAACAGGGGTTGTCGTGATGGCTTCTTTGATAGCATTGAAGGAGTGTTTAGCTTCTTCAGTGCATCTTACTTCTAAGTTCTTTCTTAACATAGAAGTGATATGCTTTGTAAGTTCTGCAAAGTTGGCTATAAACCTCCTGATAAAGTTTATAGTCCCAAGAAAAGACTGAATGTCCTTCTTTGATCTAGGAAGAGACAAACTTTTAATAGTTTCTACTCTTTTTGGGTCGATCCTCACCCCATTCACTGAAACAATATGTCCAAGTAATTTCCCTTCCTTGAGTGCAAAATTAGATTTTTTAGGATTAAGAGAAATGTCATACCTTCGACATTTTAGGAATGTTTTTCTCAAGTGTTGCAAATGGTGTTCATGGCTGCTCGAAAAAACAGTAATGTCATCAAGATATATCAAGACGAATTTGTCTTTCTCCCCAACGAAAGCAATGTCCATCGCCCTTTGGAATTTCGCTCCTGCATTCATCAATCTAAAAGGCATCTTTTCGTACATAAACGTACCCCATGGAATGGTAAAGGCAATCTTTTCTCTATCATCCGGATGGACAGCGATCTGGTTGTATCCGGAAAATCCATCAATAAAAGACATCACCTTTGATTTTGACACCTTCTGCAAAATATGTTCCATCTTGGGCAGCGGGTAGTTGTCCTTCCTAGAGCACTTATTCAAATTTATGAAATCCACACAGAGTCTAATCTCTCCATTCTTCTTTCTGACCAGTACAAGATTTGCAATCCATTCTGAGTATCTGAGAGGTATGATAATGCGGACGTCCAATAGCTTCTTGATTTCTGTTTCCATTGTAGGCAACAACATAGGATTGAAAGATTTAAGTTTCTACCTATATGGTTTTGTATCTTTGTTCAAGGGGATCTTGTGTTGAATTACTTCAGTGTCGAAAGTCTTCAAGTCATCATATTGCCAAGCAAATATGTCAACAATCCTTTAACAGTTCACCGTAATCAGCCTTTTGTTTTTCAGTCAAATGTGACGCTAAGTTGACATGTTTAGGATCATGTTCACTGGCTACATTATACTGAAAAACTTCTGAGTCTTATTCCCTCTTTTCCAATTTGACAGCCACATCATTATTATCAAAAAACTTTTCTAAAGGGACCAAACCTTTAGGGATTCTGTTGGTGGACAGTTGTACTATTTCATGTGTTGCAATTTTGCTTCTGAATTTTGGCTTCTCGGCTTCCTCATCATGTTCATTTTCCAAATCAATTTGCAAATCTGCAAACTCATCTATTACTGCAAGAAATCTAGTGAGTTCTGCATCATCTTCGAAAACTTTCCATAATTTTACATTGTCAGGGAGGGATGGCCTATACTTAATTTGAATTTCGTAATTCAATTTATGAGGTAGAGGAGGTATAAAAGCACAGGCTGACACAGCTAATGAATCAGCCAATTCATTCATTGCTCTAGGTACATATGAAATTTTGAAATCTGTAAAAGTATGAATTGATCTCAAAACTTCATCTCTATAGACTTTCAGCCTGACATGTTTTGCTTGAAAGGACTTGTTTACATGTTGAATGATTAACTCTACGTCTCTGAATACATGTAATCTTTTAATCTCCATCTCTTTGGTTGCATTTAATTCCAGGAGCAGTGCCTCATACTCTGCAATGTTGTTAGTCACTTTAAAATCAATCTTAAAGGACAAATGAGAAGTTTTCTTTGAAGGAGAAATCAATACCACCCCTGCTCCTGCTAATTCTTTGGTACAAGCACCATCGAAGAACATGGTCCAAAGATCGTCCTCTGCTACTTCTGTGCACTGAACTGCGGGCTTCCTAAGAAGCAATGCATCTGGTAATGAATCATCAATTTGTAAAATGCAAGATCCCATACCTGTGTCGACTGAATAGATAGGATGGTTGGCTGGATTTTGTTCGTCACTGATTACATATGCAAGCTGTGATTCCCTGTATAACCTTATGTTTACTCCTCCAAAAACAGGGATAGTAGAATAGGAGAGATCCATTTGAAGAGTGCCACCTAGCCTCTTCATCCACGATCTTGATAACAAGCATCCAAATTTAGGTGGGATGTCTGCCACTACTATATCCATAACCATAATTTTCATGGATTTTTGGGTTAAAGTTACAACCAAGTCCTTGATCATTCCGAGACATTTGACTTTCCAAGAGTCAAAAGAGAAAAGATCGTGGTAAGACTTAGTAATCTCTAACGCAAGCTCGTCCATGACCGCCTTTGGCATTAAGTTGTGAGAAGCACTGGAGTCCAACAAACAGTTATGTAGTGTTTTGTCATGAATGTTTAGAGAGATGTAAAAAGGCGGACAGCTTTCATCTCTATCTTCTATCATTTGGCCCGGAGTAATGGTTGGTTTTTCATCATATATATTAAGAATATCAGCAAAAGGGGATATGGATTTGGGATCCAGCATTTTGAGGATATCTTTCTTGAATGTTTCATTTTTCATTAACTCAACCAAAGGGATGGAAATTTTAATTTTTTGTATTTCAGCCTCAAAATTAAAAGAATAAAAGATTTTATCAGAGCCCTTTACCTCATTTAAAGGAGCTTTTTGAATGTTTTGTTGATCAGCAGGGATCTGACTTTTCTGAATTTGTTGTTTGACAGGGACAGCAGTCTTCTTGGGAGGAACTAGTGCGTTTGCTTTTGAAGGATTTGTTTGTTGATTTTCTGATGTCTGATCTTTTTTCTTAACAGGGGTTGTGCTCTTTTTGGGAGACACTGGTGCATTCTGTTGGACAGTATCAGACTTAGATCTAAGATTATATCTGTTCTTCTCTTCCGTTGAAAAAATGCCATTATCAGCAGAATTTTCCTCTGTCTGTTCAGTCATCAATGCCTCTTCATAATCATGTTGTGTCAGATAAGATTTCTCTATCTCCTCCCCAACACAGTGAATATTATCTTCTCCATCTTCTTGATAATCACCTTCATTTTCGTCGATCACGACATTCTGAAGAGGAGCCTTTATCCTCTGATCCTCAGTAGGATTCCTTTCTCTTTGCAAAATCTGCATTGGCTGATTATTTCCACCTGGGATTTTGATTTGGGTTTCTACCTGCATAATCAAAAGTGCCCCTTCCCTTGACAGGCTGCTTATTTTCAATTTTGAGCTTAGATATCTCAAAGGTTAGAGACTTAGCCATTTTATCTAACTTTGGGTCAGCACTTGATGAAGAAAAAGCTTCATTTCTCGGCCTTCTCCTATCAGAGTTTCCCTTTAGCTTTTGAGCAGCCAAAATATTTGATTCCACCTCAAGGGCAGCATCTTGCATCAGAGATAGTGTTGGTGACCTCCTTTCTCTTAACAATAAACAGAGCTTTGAGTCAAAAGAATCGGAATATGTGATTTTGGCAGAGGCATCTGAAGGTTTTATCTCTGTTGGTATTTTACTGTACATCCGATTAAACCTTTTAGTGAAATCAGAGACTGACTCACTATTTTGTTTCCTTAGATTTCCAAATTCAGTGATATAGTATAGAAAATCTCTTCTATCACCCCAGTGTTTCAAGAAGGTATCATCCAATTGCTCAATGCCAACTATTGAACCAGCAGGGAGTTCTTTGAACCACTTCCTAGCATGGCCATCTAAACTTTGGACAAAAACTCGTGTCCAAACATCTTCCTCCTCAATATTAAGGTTTTCAGCATAACTGTAGAAGGCCTCAATATGTTCTTCAGCAGTCACATCGCCCTCACCTGTGAATTTGGGCATATACTTCTGATAGTCTCCTATCGACATAGCTGCTACTGGGTTTGGCAATATTAGTGGCGCATACCTAGCAGCTAGGATTTGTTGCATCTAGGTCAAAGGAGGTGGTGTATCCATAATGATCAGTGGTGAGAGAGGTGATAGTTTTTTCTTTGATTCCTCAACACTGGGGGAATGTAAAGGAGGTGAATTCTCTAATGGGAAAGAGGTCTGATATGAGGCTCTGTAAAAATTTGTAAGTTGTTCAGCGAAGTTTTCTTCACCTTTAGCAGACAACTCTTGAAGAAGATGTTCTACAGCAAGGAGGCTAGTGTAGATGTTTAAATGATCTTCTTTCTGTTGTGAATGAAAAGACTCAAGAGAGGAAGAACTATGATTTCTTTCTAAGGTCTTAGATGCTTTTTCAACCAATTTTGAATCTATCAATTCATCATCACTAATATTTTCCTGTTGATAAAAAAGACTTGATTCTTCTACAATAGTTACAGTTGCTTTTTCATCAGCACTCTTGGAAAACAATTCAAATTTTTCTGTAGTAGATTTTCCATAACTAAAGAGAGGGTTACCTTTTGTGTCTGATTTTGAAGCTTGACCCTGAATTGTTTTTCCTCTTCTGAGAATTAGTTATGGATTGGGCACTGGTGTGACAGGTGATTCTTGTGGATTCGCCCTGGTGTTGATCCTCTTAGCAGCCAGGATGAACTTGTGGAGTCACCAGATAGATAGTTACAACCAATAAAATGTCTAATCTTTGTCTATCATCAAAGATCAACTCTGTGTCGTATCTCAAGAAAGCAGAGCTTAAATTTCGTTTCCCCGGCAACGGCACCAATTTGTTATCACTCCAAGAAACTCTTTAGGGTTGTAGGCTAAAGATGTTTGGTAACTTAAGAATATGATATGTAGGTGTGCTTGGAACAATGGGATAAATCAATGATTAATGTAATAGACAACTCATCATACATTCAAATGAAATAGTGTTTTTAGAAAACAATAATCAGACAAGATATTTTAAAGAGGGGATGAAGAATACTAATCTTGATTGCCAAATACAACTAGGTGTAGGGCTAATAGAAGGTAGTAGGAAATCCTTCACTTCAAGTTTATGAACTTAATAAAGAGATGACAGTTTTTAAAAGCTAAAACAAACCGAAATAAAGTACAGAAACAAGATGCATGAGCAATTCTGATATTGAAAGCAAAAGGAGACTGTAATTCTATTATCCAATAAGAGTCTATAACAGTAGCCAAAATGTATTCCCAGTTTGAACCCTTATCTCTTAGAAAAGATAGGCATTTATAGCCTTTTACAATCGGTTTTTAAAATCCTGAAAACTTGGATCTGTATCTAAATATAGAAAATAAAACTAACTAAATACAATTGATAAGCAAAGACTAGTTCCTAGAACTCGCACTGTCTTCTATGTTGATCTTGACATCTGTACTTCATCACCTTTAGGACTCTATTGTGTCATGGAAGGGTAAAGGCACCTGTCTTTTGTAGCTGGACTCTTTTAATAACCATAACCGAAACTTTAGTTGACCAATTTAGCATTTGGTCTCAAAATCTCCATGAATCTCTGATGTTGAGTGTTTCTTGATTAGGTGGCTAATCCTTTGATGTTCTCAATCCCTTTTTAAATACTTCAAAATAGCCTCGCTCCAGCTTAGCTTTCCAAAAATTTCTTTCTGTACTTTCACCAGCTAATTCACCTTACGATTTGTTGGTTAGCTGGTGAAAGTTTTGCTTTTCACCAGCTCACTGGTTGTAAATTTACCCTTTGCACTGGTGAAAGTTCTGTCTTTGGCCAAAAAGGAACCTTCATCTCCAAAACTGTTGTTTTACCAAAACCTTAGTGTGCCTTTGATTTATTTCCCT
Source organism: Picea engelmannii (assembly GCA_009831015.1). Classification (NCBI taxonomy): domain Eukaryota; kingdom Viridiplantae; phylum Streptophyta; class Pinopsida; order Pinales; family Pinaceae; genus Picea; species Picea engelmannii. The sequence goes on along the minus strand of ML784080.1, from coordinate 229,084 downwards.
ACATATTCACAACAACCTGAGCCAGTACCTGTAGATCTGGATGTGACTTACTCTTCTACTTCAATTTCTTAATTTTCCTCTTAAGGCGTTTTGCTAACCACCACAAACTGTTATAGACCTTAGTGATTTTCTTCTTTCTCTTTTTGTCTTTGACACTCTCACGAGCCAACTTCTCAAATGCTGCATTTGTCTTTGCAAAATTGTCAGATAGAGATTTGTATATTGCCTTGATTACTCTTTCCAAAACCTCCTGTTGTGCAATCACTTCTTTCAGTTCCTTAATTTTTTGTGATTTCTTTGACTTTTTACTCTTTGATGTTTCACCTTCATCAATGGGAGTAAAAGTTCGGGGCTTTTAATGGTTTGACTTTCATCTTCTTGCTCTAGCTCTATTTCCAAGTCTGTGTATGGCAAATTGAGAATATTTGTCTTTTTTACTGTAGGTTGCTCTGAATTGGTTTCAAAATCTAATTTTTTCTTTGCTCTTTTAGACTTTACGCTGGAAATCCTGTCCTCTGGTGGTCCTGGAAGAGCTCTCCTCCTCCTTGAGCTGCTCTGAGGAGTTAACTGTTTTTTTCCAGCTTTCTTCTGCTCATTCATGGGTTGAGTTTGGATCTCAAAGCCTTCCCAAAAAAGAAAATGTTGCCAAGTCCTTCCTCTTTGTCTTAGTTCTTCTAGAATTATCAGTTTGATCAAGCCAAAATGACAAAGGGTGTTTTTCATACTTAGAGGTTCGGCTCTAATCTTTTTACATACTTTGGTTAGACTTTTGTGAAGGAAGAAAGGTAAATTCAGGAGAGTCTTCCCTGTGAAATGATCTAAAAGTTTGAAATGATATAGCATTAGCTTGTCATACCTGCCTTCTGAGGTGATAGAGAGTTGAATGCCTTTAAACCGGTCCTGCCATTCATCTTCCAAATGAGAAATTGACATGCTTTTCTTCCAGGTGATATCTCTGAATTATGCCTTAAGGTATACCCTAAAATTCAAATTCTTGGTTGTTGTTGTCTTAAACCAACTTTAGCTTGATCTGGGTAAGTTGGTTGTTGTGGCAATGGTGGCTTCATCGACTATCATTTCTACAGAACCCACACTAGCTCTGTTTCCATCATATGATTTAGCAAATGCTTCAGTTGTTATTTGGTGGCAACCATTTTGTAACCTTTCAACATAACTCATGCAGCCTGCCTCTGAGAAACGTTTTTGCACATCTGGATGCGACTGTAAGAATGACAGGCTATCCAATTCTTTCCTTAGCAATAAACCACTTCGTTTCCTTGCCATTTGTGACTCGAACCTCAGACAATTGACAGAGAATGTCACGGTAATTTCTTGATTGAGCCAAGGTTTGGCGCTAGTGAAAATTCTCGATGTTGTCAATTCAAATATGAAACCATACCATATTCCCTGTGAACAGTGCGTGTTCAAAATATGAAGTGTCGATTTGATGTCGTCAAGTGAGTGGTACTACTCCTTTACCTATGCTGATGAATGTGAATCCGTCATCTCCAATGCTATCATTGTTGAAGCATGCATTCACGAACATGATCCGCCATAATATCCAATTAAAACGTGCATAACGGTATCCTCATCATCGTTCGCTTCGACCAGCACCTCATAATAATTATGTGACGTGTGTCGAGCGTGTCTTCTTTTTAATTTCTGAAATCGTGGAAGAAAAACATGTGTTTCGCGCTTTCACCAGCTAGCTTGTCAACGGGAAAGTACTCCTTAACCGTTGAAACCCGCTGCTTTCACCAGCTAACATCAACCTTGCAACATGCGTTAGCTGTTGAAAAGATTTTCACAAAATTTTATAAAAATAACCTTTATAGATCAACTTATTTCTAAGGCATGAATTTAAAACCCAAGTTTTGACACTAGAAGAATCTAAAAACAAATAGAGAATCCTACAGATGACCATGCTATCACCTACAAAATGAAACCAAGTGACTGATTCATTTTGGGAGCTAACACTCCCCACACGCCCCCCCTTAAGGGAGTGTTGAGCAACATGGGGAGGGTTAAGGAGGTGTGGAGGGGCTTCACCCCGCACCCACCCCTCAAAGATGCCATGGTCGCTCCTTTGAGAGGTGTGTGAGGGGGAGGGCAAGGTGAGGCGAAGGGGAGCTGCTCCTTTGAGGGGCAAGCATGGGAAAAGTGCAAGGCGGAGCAAAGGGGAGGGTTATTATTATTATTATTATTATTATTATTATTATATAACTTTAAATTTTATTTTTATTTTTTTTTAAATAAAAAAGGTGTAGTACCTGCTATAATATATTAACTCAAAACTTTGACAAAATACACAGCTTCAAAGCTATAGTCACCAAAACACGCTGTCGGTAACCGGAAACCAGCATTATTGGGAAGTACCTAGCAGTTTATACAGTAGTGCTTTCAAGAAAAAGACATTTGTCCTGCCCGTAGGAAACCAGGACAGATGCCAGTAACCCAGAGAAACATATAGCAATTAACACATAAAAACAAGAACCTGGAGAGCCAGGCAGCCTAGGCGTCCGGTGACGTGTCTCTCCCATCAGCACCCGTCGAGATGTCAAAAGCCTGCATGCACATGTGGCACCTACGCTGAGCTGGGGCCCCGGAGAGCTCGTCGAGGAGCAAATCTAATCGTTGTCCCATAGTGAGAGCCTTGTGTTCCAAGTCCGCGATGTGGCTGCGGAGCTCGAACACCAAGGCCAGGTGTTCATCGCTTAGGAGGGGACCAAGCGTTCCGCCACCATGTGCACTAGGAGGAGCATTCCTTCCATCCTCGCCTCTGCCATTGTCAGTCGTTGCCTTCTCGTCTATCACCCGCTTCTTCAGCTGCTCAGCGTCTGTGGTCAGTTGGTCACTTAACCATGGAATTTCTTCCACCACGCAACCAGGAAGGTCGTCGACCATAGTCGGGGCGTTGTTGGTGTCCATCCTGGTGAGCGTCTCCCTGTTGCTTGACTTCTCATTACATATCAGGTTCCCGATTGACGGGTCCTCCTCCACAACACAGCCAGAAAACCAGTCCTCAGGTTCGGTCGCCTTCTTCGCGCTGTTGTTGTCAACGTCTTGCTCGACAATAGAGTTGAGCGCCACTCGTCCCTCAACCCGTGCCTTTTTCCTGAGGATGGAAGAGGCCAGAGCCAAGGCCCGCTCGAGCTCCTCCTCCCTGCGCCTCTGCGCCTTGTTTGCCTCCCAGGCAGAATCTCGACGAGGTGTGCCTCTTCGCCTAACCATTTTCCCAATGCGAATATCAGTTAAGAGCAGAACAGAGTTAGAAAAGGACCAATTCAAAAGCCTCTGCGAATGCCGAGCGCTGGAAGGCCAGCTCTGTCGAAGACAGAGACGCCACCAGCCCTGGGAGAACTCCCCAGAGTACCCAGCAATTGACACACCAGGAGCCTTCCTCCTTTGCTCGGGCTCCAAAGAAAAACTATAATCAAACTGTCTGCTCCTCCTCCCGTCCATAATAACCATTACTTCATAGGCGCAGGGGATGTTAATTACCGCGCGAGGGAGGAGTACCTCCTCCAACAAACCTCTGCTATGGCCGTCCATCGGCGTTAAATGTCGCGCGAGGGTGGCGGTCCTAAGCATTTAACCATCGCTGAGTGCGAGTCCAGGTGGCTCATCGGCTCCTCCGCGTGTCACCCCATCCGGGGCAGGGAAGTCTCTACCAGCAAGTTCTTTGCAATGCATAGAGAGGGTTGTTTCTTCTGAAACGTTGGCCTGCCAGTATATAAGATTCTCCTTTGAGTCAATTCCGACATTAGCCAGGTGATCAGCGACTTTGTTGGCTTCTCGTTTCACATGAACGGGTATGAGGGTCAAATTGGGGTGTATGAGGCCTTCCAGATCCTCCAGAAGTCCTGAGAGTCTCCAGCTAGGGGAGATGCGCCCTGGGGATTGACCGTGAAGGATTTTTTATATGAGTTGAATTATTATTTGTGAGTCTCCTTCGATGATCAACCGCAGGAGATGGTGCTGAGTCGCAACTTGGAGGCCGCTTAGAAGACTTGTGATCTCTGCCACATTGTTCGTGTTTTCACCCAGGAAGCCAGCAGTCATATGAGTGATCTCGCCCATGCTGTTCCTGAGGACGGCTCCGAAACCAGCTGGTCCAGGGTTGCCCCTGGAGGCCCCATCAAAGTTAAGCTTGAGGAAGCCAGATGGGGGAGGGGTCCAAACCATTGGGCTGCTGTCACGCCCCYTGTTGGTCTTCTCCTGTGTCTTTATTCTCAKATGCAGGTTCCATCCTTCTAAAATGAGCTTCTCCTCGGGCTTGCACTGAATGTCATCCTGAAGCCATGAATGACTAAGAATGGTTTCACGGATAAAACATTTGATTTTTTCCCAGGTGCTGGTTGGAGGGGAAGGTTTTGAGTTGAAAATTCTTTGATTCCTTTCCTTCCAGATTGCCCATAGGGAGAAGCCAGGGAGTAACTGCCAAATGCGCTGGAGAATTGGATTGTGAAAAGGGCCAGTTCCCCAATTGGCTAGAGTGTCCCTGATATTGCCACGATTCCTCTGGGAACGGCGCATAGCTTGGGCTCCCCAATCCCAGATCTGTTGACTGTAGTGACAATTGTTTAGGAGGTGTTCCATTGTTTCCTCACTTTGTTGGCAAAGGGGGCATCTGGAGGGGCCAGTGAAGCCTTTCTTAATGAGATTGTCCCAAGTGAGGATGCGGTTCTGAGCTGTTAACCAAAGAAAAAGAGAGATTTTGGGCCAGAGAAAAGGTTGCCAAACTTTGCTCCATATACCTTCAGGGGCTTGATTCAAAGGGTTTGAATAAAGGTGGTAAGCTTCTTTGACGAAGAAAATTCCTGAGGTGGAGTGCCCCCATCGTAAAACATCTCTACCGTCCTTAAAAGGAATCTTCCTGAGTTGCATACATTCCTGCCACGATAGAAGGTCGAGATCCTCCCCAATTTGTAGGTCTGTTTTGCTGGTCTTCCATGGCCTCCATTGCTGTCGTCCGTGATTTGGGAGCCAGAAATCCTTGACCTTTCTGAGGCCGTTTTGCTGCAGCTTGATCTTCAGTGGGTGAAGGCTTTCTAGTGTGTCAAGAGGAGGTAGCTGTTGCCACGAGTCCTGCCAAAATAGGGCACTTTCCTCGTTCCTTACTTCCCAGAAGGCGTGTTGTTGTATGAGGGAGCGATTCCTCCAAGCCGTATTCCAGATATTGGATCCTTGCCTCTGCTCGTTGAATCTTATTAGCTGATCGTTTTGGACTGTGGGTGCATATTTTTGCTTCCAGAGTTGCGCCCAGAGATCATGTGGGTGTTGCAGCCATCTCCACCACATCTTGGCTCCCATGACCTGGTTCATTTTCCTCGGATCCCGAATGCCCAATCCTCCAAATTTGTTAGGTCGGCATACCTTATCCCAGCCCACAAGGGCCCATTTTTTATTGCCCTGGTGTCCCTTCCATAGGAAATTACGCTGAAGGCTCCTAATGGCTTTGATGACCGAAATGGGCACCGCCAAAGCAGTGAAAAGGTAGGTGGGTAGAGCTTGCAATACTGATTTAAGCAGAACTAATCTAGCCGCAATGTTCAGAGGTCGGAAGGTCCAGCTATTCAGCCTGTTAGCTATGGATAATAGTAGGCTATCCCAAGAGATAGATCTCGCCGCTTCTCCAGTTAGGGGTATGCCTAAGTAGGTGGAGGGGAGGGAACATCGTTCTATGCCAAGAAGTCTAGAGATGTGGGCTGTACCGAAACTGGCGTGTTAAAGAAATAAAGTTTGGACTTATCCAGGTTGAGCAGCATGCCTGAAGCATCCGAGAAGTCAGAGAGAATTGAGTTTAACTTGATTGCCTCCCTGGCCGTGGGAGTATTCATAAGGAGAGTATCATCAACAAATTGGCTGTGCGAGGGCGCCGGGTGCAGATTGTGGAGTGGCAGCCCCTCAAGCGTTCCTTCTAGTACTGCTGCTTTTAGATATCGACCAAGGCCTTCTGCCATAATCACAAAGAGGAAAGGAGATAGAGGATCACCTTGCCTGATTCCCCTGGTAGAGCAAAAAGGTTGAGAGGGTGTGCCATTGACAAGAATTGAGAAAAAGGAGGAGGTGGTTAGCATGAGAATCCAGTCCACCCAGTCTTTCGAGAAGCCGAAGGAGTCCAAAACCGATCTCAAGTATTGCCAACTTAACCTGTCAAAAGCTTTTGAAAGGTCCAGTTTAATGAGCATACCTGGCGTTTTGCTTGTCTTCAAGGAGTGGATCACCTCGTTGGCTAGTATGACACTGTTCATAATTTGTCGCCCTTCCACGTAGCCAGATTGCTCCTTTGAAATGATGAGCGGCAGGAGCGATTTGAGGCGATTAGCAATGGTTTTCGTAATGATCTTGTTGATGACATTGCATAAGGATATTGGACGGAACTGCTTCGGGTGAGTGGCTCGTTCCTCCTTGGGGATGAGAGTAATGAAAGTTGCGTTTAAAGCCGATAGAACTTGTCCAGACGTTCTGGATTCTTCAACTGCCAACCAGACATCTTCCTTAACCATGTCCCAGCAATGATGGAAGAAGTCCGTGGTGAAGCCATCGGGTCCAGGTGCTTTCCCTGGGGGCATGTCCCTTATAGCCAAGTTCACTTCATCCTGTGTGATAGGCCTCATTAGGGCACTATTTTGTTCTGAATTGATCAATCGTGGTATATGTCGGGTGACTTTTCGGATGGCCTCCCCCCTGCTTGTGTTGGTCTCTATTAGGAGATCTTGATAGAAGGAATTAAGCGCTTCCGCTATTTGGTCGTGCTCTCTGATTGGGACCCCTTGGTCGTCCTCCAGCTGGGAGATGCGATTAATGTATCGACGATGCGTCATCGCCCTGTGGAAGAATTTTGTGTTGCGCTCCCCCTCCTTAAGCCATTGGACCCTGGATTTTTGCCTCCACAGGATCTCTTCTTGTTCTCTACAGGTCTCTAATTTCATTAGCAGTTGTTCCTCTTCCCTCGCCAGATCCTGCGTTCGATTCCCTGCTATGAAAGTGCGCTGGAATTCTTCTAATTGCCCCTCTATTTCCCTCTTTCTAAGGAGAATGTCTCCAAATGTGAATTTATTCCATTGCTTTATGTACCATTTGAAATTCTTGAGGCGCTGCTGGAGTTTGTACATATGAGTGCCATGCTCAATTTCTGCTTGGGCCCACCAAGTTTGAGCTAATTGATGAAAGTCTGGGTGAGAGAGCCAAAACTTTTCAAAACGGAAAGGTTTGGGCCTCGGTGGGAAGCCCGGGTCCATGCAAAAGACAATGGGCCAGTGGTCCGACCCTGTTTTCGRGACAATATTTGCCTCCAACGCCTGGTCGCTCTCAAGGAGAGCCTCGGTCACTATAAAACGGTTCAGTCTGCAGGCCACGTGTTGGTGTCCTGTTCTTCTATTGGACCAGGTAAAGATGCCATTCCGGGTTTCCATGTCAACCATGTTCAATTGTATAACTTTAAATTTTATTAATATTGTTATTTTATTTAGATTTATATTTGTTTTTGTGTTTTTTATTATTTAAAATACATTTCGATTTATTTTTTAAATATTTCTTTGTTTAAAAAAACTTATTCTTTCCTTCTTCTTTTTTCCTTTTTTTCATTTTTTTCTCTTTTTTTAATTTATTTTTTCATTTACTCTATTTTTATTTATTTTTCCATTCTGGGGGGTTCTTTTATGATTTTGTATACAACAACATTGGGCTTTTAGGTGTCAAAAATGTCACAATTTAAGCCCAATGTTGTGAGTTGTAATCCTACTGGTAGCACCTCTTTTTGATTCAGGGATTTATTTTAAGATTTTGGTTGCAAAGGTACCAGTTGTCAAAGTCGTTGGTTGTTGCAATTTTGACCTCCATAAAAATGGGGTGTGTTATTGGGAGTGCCACTTTTCAATTCTAGGGTTGATTTTAAATACTTGGTTGCAGTGGTATAAGTTGTTAAGCCCGTGGTTTCAAACAAGTTGTAATTTTGACTCAAGAAAATAAAAACAGTGTTGACACCACTTTTCAATTCTAGGGTTGATTTTAAACTTTTAGTTGCAATGGTACAAGTTGTTAAACCCATGGTTTCAAACAAGTTGTAATTTTGACTCCGAAAATAAAAAAGGAGTTGTTGGCACCATTTTTCAATATGAGAGTTGATTTTGAGATTTTTGTTGGCAACACTACGAGGTTGTTAAGGACATGGTTGCAAAAGGTGATAATTTTAAACATCCTGCCCCCACAAATAAATGGGTGCTACCAGTAGCACCATTTTTCGAAACGAGGATAAACACTGTGACTAAATGTGACCTCTAAAAAAACAAAAACTTTAAAGGATTCTCATAAAGTCAGTAACTGTGTTTGAACGAATTAAGTTTTGGATGTCATGGGATACCTATATATTGCATTGTGAATGGTGAAGTAAATACAAAGAGAATGAGATAAGTGGTTCTCAAGTTGATTGGTTTTCCCGGTTAATGGTTTCCAAAGTAAATCTTTGTGTTTTGTGTGTATGTGCCATTGTTATTTTTAAGTTTTCAAATTATGTGGGAATTGATTGGCTTGCACTAGTTTTTCAAACTCTTCAGCGAATTTTAGAAAGGTCTTTGATATAAATCCCCTAACATTTAGTCTTTACATGGTTTGCAAAATTAGAGTTCTGGATATTATTACAATTATGATGGGGTTTTGGGAGAGTATGATTAGCTAAATGTACATCACTTGGAGAGTCATAGGAGACATATTAGTGATCATCGATGTTAATCATAAGTAACAGATTTCTTCAATATTCTTTCGATTGCACATTGATTAATTGGAGCAGCACTTAATGATTGTCTTCCCTCCTAATGGTTTTCTTTTTAAAAAAATGCTTCCTTGTCCACCAAAGGGAGAACGGCTAACTTGTCAGTGTTAATTCTAGAACCTACAGAATCAATGTTGCATGAGAAGATTACACCAAGCGCCCAATTTGGATATAGACTCAAAAGATAGGGACTACCAGACTCTAGAGAAAGTGGGGTTAAAAAAAAATGTTAGTCCATTGGCAAAACTACTCCCTTTAAATCCTAAGTTTCGGGATGGATTGTATAGTCTAGGTGTTATAGCTATGATGCATGAAAAGAGATGCTCAAATGCAATTGTGGTTGTTTGTTGAAAGAATACAAAGAAGCGTGCTATATGGAGTTGCAACATGGCTCAATCCCCTTTTGAATTGGATCGCAATTGAGTACTCAATGTTGTTCGTTCCACTTTGGTGGAAAGGGACAATTCTTTCGAACAATTGGATAATTAGACTTCATGACAAAGAGATTTGGAATATCATTTTAATTACAAGGTTGGCATACCTATGTAGAAGGAGATGTAAGACAACATTTAAAAAGGACTCCTCCATGTACACTCTAGGGCCTCTGCATTCAAAGTTGAATTGGCGTCTCTAAGCACTTCCCTCAAATGTTGTCTTAATGTCCATTATTTTATTTGCAAATGATAATGTTCTTATCTCCCTCTGCAAAAGAAATTGAGCAGCTAAAGATAAAGAAAATACGCATGATCTATAACAGGCAGCTTCTAGGCAAGATAAATATGATCCAATAAAAAATTACTAGGCTTTAGCGACCATAGAACTTCCTCAATCACTACTCCTGAGAATATTGTTAAAGAACAAATAGTTACAATTAGCTACATATTCTGAGAAGTATCAGAACTGACTTTCTTACTCTTGCAATGAATTCTCTAAATGATGTCAAATGATGGCTCATTTTCAACACTGGTGATATTTGAAGAAACTTTCAAACTGTAACATTTATATAGGTATATTATCATCCAGAATCACTCTTGCAGACAGCATTTTCCTTTTGTAGAAAGTAATTCTTGTCTACTTCATCTCCGTTTAGGCTTAAGTTGTACTACTGTTAGCATGGGAGGGTACATGGATTATTGCTTTCCTGATGGGCTGCATACTTTCTAGAAGATAAGATAGCCCTGTGAGTACATGTGATCTACTAGCAGGTGTGCCTGTCTTAGCCAGAGCAGTTCCATATGTATCTAGCAACACAAAGCATGGCACATACTTGATGTCATAGTGCAGAACCTGAAAATACAAAAAAAATGTTAATCTGCTTTAGGTAGATTTGTCAAAGAAGCATTCATGAAAGTACATACAAAGGAAACTAGTTCACATGCAAATAAGAACAAAGAGACTACAACTTACCAGCTAAAATGGTAAGGAAAACATGAACAAATGAAAAACTAATGAAATTCAGGAAGAAACTACTACCCACAACTTCATAGACACAATCAAATTGGTAATAACAAAACTGGCAAAAAGTTGCCATAGAGAGCTATTGCAAAACAAATCACAAATTATTTGTTGGAAAAAAAATGATAACACCAAACTACTTACCTTTGACAGTCGAGCTCTGATACAAAGAGATGGACTCTGCCTAATAATTATGGAATCTACACTGTAAATGAAGCTAGATTAGCTTGTTGTCCATTTTGTGTTTGTAATATTAAGTTGGTTTGCAAGTATATTACCAGGCAACCCAATTCCCTGGGAGACGCATCCCTTTGCCAAGGACCAGCTCCACATTCTGGGTACAGTTTCGGGGCATCTGTCCTGAAACTGGGAGTAGCACGCTGTCCCCAGATCAGCAGAGGGATGAACCTGTGCCCCTCGACAAGCGTTGAAAATTCTGATTTGTAATGTCTAATCCCATGCCCAATATTTTCATTTTAAGGCCAGATCCACAACCTCATACATGAAAATGAACACAGGTATTTTTGGTCAACATGACCC
>ML784080.1:163964-189413 GCA_009831015.1 Picea engelmannii | reverse complement strand
CAGTCTCGCTGATTTTTCAGCCAATGTTAAATGCCCAAACCCAGTTTTATATCAGCATATAAAAACTTAGCAGAAAATAAACTTCAGAACTGAAACATGAGGATTCTGAACATCGTTTATAATGCAGAAATAAAATATCAGCAGCATATGAAATTCAGAAAATTAATGAAACAAAAATTTTCGGTTTAACATTGACCCTGGAAAAACCCACAAGGGGAAAACCAGTGAGAGAGGGCTTTTTATTATTATTGAGCTTCTGAGAAATTTCTTTTTACAGCAATCTAATCTTCAGCAAAAAATTACAAACTTATCTCAGAAAATTTGGCTTATCTCCTTCAGAAAATTTCAAAATGCAGCTCCTCGAAATCTGAACCAGAAATCCATACTGTGTATGGCTGTCCCAGTATTAAATGTTGTACGGACTGTTCCTCGAAAACTGGGCCAAAATTCTGTACGGCTGCTACAGCATTAAATGTTGTACGAAACTCCTCGAAATCTATGCCTCCTTTTCTATATTTGTTGTACCCTTTTTCTGTGCAATAAATGCACCTCAAAATTCGTGCCACCTTGAAATGTGTGTTGTACCTTGTTGTACGGACTGTTGTTCTTTTGCTGCTGTACGGACTGTTGTTCCTCTTGCCTCGAAATCTGTGCACAAAAACCAGTTGTACGGACTTCAAGAATCTGTATTGTACGGCCCTCTTACTCAGCAGTACCTTCCTCGATTTCTGTGCTACTCGACTGCCTTGGGAATCGTGCCCTTACTCTTGCAACTTCTCCTTCTTCCTCAAGCTCAACCTCTCTCTTGCTCTCTCTTGCTCTCTCAACAAGAATGCATGAACAACCCAACAATAGGTGCGCCCCCTTGCCCTAATCGACCTCATGAGGGAAGGTGAGGAGTTTCTTAATCCAACGGTGGAGATTGGATTAGATGAGTGGCTGAGATTAGATGTCTCTTCACTCACCCTCACTTTAGTCATAAAGTCACCTTTTAATTTGCATCTCACAAATTAAATGACTAGGGCCCACATTAGGCACTTTCTCACCCCTTAGGCGCCTAGGGAAGAGAAACACTTGCCTTGGTACTTTATTTAATTAAAAATTTTAATAGTGCGCAACTTCTTGGAGAGGCATTTTTGGTGTATCTTGGTTATTTTCATGGTGGGAAACCTTCAACTAGGGTTTGAGCTTGATTATTCTTGGTGAAGTAAGTAGAAAATCTGCATTTCTTTATTGTGAATGAATGCTTATGGTGAATTTACTTGTTTCATATTGAAGATTATAAAATTGTTTGCTTGAAACCCTAGGAGAAAGACATAAGTTATTATCTTTTTCTCTATAATTTTCCACTTGTTTAAATTTCTCAAAGAGCACCTTATCTAGAAGTAGATACTAGAGCCCTACCATTGTAGCACTCTAGTAACCCTACTTACATTGCCTATTGCATATTTTATTTCAAATTGTCTAAGGAAAAGAGAAATCGCTCGGGCCTAAGTTTCCTTACTTTCTAGCAATTACCTCTAGGACTTGGATGTTTGAGGCCTTGGGTTACCAACACCTCTCTCATCTTCTCCATCCCCTTTTGACTAAGCATTATCATTGCTATTTCCCTCTAAGAGTTGTTGCTGCCATCATTGACTCCATTACCCTAAAAGGCACTAGTCTATTCACTACTAGTGATTGATTGATCAAACAACTTTCAAATCACTAACTCCTACTAACCTTAGATTAGCCTAATTCACTAACTAACTTCTTGTTGTTGCAAAAGATTGCTACAGCCATCTAACAGCAACAAACTAACCTCAAAAGTGACATGTATTGCTAGCTAGACATTGCTAAATCTGCTTGTGACTATCTAATATCAATTTGCCTAGCTAAAACTACTATTTCTAGTCTCTTCTCAAGCATTTTGGAGCATAATCATTGTGGTTGTTACAAATTTATCATTGCTGTTATAAACTGTTATACTACTGCAATTTTATATCAGCTAGTCTATTTCTCAAGAGTTCATTGTCTTATGAAGCATTAACATCATTTTGGTACTTGGAAAGTCCCATTTTTCTATTTTGTTGTCTTGTTCTAGACAGGTACACTTCATTTATCTTTTGCTTCATCTCTATAAGACACCAAGAACCCTTGAAATTGAGTGACTTGTGAGAGGGGGGAACTTTCTTCCCTTAGCCTTCTCAAACCCTCAGGTCATTGGGGATGTGTCCCCTAGGGTACATTGATATACTCCTAAATAGAAAGGGGTTTCCTATTAAGGTGACAATGATAGGTCACTCCCCGTTACACCAATCTTGTATCTACTTGCTTTGGGCTTTAGAAAAGTACAGATTGTGCGATAACAGGCATCAATCCTAGAATACCAAGCTCTGGGAGCTTGTTTCAGCCCATACAATGCCTTCTTCAGTCTGCACACATGAGACTCTCTCCCATGCACGCCAAAGCCCAATGGTTGCTCAATCTACACCTCCTCCTGTATGAGACCATTCAAAAATGCGGTCTTCACATCCATCTAATGGATCTTCCAACCCATCTCTATTGCAATAGAAATCACTACCCTGATCGAGGTATATCTAGCAACCAAAGCGAAGGTCTCATCATAATCAACTCCCTCAACCTGTGAGAACCCCCGAGCCACAAACGAGGTTTGTACTTCCCAATGCTGCCATCTGCAACATATTTGAGTTTGTAGAGCCACCTAGAAGTCACCACTGACTTCCCCTCAGGTCTAGGAACAACCTCCCAAACATCATTCTTCATGATGGAAGTGTACTCTTCCATCATGGCATCTCTCCAAACCTGTCTGCCAGCAGCCTCCTCAAAAGTGGAAGGCTCAGACTCCATGATGTTGCTCACCATCGCAAGATAGCTGCAAAATCTCTTAGGAGGTTTACTCTCCCTCACAGCATGTCTGGGATTCCCCACAGAACCATGTGCCTCCTTCATAGTGTCTTCAAGCCACTTGGGCTTCCTCCTCTCTAAAGTAGTGTCACGTGGAGGGGACTCCACCTGCTCAACCCCATCACCTGAAGATTGTGAACCTGAAGTAGAATCTGGAACATACGATCCTGAAATATGAGGATCAGTAACCTGTGATCTTGACATCTGTGGCCATGTGCCCTGTGGACCAGTCGTCACCGAAACTTGTGGACCTGAACTCTGTGTCACTGAAGTCTGTTGTGGACTCACCTGAATCTAAGGTGATGACTGCTCACCCTTCTCAGTCCCTCGTGACTTCCTAAAGGCTCTATCCTCCTCAAATCTCACATCCCTTCGTACAATTGTCTTCCTCAAGGAAGGGATGTATATGCGAAAAGCCTTTGAAGTCTCGCTATACCCAACAAAAATCCCCTTTTCTGTCGTGGGCTCTAGCTTTGTCCTCTTCTCAGAAGGGACATGTGAATATGTAAGGCAACCAAAAATCCTAAAGTGCCCAACCTAAGGCTTCTTCCCAGAGAAAGCCTCCTTAGGAGTCTTATCCCCCAATGCTCTGTGTGGACTCATGTTCTGCAGATAAACTGCAATGTAACATGCCTCAGCCCAAAGAAAGAGTGGCAACCCCTAATCATGCAACATGGCTCTCGCAGCCCCAACTATGGCCCTGTTCTTCCTCTCAGCAACCCCTTTCTGCTATGGGTTGTAAGGAACAATCAACTCCCTCTTGATGCCCTCTCCTGCACAAAAGTCATTAAACTCCTTGGAGGTATACTCACCCCCATTATCTGTCCTCAATACTCTGATTCTCCTCCCAGTCTGGTTCTCCACAAGAGCTTTGAACTCTTGGAACCGATTGAAGACCTGTCCTTTGGCCTTCATGAAGAAAATCCAAGACTTCCGAGAGAAGTCATCCATGAATATGACATAGTACAAACAACCACTCAAAGATGCAGAAGACATAGGACCACATACATCAGAATGAATCAGATCAAGTATACTTGTTGCTATGTTGTCACTGCTTGGAAAAGCAGTCTTGGTGTACTTCCCCAAAGCACACCCCTTGCACAACTCCTGGTGCTTTGTATTGAACTCTGGCACTCCAGTCACAATCTCCCTTAGTATCCTCATAGCCCCATGATGCAAATGGGCCATCCTCCTATGCCATAGCTCACAAAGATCACTATTGATGATAGTATAATACAATGCACTAGCTAGCTAATACATGAGTTTGTACAGCTTCTCATGTCGAGTCCCAATCACTTTGGCTAAAGTGATACTGGACCCCTTGGGAAATAGGAGCACCTGTCCTTTATGGAACAACACCTCATATCCCCTCTCCTCAATAGTAGAAATTGAAATCAAGTTCTTCTTCAAGTCAGGAACATATAGGACATCTCTCAACAACATGGGAAGTTGAGACTCCCTCTGAAATGATATTGTCCCACTACCAACTGCCTTGACCACCCGGTCATCTCCAAGCACTACCTCAAGATCACCAATCTGTGTAAGATCTATCAAATGCTCACGAACACCTGTCATATGGCGGAAGGCACCACTATCAATATACCAAACACTTGAATGTGTGGTTCTAGTGGAAAGACACACCACTGAAGAAAACTCCTTGTCGAACCTGGTGGAAAACTCCTCCACCTATGTTGAAGCTGTTATCTGCTTCTTCTTCTTATTAGGACATTGTCCCGCATAGTGCCCAAACTTGTGACATGTAAAGCACTTGACTTTGCTCATGTCCTTCTTGCCTTCACCCTTCAGCTTGTTCCCTCCCTTAGGACCCTTTTTGAACTTCTTCTTGTTGTTAGCAGCAAGAGCCACATTCTCCTCATCATTACCAGTAGATGAACTGCCATGCACATACCCTCTCCGGGTTTCCACCTGAACACAGTCATCCCAAAGACGTTCCCACTTGGGAAGATTCTCCCTTGCCACAATGCCCTCAACAAAAACAACCCATTGTTTGGTCACCCCATTCAATGTTGTCCTCACAAGTTCACTGTCAACAATGGCCTCCCCAACAGCACCCAGTTCATCTCTCACCTGTGTCAACCTCGTAAGATATGTGACCACATTTTCAACCTTGGTCATTCTAATGCTCTTTAGTTTTTCTCTCAAAACCATCTTTCGGTTTTCATTTGTATATGTGACCACATTTTCAGCCTTGGTCATTCTAATGCTCTTCAGTTTTTCTCTCAAAACCATCTTTCGGTTTTCATTTGTACTTTGATACAACTTCGTCAAGGACTCCCACATCTCATAGGCATTTGCCTTCCCTGTCACATGAGGAATCAAATGGTCCTTGATGGCATCAAGGATGATTCTTTTAGCCTTGATGCTCTTCTTAGTATATGCTTCCACAAGTGTAGCATCTGTAGGTACTGTTACTGGGTTTGTTGTGGAGTTCTCAACAATGTCCCATAACTCACTCTCCTGCATAAGCAAAATCATTCTCTCCTTCCAAGGACCAAAATTCACTACTCCATCAAGTCTATCCTCAACTCTTAAACATGTAGCCATTGACCCTTCTCGGCTAAATAACAAATTCCAAAATTCTGTCCGGAGAAGTAACTTTTGTCCTGCTCTCTGTATGGTTGATTTAATTCTGCATTCCTCTTCAACTCAGCTCTAATACCATGTAAAATTTTCAAACCCCACCCAGTTTCAAGTCTCACTGAGACAACTCATTGTTAAATGCCCAAAACCTAGTTTTATGACAGCAATAATTTCTCAGCATATAAACAAATCTCATAACTGAAACATAAGGATTCTCAACAACAATAAATGCAGAAATAAGTATTCCAACAGTAGCACAATAAGTCATAAATAAATGCACAGAGATTTTTGGTCAAATTTGACCCTGGAAAAACCCACAAGGGGAAACCAGTGAGAGAGGGGCTTTTCATCATTCTGAGATGAGAGAATCAATGTCTTTTACAGCAGTGAAATTATCAGCAAATCACACAAACTTATCTCAAGAATGTGCACAGCAATCTTCCTCGAAAACAGTGACAAAAATGTCTCGAAATTCGTGCCCAGAAAACATTGTTGCACGACCCTCGAATTTTGTGCCTCCTTGTATGAATTGTACAGAATTTGCTCAAAAATTCATGCCAACTCCTAATGTCTCGATTTCTGTGTCAAAATTGTTGTACGGCAGCCGTGAAATTCGTGCCAACTCTGCCTCATAAATCTGCAGTATGGCCTCCTCGATTTCTGTGCCTTTTTTTGTTGTACGGCCTCTTCAAAATCCATACTGTACGGCCCAGGTTCTGCTATACCTTATCCTCGATTTGCGTGCTATAATAATGCCTTGGTAACCATGCCCTTACCAATAACTTTCTCTCCTTCTCTAGCTCGACTCTCTCTTGTTCTCTTGCTCTCCTCAAAACTCATGAAGAAGTGAGAATGGTGTGCGCCCTCCTTACCCTAATTGACTTAATGAGGGAATATGAAGAGTCTCTTAATCCAACGGTGGAGATTGAATTAGATGAGTGGTTGAGATTGAAAGTCTATTCACTCACCCTCTTCACACAATTCATAAAGTTACCTTTTAAATTATATCTCATAAATTAAATGACTAGGGTCCACATTAGGCATTTTCCCACCCCCTAGGCGCCTAGATGATGAGAAACACTTGCCTAGGTACTTTTTAATTATTTTAACAGCTCAGACCCCAACAATTACAAGACGATCATGGTGGGTCATACATTTTCGAAGCTCTATGCTACGGTTCTCCATAGGAAGCTCTCTAGTGAGCTAGAGCATAGACACCCCATAGCTAGGGGACAAGCTGGATTCTAACCCGCTCATCAGACCATTGATCACATCTTTACCCTCCGGGCCATCATTGAGGAGGCACGACATCAATCTTCGAAAGTCTATTGTTGTTTTGTAGATTTTCATAAGACTTTCGACTCTGTCCCAAGAGAAGCCTTGTTCTAGAGGCTCAAAGACATTGGCATCTCCCATACCTTACTGACTACCATCATGCACCTCTATGAGTCGGTCCTTGGTCGTCTCCACACTGTTCAAGGGATGTTAGATTTCATCAAGAGTACCATCGGGCTTACACAGGATTGCAACCTGTCCCCCACATTGTTCAGGATTTTTATTGATGAGCTAGAGGCCTTTCTCCACAAGCATATCCAGAACAGTGACGGGTGTCTCCTCCACCAGGTTCTGATATCCATCTTGCTTTTTGTTGATGATGTGGTCCTCCTAGCCTAAACTCCAAAAAGATTACAGAGACAGTTGGATGCCTTAGCTCTCTTCTGTGACCTTCAACAATTGACAGTCAACCTGGGTAAAACCAAGGTTATGATTTCAACGGGTCGAAGAAGCTCGTAGACCTTCATTTCTTCTTCAGAGGGGAAGAGATTGAGATCACCAGTGCCTACACGTACTTGTGAGTACGATTTACAAGACCCCGTTTTAGTTTGCGATCGACCCTCTAGCCTCGGATTGCCAAGGGCTATAGGTCTTTAGCCCTTCTCAAGAGACAGTGCTTCCGCCACCATTTTCAAGACATCTCATCCAAGATGTCTCTCATGGACTCCCTTATCCGACCCACTGTTCTATATGGATCAGAGATTTGGGGACCTTCCCTACTGGAGTCTGATTGGGCCTTAGTGGAGAGATTCCAGACCCTTCTCCTCCGATGCATCATCAAATGCAAGCAATCAGTTCCTCATCACATCATCCTAGCAAAGTTTGGCGCTCGACCCTTTCGACTCTAGACAGTGTTCGGACTAGTCTCTTTTCTGCATTGCATTCAGGGCTTCGCTAACTCGGCGAAGGGTCGAGATCGATACCCGTACTTGGCTTATTGCTCTTCCCATTGCCCTCTCTAGCCCATTGGGACGAGCTCGAGGTTGGTTTGTAGGGGTGTCAAATCTTTTAGAGTCTGTGGACATTTAGATTGATCGCCTCCCTCCATTTCGGTATTCCTTGGATGCACCTGCCCATCTCCTACAGACCAAACAAGTGCTGAACAAAATCATCAGAGATGACATTTATAAGCAGTTTATCCAAATCACTTGGGTTAACCCTCCTGGTGGGTTACACCCAAAGATGGTCTTTTACGTTGAGCATTTCTTAGAGATTAGAGATGGGTTCATCGTTTGACCACAGTATAGATTTCGCCACTGGATGCATGCTCTTCACATTCCTCTAGGCCAGCTCAGAGTGGACTCTCATAGACTTCGAGTAGAGACAGACCACCAGATCGACCGATCGGACAAGATCTATCAAATATGCCAAGTACAGGAGGTCAAGACTGAGGAGCACTTCATTTTCCATTGCCCCATTTATTATGAGATCAGGGGGTGGTTTCATTGGCTATTCAGGGGGGACCCAAACCCTCACAAGCTTCTTTAGGTATCCAGATCGGCAATGCTTAGCCTTATACATACAGGAGGCCCTCAGACTCCGAGCCTGCACTCTTCAACCTCCTTCAAGACCAGACCCTATTCGACAGATCACCTCCTTCTTCCCAGTGCTACACTCAAGAAGGGGCGCTAAGAGAGAGACCGAAACCAGCACAGCCTCAAACTCCAGATCAATGCGGACGCATGGGACCTTCCCTTGTCCCACGAGATTTTAGCGACATGGCTAGACCATATCCCCCCCAAGAGATGGATGAGATCCCCCAGACCTCGTCGGTGCACTACCTCTACCAATCAACAACACAGCGAACGATACAGACACCCTGCCAGGACCCCCTCGGAACAACCGACTATACTCAGCTTTCTTCATTCAACCTCAGATGGTAGGAGAGATGAATCCATTCCATGACATATCTATCATTATGATTCCTCTTGTCCTTAGATCTTCTCCTTCGATCCACCCCATCATCAACGCAGGTTTCTGAGCTCAGAGCCGAGGGTTCATACCTCGAGGTAGATCTCACTTTCTACTACTCTACCTTATTGCACTTTACTTTCTGCATCTCACCTTTTATAGGAGACCTTTTGGTAATCTTGCATTTTATTGACATCATTGTACTCAGCAATCCCATTGACCTACTTTTGTGTTCATTAGTCGAACATTAATAAAATTATCTTATCTTATCTGGGGTGGAGATGTATAAGAGGGGAAGATCCAACAATAAGAAGAACCAAATGTAACGAGGTAGGTCTGTCATGGAATAA
This sequence comes from Picea engelmannii, assembly GCA_009831015.1. Lineage (NCBI taxonomy): Eukaryota > Viridiplantae > Streptophyta > Pinopsida > Pinales > Pinaceae > Picea > Picea engelmannii. Next base: position 180,309 of record ML784080.1, on the reverse strand, counting down.
ACTCATCTCTCTTAACATCTGAGGTCGAATGAAGAAAGCTCAGTATAGTATGATGTCCAGAGGGAGAACTGGTGGGATGTCCGAATCGTCCACTACGTTGTTGTCTGGAGGAGATAGTTCGTCGTTGAAGCCTGGGGGATCTCTCCCATCTCCTGGGGAGGGATTTGATTCGGTCATGTCACTGAAATCTCATGGGACAAGAGAAGGCCCCGCGGGTCTACACTGATCTGGAGTCTGGAGTTGTGTCGATATTGGTTTGTCTCTTAGTGCCCCTTCCTGAGGGTAGCACTGTGAAGAAAGAAGTGATCTGCTGCTAAGTAGAGTCTGATCTAGTAGGAGGCTGAAGAAAATGGGCTTGGAGCCTGAGGGTCTCTTGCATGTATAAGGCCAAGCATCTCTGGTCGAAATATCTGAAGAAGCCAATGAGGGTTTGAGTTCCCTTGAAGAGGTAATGGAACTTCCCCCTAATATCATAGTAGATGGAACAGCAGAAGAAGAAGTGCTCTTCAGTCTCGACCTCTCGTAGATGGTATCGATGGCAGATCCTGTCATGGAATGCGAGAGTGTGCACCCAATGGCGGAGTGTATACTATGGCCTAACAATGAGCTCCTTTCTAAGCTCCAGTAAGTGCTTAGCATAGAAGGCCATCTTTGGGCGTAACCCACCTGAGGGTTAACCCAAGTGATCTACATCATGCAAAAGAAAGTCCAAAAATCCAAGCAATTTGAACCTAATGGTGCCAATTCCCATATGTTTGAGACTGTATTGCGCCATCTACATTGTCATTCAATTCTTCGAAGAAGTCTCTCTAAAAGTCATGTGGCAGGTGGCACCGGTATCAAGCAACCAAGCATCTCTCCAAGAAGTAAATGAAGTTTTGAACGAATCCTCATTTATGCCCATACTACAATGAGCCATAACAAATCGAGCAAGTTTAGGAGCTTTACCATTTCCTTCATTCTGTTCATGTTTGTCTATGATCCTCTCCCATGGGATCCTACATGTCTTTGCCTCATGTCCATTATTACCACAATGGACACAATGAAGATCAGATCTCTCACCTTTATTATGCATGGCCCCCTGACTATGAAATTCTTCTCTCTCTTCCTGCCTAGGCACACAGTGTATCCAATGGGATGAGTTGGGCTCAAAGTGTTAGAATATAGAAGATTGTGCTCGTTTTACCATTGACGATACTCTCGTCACCCAACCACAGGTCGAAGCCACCCTCCGAGCACCTTGACCTTGACAGAGAAGAGAATCTTGGTAGCAATCCAATAGCCAAGATAGGCTAATGCACCAAGCAAGAATAGAACCCAAGCTGATCAGATAATCCCACCCAGAGGCTAGCGCACACCTTCCCAGAAACTTGCGCACAAGCTACAACTGCACCTACGCAAATCCAGTTCACTCTGCAACTGCTGAGATGAGAATAATGAGAACTGGCGCCCTGTATTTATAGTAGTCTGGGCAGTTTAACTGGGGCAGACTTCTCCAACTGGTTATTAATAAATTCATATTAAATATATTTCTGCAGCCGACAACCTGTCTAGGGTTTTCTTCATTTCTTTGCTTCCTTCCGGAGTATTCTAATCTCGTCATAGGTCACAATAGAGGTTCATACCTCCCAAAGCTACCATAATATTAACACTCCCTCCTAGCTAGGGAGGTATGGTCTTGAGCACAACAAACCATTCAACTGGTAGCAACACGAGCACCATCATTATTATCCAACTGGATAATCTCCTATGACAACTGGTACAATATCAATTGATAGAACACACCTGTGTCTATTCAGGTAGTACGCAACTACTCAAATCGTGACACATAGTCACAAACAGTGGAACAAATCCACCACAGTAGTATATCTCTACTATCTGAAGACAAGCAGTCTCCGAGCCAATCTTTCACTCACATCTGTGAGTTCTGAAAGAATATCTGCCTCACGAACAGTGGAACATATCCACCACAGTAGTTTACATCTACTGTCATATATTCTTCATAACAAACATCTGATAGCAACCTGCATAGAAACAATGTTATGATAAAAACTTAATCATCTGGGCCAATCTTTCACTCACGTCTGTGAGATATGAAAGAATATATGCCCTCAGTATAGAACATCAACAATGGGCTATCTGCTCCATTCTTCTCAAACAAGGAAGAAGGATTATTTCTAATTTCTGAGCCTGGACCATTCCTCACCCTGGGCCATTCTTCCTACACTAGTCAAAGTGCACCCTGGACAAAATGTATAAACCCTAAGGAATGTTTGGACCATTCCCCACCCTGGGCCATTCCTCCTACACTAATCAAAGTGCACCCTGGAGAGAATGTATAAACCCTAAGGAATGACTGTCCTGGACCATTCCCCACCCTGGGCCATTCCTCCTACACTAATCAAAGTGCGCCCTGGAGAGAATGTGTAACCCTAAGGAATGACTGTCCGGACCATTTCCTCTGTTAACCACAAGAGGAAAAGACTGTCCTGCATCAACCTCCAAAACAGACCATTCCTCATGTTAACCACAATGAGAAATCGCTGTTCGGCGAGGCAGGCCAGTCTTCTTGAGTAACCCTCAAGAAGAGAGACTGCCCTAGACCACTCCCCATGTTAACCACAATGGGAAGTCGTTGTCTATGATACATCAACAATCAGACTACCTCCCATGTTAACCACAATGGGAAGTCACTGTCCGTCAGAAATCTCAATCCACTTTCCGAACAGGAAAGAATYTGTCCAATCTGGACWATTTTTCWATTACAAAGATAAATAATATTTTCAGTGCTCCCTCYTAATCTGGAGAGTYATTTAARTCACAAAAATAAATGTTTTTCAAGAATATTTTYCTGTACCTTCTYCTAGCTTGGAGAATCTTCCYTTTCAGCTAAGGGAGTTATTTCCACGATCCCCATCTTCTCTCGGAAATATGCAAACTTGATTCTRGATAGAGGTTTTGTCAGGATGTYTGTTGTCTGCTCATCAGTGGGGATATACTCGAGCTTTACMTCTCCTTCCTGGGACTTTATCTCGAATAAAGTAGTATTTGATCTCAATGTGCTTCGACCTTTCATGAAACACTAGATGTTYTGATAATCTTATACAACTCTGATTATCACAATATATTATGGTCGATTCCGGAGTCTGAACAAATAAATCGAAGATTAACTTCCTTAGCCATACTGCTTATGTGCATGCTTCACAAGCTGCCGTGTACTCTGCTTCCGCTGTACTGAGTGCGACAAACTTATGTTTCCTGCTGCCCCAAGATATCATAGCGGAGCCCAAGCTGAAACACATACCTGAAGTACTCTTTCTGTCTTCTGCACTTCCTGCCCAATCAAAGTCTGTGAATCCATGAAGTTGGATATCACTGGATGCCGTATATCTCAAGCCATAATTTATTGTCCCACGAATATATCTTAGGACATGCTTTGCAGCTATCCAATGATCTTGTCTAGGTTCCACCTAGAACTAACTTAATGTATTTACAGCAAAGCAAATATCTAGTCGAGTATTTACCAAATACATCAATGATCCAATTAGCTGTCGATGTAGAGATGGATCTACTGGATCGGAATCTGGGACTTTCACTTTTCTTATATCCGCATTCATAGGAGTGTCCATGGACTTACAGTCCATCATTCCAAACTTCTGAAGGATCTTTATTGCGTACTTTCCTTGTCCAAGGAATACTTCACCACGCTTCTGCCATACTTCTAGTCCCAAGTAATAATGCATTTGACCTAGATCTTTCATATCAAATTCAGAGGCTAATTCCTTCTTGCACAAGATAATTAGAGATTCTTCACCTGTGATGAATAGATCATCAACATATAATAGTAGAATCACAGCTGCGTTATCCACGACTTTGTAGTAAAGGTTTGGATCTACATGACTCTTGGAGAAACCAAGTCTTGTTAGATAGTTGTCCATTCTGGCGTACCAAGCCCTTGGAGCTTGTTTGAGTCCATATAGAGCTTTCTTCAATCTGCAAGAGTGTCTCTGGAACGTACCTCGAATCCTTGAGGTTGTTCAATATACACTTCTTCTTTAATAGCTCCATTGAGGAAGGTTGTCTTTACATCCATCTGGTGTAGATCCCATCCCATGGAAGCGACAAGAGATATGATAGCTCTGATGGAGGTATACCTTGCCACCGGAGCAAAGGTTTCCTTATAATCTTCTCCCTCCTTCTGGGAGAACCCTCTGGCCACGAATCTTGTCTTATATTTATCCACGCTTTCATCTGTTGCATGTTTGATCTTGTATACCCATTTTGAGGTTACCACTGATTTTTCTTTAGGTCTAGGTACAATTTCCCATACTTCAATTTTCATAATGGATTGATGTTCTTCCGCCATAGCTTCTTTCCATTGTCCCTTTTGGACTGCTTCTTCAAATGTAGTAGGTTCTTCATCTAGAAGTTTCGTCATGTATGCTGCATAACTTGAGAATCTTTTCGATCTTTTATTCTCTCTGGATGTTCCTTCTGGAACCTTGATTCTTTCTGCGTCTTGTAATGTAGCTTCAAGCCAAGCTGGTCGCTTCTTGGTTTTTGGTATGATATCCGAATCAATGTTCTCACCTGGTTCCATAGGATAATCAAGTTGATCCTTTTCATTATTTTCATTTTCTGTGTTTTCTTCATTTGGTTCTTCAAGTTCCTCTTCTTCTATAATTTCTTCGATGGATTTCCTGAAGGCCATCTTTTCATTGAACGTTACGTCTCTGCTAACTTCTATCTTGTGTTGCTCTAGAATATATATTCTATAGGCTTTGGATGAATCACTATATCCCACGAATATCCCCTTCTTTCCTTAGGGTTCTAGTTTATTCATTTTATCTTTGGGAATATGAGAGTAAACTGGACATCCAAATATTCTTAGATTTTCTACGTTAGGTTTCTTACCTGAGAATGCTTCTTCTAGTGTCATGTCCTTCAATATGCGATGAGGGCTTCTGTTCTGTACATATATTGTCGTCATTGCTGCTTCTCCCCATAGAAACATGGATAGACCTTGATCGTTCAATAGGGCTTTTACCGTTTCTTCGATAGATCTGTTCTTTCTTTCTGCTACACCGTTTTGTTGAGGATTATGAGGAACAGTCAGCTCCCTCCTAATCCCTGTCGATTTGCAGAATGCAACGAACTCCTTCGAGGTGTATTCTCCTCCATTATCTGTTCTTAATGTCTTAATCTTCTTGTTCGTAAGGTTTTCTATTTCTGCCTTGAATTCTTGGAACTTGCTGAATACTTCGTCTTTTGATTTCAGTAGGTACAACCACGTCTTTCTTGAATAGTCATCTATGAAGATTACGTAGTAGAGAGATCTGACTGGCATTGGACCGCAAACATCTGAGTGTATTAGATCTAGGATTTCCTTGGATCTGTTGTTGTTGCTTGGGAATGGTTTCTTGTTATTCTCCCCAAGGGCACATCCTTTGCAAATTCCTTCATGTGTGGATTTCAATTCTGGTATTCCTTCAACCATTTTTCTAAGGAAAGATAATGCTTGATAATTGATATGAGCATACCTTCTATGCCAACGCTCATTAGGGTTGACTTCGTCATGTACTAGAGCTTCTTCATTTCGTTCTAGTAGTCTATACAGATTTCCTTCACGACTTCCAATAACTTATAACCCTAGCATCCTCTATGTTGGAATTCTTATGCCATGATAACACCTTTCCATCCATGAAGGCTAGTATGTTTCCTTTGTCTTCTAAACATGATATTGATACAAGATTCTTTTCTAAACCAGGTACATATAAAACATTGCTTAAGTGAACATGATTACCTGATTCCAACTTGATGGAGGCTTGTCCAAATCCTTCGACGAGGTAAGTGCTTTTGTCACCAAGCTCCACTTTGTACGATGTCTTTCTCTCATTTAGATTTGAGAGTCTGGCTTGATTTCCCATCATGTGCCTAGAAGCTCCACTGTCGATTATCCACATATCATCTTCAATCGTCCTGGTAAGTGCTGAGTAGTGTAAAAGACTAATTGTTTCACACATGTCTTCGGTCGACTGGTCACTGGTCATGCCTTGATCCAAAACTTCAGATTTGTCATTTCTGTCTTCTGAGAGAGCCAAGAGGTGCGCTGAGTTAGGGCGCATCTGAATATCTTCTTCTTGGGCGAGATGCTCCATCACAAGGTGTCGGATCGGAGATTTAGGGTTTATGCAACTACTTCTGCTAGTAACCCTAGTTGCAGTGTTTTTGGAAGTTGCTCCTGCTAGTAACCCTAGCGACAGTTCCTCAACGAGCTCAATATCTAGCGGCTATGCTTCCTTCCGGCGTTTTAGGCTGACTGAAGGGGGTGTGGGCCCATAACCCGTTAGAATATAGAAGATTGTGCTCGTTTTACCATTGACAATACCCTCGTCACCCAACCACAGGCCGAAGCCACCCTTCGAGCACCTTGACCTTGACAGAGAAGAGAATCCTGGTAGCAATCCAATAGCCAAGATAGGCTAATGCACCAAGCAAGAATAGAACCCAGGTTGATCAGATAATCCCACCCAGAGGCTAGCACACACCTTCCCAAAAACTTGCGCACAAGCTACAACTGCACCTGCGCAGATCCAGTTAACTCTGCAACAAGGTTCAAGAATTTCAGGAACAAAAGGAAGTTTGGCTCCAGGTAGAAATCAAATTAAGAGAAAGATATGTCAAGAATACAATGCTTCAATTATCGAAAGTATGGTCACTACAAGAATCATTGTCCCGAGTAAAAGAAAAGGAAGGAAACACACTAAGCATCAGTTGTCGAAGAAAGGGAACCCTAAAAGAAAGACAAACGGGACAAAACAAACTTCTTCTTCTAAGACAAGGTAACAATACTCTTCACAGTTCTTGTACATACCATGTTTTCTGTACATATCTTGCATATCTATAATATGTTCAAAAGAGAAACTATACTGATGGAAGAACAACAAGATAAGGACTGCTATCACAATGACTACAAGTCAGGCAATACACATGAAAGGATGAAGTACATCAACAAACCCTAGTAACAGTTCATGTGGAAGTTTTACATAAGTAATAGTTGCAAGATAAGCCGAAATCAGAATCAATCTTGAAGAAACCTAGAAGAAGTAAAAGACAGAAAGAAGTCAGCAATCAAGAGGAAATTGGAAAAAGACTTGTGACACTTTGCAGAAGGCAATAAGGATGCAGACGGAAGCATGGGCTCTCTTAGTTGGAGGGAGTTGATTACAGAAATTCCAAAAGATGAGCATGCATTCATGCATGAAGCAAGGATTAAAAGGGAGCTAATCCTAAATAATATGATCCACTAAAGATGATGAAGTATCTATCCATGTTCCCATCAATGGTAGCAACCATGAAAAGCAGCAAGTGTTCAGTTTGAATTTAGAAGAAGTCTTCTTCGAAAAGAAGCCTTGAAATATCCCCGGTTGTCCATCCACATCCATGATCCTATGATGAAAGGAAGAAGGTGGAATCTTCAGGGCATGGAATCTATAGAAAACTCCATGAACGCAAGAGCTAAAGAGAAATATGAGGAAGAACATGAAGATTCCAAGAGAGAAAGAAAAGTCAGAACAACCAATCATTGTATCAAGGATCGCAAGACTACCAGCCTGATATGAACTCACTAAAAGCAATCAAACAGAGGAATTGAAAGTTGTGATGAAGAACAATGTATGGAAGACTTACAAATGAAAGCATTGCGAAATCCAGAACTAGAGGTTCTCCCAGATGGAGGGAGAAGACTATGATTGTTTGTTCCAGTAAACCAGACATACCTCTACATGAGCAATTATATCATCTGCAATATCCATGGGTTGGAGTTTACATCAAATGAATGCAAAGACTATTCTCCAGAATAATTAAACAAAGAGCGTATGAAGAGCAACCTCGAGGCTTTGAGGTAAAGCAAGAAGAGACCTCTATATGCAGATGGAAGAAAACAACTTGGTGGAGAACCTCCAATGCACAGCAGAAGCATGGTAAAAAACTTTCTATAACAAAGATATTGTATCAGAATGGTTAATCAGAAGCTCAGGATGATGGATTGTTAAGCCATGACAAACCCTCATGATGGCAGAAGAAGTGCCACTTGGACATGTTCCAGTTTGACCCTTACCACGATGTTATGAGCCAACAGGAAACGAAAGATGAATCCAACAATGATATACTATATTGATCAGAGCTATATGAAGCCTTCAGAGAATACCAGTGTTCCAGAAAGACCGAAGTACATTGAAATGAAGCATTACACTCTCCGTGATGAAGTCCAAAAAAGAGAAAGTGGTTCTCCAATATATATCTCCACAGATGAGCAGATAAGCAGATATTTTGGTAAAGCCTCTGTCCAAAATGAAAGAGTTTGCGTACTCAAGCTGGAGCTCGTGGAGACAACTCCCTTATTGAAAAAGGATGAGATGACTCCCAGGTTGGGAGGGAGCACTGATGTGTTATTGATTTATGGACAGTCATTTTTCAGTTCGAAAAATGGTCCAGGATGAGTAGTTCCTTTCCAGTTTGGAAAGTGGTTTGAGATTTCTGACGGACAGGCATTTTCCAGTTCGGAAAATGGTCCAGATCGAACGATCATTTTCGTAATGAAAATGGTTCGATGGATTATTGATGTACCATAGACAGCGATTCCCCTTGTGGTTAACATAGGGAATGGTCTAGGACAGTCTCTCTTCTTGACGATCACTCTCGGTAGTGGTCAAGAACACTGGTCCACCTCGCCGGACAATCATTCTTTCGAAGCTCACAGTTGTGAGCAGTTTCGAAGAATGGTCCGTTTTGGAGGTTGGTGCAGGACAGTCATTCCTTAGGAAATGGTCCGGACAGTCATTCTCTAGGGCAGATTCATTCTCTCCAGGTTGCACTTTGTTTAGTGCCGGAGGAATGGCCCAGATAGGTGAATGGTCCAGGTTCAGCAATCAGGGACAGGCATTCCCTAGGGCAAATTCATTTTCTTCAGGTTGCACTTTGTTTAGTGCCGGAGGAATGGCCCAGATAGGTGAATGGTCCAAGCTCAGAAATCGGGACAATTATTCTTCCTTGCTTGAGAAGAATAGTCCAGATAGCTCATCATTGATGTTTTAATTTCTGAGGGCAGATGCTCTTCCAGATCTCACATATGTGAGTGGAAGAATGGCCCAGATGATTCAGTTTACATCATAACAATGTCTTATATGCAGGTTGATGATATGACTGTTATGGAGACTGTATGTCTCCGGACAGTAGATGTATACTATTGCGCTGAATGTGTTCCACTGATTGTGACTATATGTCCCTAATCAGGTATCTGTGTGTTACTTGGTGTGGTAGTGTACCACTGGATTGTAGTTGTGTACTACTATGGATAGACACAGTTGTGTTCTATTGCATGACATTGTTCTGATTGCCTTGAAGACTATCAGTAGTGTTGAAAATGATTATCAACTAAATGGATGATCAATAGACAGAGATTTCCCAAACGAAAAATGGTTCAGGACATTTATTCTTCTAGGACATATGTCTGGATTAGAAGAATGGCTCTTATGTCACTCTGTGGAGTGAGTGACTTATCCAGCATCATGTCTGATTACTCAAATGGAATATGGTTTTGTGAGATGATGCAGTTGATGACACTGATAGTGATGATGGTGCTCATGATCTAGTCATGAGATAGTCTATACGACTATGTTGATTCTACCGAGTGAATGGTATGTTTGTGCTCAAGACCATTACCTTCAGATACCTCCCTAGCTAGGAGGGAGTGTTGATATTATGGTAGTTGCGGGAGGTATTTACCTCCACGTGTAAACCTGACGAGAATAGAATATTACAGGAAGCAAGAAGAAACCCTAATTAGTTGGCTAATAACCCTAGAAGACAGGTCGGCTCAAGAAGATCATTTGTATTAGGTTATTATCCTCCAAGAAAAGAAGTCGACTAAAGGAAATATCATATACTAAGTAAATAGACACCCTGAATGAGAAGTCGGCCCAGGCAGTTTGTCAATTTTAGTATAAATACAGGAGGTCAGTCTTCATTCTGGCAGGCATTCTCAGAACTGCAGAAGCAGCACTTGTGCGCACTGCAGTTGGCCAGTTTGTGTGCAAGTTCGGAGGAGAGTTGTCGTTGCAGTTGCTGCAGCTAGCAGATTTCGGTTTTGGCTTGGACTATCTCTTAGTTATGGTTTGGACTCTCTGATCAGCTCTTGTTACTCTTGCTTGGTGCGTTATTCTTGGAGAAAGATGCACAACCCTTTGTTTGGCTATCTAGCCTAGGGTTTGCTTCCAGAATGATTCTCTGTCAAGGTTAAGGTGCTCGGGGGTGGCTTCGGCCTATGGTTGGGTGACAATAGTGATATTCTCTATGGTTAAACGAGAACATCCATCATATTCTAACAGTTTTTAGGCGCGGCATTAAGCACGGGAGAGAGAAAGGCACAAGGGAAATTGGGAGTTCGGAGGCGGAGCAGCCAAAGGGTTTGAACACGATACAAGCATAGCATTGAATAACTCTAGAGTTGAATTATTTTCTTTAAAATGAGCCATACATTAATACAATGAGAAGTGACCTTTGGTTGACTATTCCTATTCACATATGACTCTTCATATTTCTCCTAAAATAATATTTGCAATGTACCATAATCCTAGGGATTAGGTATCTAACAGTCCCTTACACCTAAGATCTGAAGTGATCAGGCTTTGATACCAAATGAGAGGACATAGAGGTGTGAAATACACTTCCTACACTAATTAATGAGAGAAGAATGAGCATAAAAATAAAATAAACAGTTGTAGCAAATGCATAAGACACTAACAGCAAACCGTTACAAGCATGTGTCGCATACATTCTCTGAGTGGGTTGCACGCATACCTTCTTTGAGTAAATACGCTGAGTTTGCATGCAATCATTGAGTAAATATGCTGAGTTTGCATGCATGCCCAGATGCATAAGTCACATGCATGCATGCATTCCCACATGCATGCATTCAAGCTGTATGACCATATTTCCTAGCAGTGCAAACATCTCTTAGGACTTCCTTAGTTCAAGATTTATTTCACTAGATTTAAACTGCAGATTCCTTTGCAGGATATCTTAAGAACTTCAGCACCCTCCAATAACGATGCCTTTTATATATCGTTACGTTAATATATACTTAATTAACTTCAGTAAGATATTCCCTGTTGTCTTAGAGCTACAAAATAACTGTACTAACTAAAACTATGAAATCTGCTCGGAAAGTTATTTGTTTGTCAATTATGACAAAATGTGAAATTGCATGATAAATCTAACGAACAAATTTGTTTGAGTATATCTAACATCCCACTAAAGACATAGCCAAAGCCGACTACTACAAGCATGATTACCCATCTTAAGATGCCTTAATAAGCCTGCCAACTCCATGTCTGTAACTTTCCTTGCAAGAAAATGGGAATTGGAGACCTTTCCATGTTTGTAACTTTCTTTACAAGATTATGGGAATTGGAGACCTTTCCCAAAGCCAGAATGATTATATGATTAACAAATAGGGGTTTTGTTAACATGTCTGGGTTCGATGGTGAAGCAGAGGTGTTTCATACACCTACCAGGGTTCAAATCCCCGTGGACAAAAGTCACCCCTAGTGGGCAGTCTCGCAGGTGCAAGTGGGCGGCTTCAAGCAATTGGGGTTTATTGCCAGATATCAGTTCTGAGGAAATTTTGCAGAATAGATACCCCAAGTGTCAAAATCTCACTAGAAGGGATTCTTTCGAGTTGTAGGCCAGCTACATTCCATTGTAATGCTCCCAGAAGGGTGTCAGGCATACAGTGGTACTGTCCCTGGGAGAGTTATACTATCAAAAATTAATCAAAAAGGAAAATGAAAAGGGGAAGGAGAACCTCTGGTAACCATGATCTGTTCTCGACGTCTACCATAACGATGTTGAGCCATTCAGCATTCTTGGCCTCTACCTCCATCATCACATTTGCCAATGAAGCGCAGAGTCTGCATCTGGGCGAATAAAATTGAATGAGCGTAGCCTCCTTTTTGGTGGTTAGAGCTAACGCCAAAGCCCGCTCTTCTGCATCATCTGGAGCTAAAGATTGCAGCCTCCTATTCTCATTATTACTAGTAGCATAACTGCGTGGTCTGTGATGGGTAATAAAACCGCCAATGGTCCGACCTACATTCCCCAAACCCTGAAATAGCCACGGTATCTCCAGTCTACATCCCTTCCCCTCCTCTTTCTTCTCCCATGACCATTTCACACATATGCCCATTCCCTTCCTGTCCATCTCGAAACAAATTCTTCAAATGATTTATTACGCCGAATGTGGTTTCAGGGAACCGGTATTTCTGGAAATTTTGGCCTCCCGACACCTGTCTATAAACACCTGGTTCTGTAAACCGCTGCAAACATACCGCCAACGGTTTTTTTAACGCCACGTGTCGGAATAACTGTACACCGCCTCCCGTCAAGTGTCCTTATTTCCTGGTTGCAGACCATCTGCAGCCTCCGTTAGAGGAGGAGGGTTATTTGGGATATAGCTACGGATCCGCGTCAGGAGCACGGCAATCCAGCCTCTGGATCGCCCAAGCTTGGCGCAAGGCTTTGCCCTTCCGAAGTTTTGTCCGCAGCGCGTTGGATTTCCTTTAATTCGAGGTAATCGCTTCTCCCTTGGGCTAGTTGTGATCCACGCTTTAACGCCTTCAAAAATACCAGCGTGATTGACTATCCACTCTCACCCACGCCCCGTCATTTGTTCTATCCAGTATTGCTCACAAAAATTTCAGTGTAAAACCCAAATCGTCGATAGGGTTTGGTAAGATATCTTGTTTGACATCCGTGTCATCTCATTTCAAATCCAAAACCAGAACCATCATTAGGTTTAGGTTCAATTTTGGATATTAGAAGCTCGAGGGTTTTATTTTTGGACTATTCTATTTTTTAATCTATTTTTCTTTTAAGTTAAACCGCGTTAAGATATTTCATGAACTCTGTAACTCGGGCCAGGTTACAATTGACAAATTTTTAAGTCTAAATATTATTTGTCTCCTATGAAAATGGCCAACATGAAAAAAATTGGATTACTTCAAATTGGAGGTCTGAAATTCCCCACTGGTCAAAGTGTTATTTAAAACTATTCCTTAATCTTGTAGTTTGGTTTGATGTATGTAGTATTTTAATGTTATTGTGGTATCGGTGGCTTCAATAAAATGTCAATTGTATAATTATTTTATAATTTGCTATTTATGAATATGGGCACTTGAATTTATTCAATTGCAACTAACAAATGTTTAGGTTGATCAATGTGGGGTGAGGGAAGATATTAGGGAAAACTTATCAATTACATTCACATTGAGACTTTATTTATTGGTCATTTTTATCCCCAAATATGAAATATATGTCATATAAAATGAAAAGTAGAGAGATTTGTAATATATAAAAGGATTGTGGTCTCATATAATCCAGGATTTAAGAAAGGAAAATATACTTGAGCTTAAGGAAGGACAATCCAATGATTTGATCAAAGAATAACAAACTTAATAACTATGTATGAAGTATAAAATGGAAAATTATTTCATATTATTAACACTCACGTACTTGACATGATCCTTGTTAATGATATATTCCAATAACCTACTACATATTTCGTAAATACAAGCATAAATTCATAAAGGAGTATAGCCATAAAATGCTTCGAATATACTATATTCGAGGATCTCAAACACCTAGTTTGAGGAAGCATTACTACAAAACACTCTCCTTACATATGAGATGTCACCAAAAATACATGACTATGGTGCCTAGCAATTTGGGAAGAATTAAGTGCTCAAAACAAAAGGGAATGTATTGTAGAAATTCTGGAATGCAAATTGGTTTCCAAATATTAACCTTGTGAATTTTCAGCCTTAGTGTCGTTATGAAATATAGAACAAAACAACAACGAAAACTAAACAATATTGCAATCCTCGACAACCCAATCTTCTAGGCAATTTAAGGAGAAAAGATAGCAAAGTGACATGATAAGTTTCAACCCTCAAGGGCACTCTTATCATGCATAAACAGATCTGAAAACTCACTTTTACTATTGTAATAACAGTAATAAAACAACCCTTAATTTCTTTAATTATGTTGTTAAATCACTTAACATTGTCGCCCTTTACTTATGTCAAATCAATGAGACATATATCATTGTAAATAACAATTCATGAAGAACATATATGGTTGAAATTCAAATCTACAATTTACACAAATTGTGGACTCCTAAAAACCAAGGAGCTCTAACATGCATGACTCACTTAAACAATTCCTCCAAAGCAAGATATTGTCTTCTCTTCTTCTTCTTTACCAAATACACCCTAGGGTTTTATCACAAAACCTTGATTTCGAACCTCCAAGGGGTGAAACCTTTACCCTAGACTTCAAGATGCTCCAAAAAGGTCATGAAACCCTTATGACTCCAAGAGAGAGACACATCAAGTACAAATGAAGATATACAAGAGAGAAGATGACTACTGCATTCCACTTGATCACATCTCTAACACGAGAGTGACAAGCATAATGATCCAGGAAGATATTCACATCCAAGTGATTCCAATTTATGTCGAGATTGTCCGCACACCGAAGAGCTCACATGCAGCTTTCCGATGCAGTTTGAACAAGATCAGGAGGACTTCGTATGAGAAAAATATGGCTCATTGTTGTTTGGGGCAATATGGTGAATATATAAAATGAAATGATTAATACTTATTTTGAGCTTAGGTGCTCATGTATTATTGTATTTTTCATTGTAAAAGGAAACTAATGAGTGCAAAAGCTATGTCGGATTCAAGTTTCCTAGTCTCAAGGGAAAGATGAGAATCTCATGGAAAGTTGAGATCTTCATGGGCATGGTTGAGATATTTTCTCAAACCAATCCCTTGATTGGTGCCCAAATCCTAATTTATGGGATCTTGAAAGATATTCTCTCCTTAATATCTTGAGGTGGTTCTCAAATGAAGAACTAATTTAAACCCTTTTTGGAGAGGGAAGAGGGGGCGTTTTTTATTCATTAGTCCTTTGTAAAGGAAAGATAGCAAGTTGTAGGCTTGTTTGGTGAATTCATTTGCCCTTTTGTAAAGGAGAGATAGCAAGTTCCATGCTTGCTTAAGAATTCATTAATCCTTTGTAAAAGAGAAGCCCTCTTTGAAGTAGAATCAATAAAGCAGGTTCGTGGATTGAAGTGAACCCAGAAACGTAGCCCAGGCAGGGTGAACTCCATTATTAATTGGCTTAGTATTGTCTTTGTTTTCAATGTTTGTTTACAATGTTTAAATATTGAATTTTTAATTCACTAAAGTCAATTTTCTTTATGTAAATACGAGAAATTGAGAAGTTGTTTAAATGAACCTAAATTAGTAGTTTTTAAGCACTAATTTTGGATCACATAATGAGCTATGTGATGCGATCATTATCTCCACCATCTTCTTCTTCACAAGAGCAAACCCTAATCACAAGAGCAATCTCCAACAAAGACATCCTCCTCCCATGTATAACTTCTCCTAGGGTTTCATCATGAACCCTAGAGAATCACTCCAAGAAGACAAGTACAAAGAGAAGAGTACAATGAAGATGATTAATGAAAGGAATCTCTCCTTCCTCTATATATATGGGAGGTAAGGGAGTCCAATGATCTGTAAAATGTCGTGGATATTCCACTAGAGAAGTTCGTCGCAAGAGATCTGATAAATAAAACTGAAATCTACACTATGAAGGTTAAATTCCTTTAGATTCCRTAATMTTTAGTTACTCATTTTTTTGCTTATGCGTGAAATAGAT
The DNA here is from genome assembly GCA_009831015.1 of Picea engelmannii. Lineage (NCBI taxonomy): Eukaryota > Viridiplantae > Streptophyta > Pinopsida > Pinales > Pinaceae > Picea > Picea engelmannii. The sequence goes on along the minus strand of ML784080.1, from coordinate 164,520 downwards.
AAAATRCGRAAAACARAGAACAGTAAAATACAATCACACRCCATCCACAAAATAACGYAGATATTTGCTCTAGGAAACCCTTGCGAGAGAAAATCCAACTAAAAGGTGGGGTTGCTCTGCTCTCTTTTCTCTAGTATGGAAATAGTACAACTACAAAGGAGAAGGCACTCTCTATGGAGTTACCYGAGACATGTGGCCTATTAGGCTACTACAAAACATTGGCCCCCACTCATAATATTTAATCTTTAGTTACTCACTTAAACAATTCCTCCAAAGCAAGATATTGTCTTCTCTTCTTCTTCTTTACCAAATACACCCTAGGGTTTTATCACAAAACCTTGATCTCGAACCTCCAAGGGGTGAAACCTTTACCCTAGACTTCAAGATGCTCCAAAAAGATCATGAAACCCTTATGACTCCAAGAGAGAGACACATCAAGTACAAATGAAGATATACAAGAGAGAAGATGACTAGTGCATTCCACTTGATCACATCTCTAACACGAGAGTGACAAGCATAATGATCCAGGAAGATATTCACATCCAAGTGATTCCAA
>ML784080.1:131812-153394 GCA_009831015.1 Picea engelmannii | reverse complement strand
GAGAGGATCCCTTCCATAATAGGATCCATTGTATGGTGTTGCCCTACCTCAAGGGTTTTGATATAATAAAGTGGTGATTTTCTATATGGTTTCATATACCTTGTGTGGTGATTGTATTCAGATAACTTTGGATCTATTGTCATATTTTTTATTCAGGTATTTGGTTCTTAACAAGTGGTATCAGAGCACTTTCCTTGGGCAGACATTGTGGGCAAATATTTTTTATTTTTGCAGATTTTTTTTATTTTTTTTTTTCGGAGAAGAAAAAAGAGGGCCGCGACATTCTCGGAGTTTTCAGTATATTTCTGTGCAAAATTTGCAGAAAATGGTTGTAGATCTGAGTTCCTCTCAGAAAAACACCCAAGTTGAAAAAAAAAATCGTTCGAAACGGAGTCCGGGAAGTCAAGATATTGAAGTTTTAAAATCTGCAAATTTTCAGGGTTTTTTTCAGCGGACGGCGACACGATTTTTTATTTATTTTTGTAGTAGTTGGAGGCCGAATTTTCCCAAGAAAGTTACAGATCTGAGTTCCTCTCACAATTTCACCCAATTTCAAAAAAAAAATCAGCTGAAACGGAGTCCGGGAAGTGAAGTTATGAGCATTTTAACTTCAACAGTTTTTTAGGGTTTTTTCCAGAAAAAGCCGCGATTTTCTGTCGAAACTTATTGGGTCTATGTTTTGGGTTTTTTTGTGATGGCTGCAGGATCAAAGAGTTCATAGGGTACTTAGATGACTATTTCCTCTCAAACCCTAAAAGAAATTATTGAATCATTCAAAGCCCAATTGTTTCACACATTGGATGACAGATTGGATGCATTTGTACATGGCCTCACAGACAGCCTCACACATGTCCTCAATGATAGTTTTCGTAGAATTCAAGATTCATTGAATAACATGCAGGAGAGATTTCTTATGGAGGGCCTTAGGGATGAATATAATCAAGAAATATATGCTTTGTATGATTTTGAGGCCGATTGCGATAATTGGTATATGGATAGTTGTCATTTCTGGGATGACAACCATTTTTATATTTTATTTGATGACTCTAATCCACCTTCTGTAGAGAGCATCAATATGACAAATCGAGAACCAATGATTATTGCCAGTGTCCATCCTACATATTCTACAATGGTATTATTCCTTTCAGATTCAGCTACGACCATTTTCCACTATGTGGATGGATATTCTTATTTGGATCCACATGACATGTGTCAGTATTTGGAGCATCATTTTAAGTTGGTTATTGGGTTCCAAAATATTCCACGGAGAGTTCTAATGAGCACTTGGACATGGGACCCTGGCTTACAATGGTGGTCGAACTACATCAGCATGGTGACTTTTCTTTCTACATGGGACCTTGGTTCTCCAGTCTTCTTCAGCATTATGGTCCACAGTTATCCATGGGACCCTGGTATATGGTTGTACATCAAGCGTTGAGAACAACGCTTTCATAAGGGGGATGAAATGTGAGGTAGTTAGAGAGGTAGTGGGGGGGGCCTAGAGGGCCCATAGTGATAATAGTGGAGGTCATTCAATGTAAGGTGGACTAGGTCCACTATATTATTAAATAAGGCCCACTATGGTAGTTAGATATAATAAATGGGTAGTCAGATATAATAAATGTAAGAGGACTTCTTAGAAGGTTCTACTTCTAGAAGATTCCTCCTTTAGAATGTTCTTAGGTGATGGTAGCACTATATAAAGGGGTTCAAACAATGTAATGAGACATGAAAAGAATTATTGTATTTGGAGCGGTAGCTCAATAGGAGGATGCCCCCTCGAAGAGGCAAGTGAACAGGAGAGGATCCCTTCCATAATAGGATCCATTGTATGGTGTTGCCCTACCTCAAGGGTTTGATGGTAATAAATGAGATTTTGCATATTGTTCTTGTATATCTATTGTGGTGATTTTGTATTCAGTATTGGGTTCTCTATTGTGGTGCTTTTGTATTCGGTATTGGTTCTTAACATTAGTCCTCTCCATATATGAAAAAATGGTCCCCATTATGTCAATCTATTGTAGTAAATGGGGAAATTGCTATTGAATTTGAATCTGGGTGAGTCATTTGCCTTTCTAAAGAAGTTGGTCTTCTTTGACAACCCAATAAAGTTATATGTTCTATTAGCGGGTGCCTTTCATCTTGGTGTCCATGATCTGATCCACTATAGCCTACTCAAGGCAATCATGATTGAGTTCTATAGGATCCAATTTCTTAGCCACCTCCAAGCACTACAAGGAGAACACCTTCTTGCAAAGGTTTTTACGTAATCTCCCCGAAAAATCTATACCTTCTTTGTTTATAATGGAGCTTGTTAGCGAAGGCGAGCAACTAGAGGTTTTTTTTATTGGTTCCCCTTTAAGGTCCATAAGCACCGGTGTGTACATGAACAATAAAGCATCGACACGTCAATGTTCAAAAGCACTGCAATACTTTATGATAAAAAAATACATGCATTGAATAAAGTGCATTGATGTCGTTGAACATTACACATCGGTGCGTCTCACTGTCCTTGGGCACACCGTGGTAGGGTAAATATAAAAAAATACCAAACATATTTTCCCTTTTACAGTGCATCTTGTGCTTCCAAACTCTCAAGCAAGCACTGATGCTCATCGTCCTTCCTATGATGGCTTGTTTCCAGTGCTCTATGCTGACTTGGATAGCTTCATTGGTAGATTCCACAAATTTCCATTTTTGAAAATTACCACGAATTTTCATTTCCTCTCAATGGTGAAACCATGCCTCCTTGAAACATAAGAGGCCATGTAAATTGTTTATTACCTTCCTGTTTGCATTTTCATCCAATCAAAATTTAAATTTAGCTTGAAATTTGACATTTTTTTCAATCTTTTTTCCAATTCCGCACAGTGCTTCTGAACGCTTCGGCTCACCCCGAAACGATACATATTGTGTTAAATTCACAATGAACACAATGTCGTGAAATGTTTCCAATGGACCCTTGATCAACAATCCACAATGTCTTTGAATTCCTCCCCTCTATCTGACGATTGGTGAGATTTTTCCACTTCGGGATTTCGCCACCTTGTGTCCCTTACAAGTATTAGCCCATTTAAATTCTGAAGGGTTAGCTACCAAAAAGGTCATAAAAGGGATATGACTGCTTGTTGTTGGTCAATATTATCGCTTACCCTACCCTTCCACTAGGCTCAATCTAACGGTTGAGAGAGATCCCAAAGGATCCTTAGATCTACAACTCGCGTTACTTCACGACTTCGACATTCAGGAGTTCCAACCATTTAACGCCTTTTCAATCCCAGAGTGAGTCAACACTGAATTTGACTGTAACGTATATCCAACGATCGGGATATATCTTGGTGTTTCTTGGATCGACGGCTCACGTAACTTCGTGGTCGAAAGGTTGGTCAAGATTTAACGATAAAGTGGATCCCGCGACAACGGCTAGGAAACCTCCAGTTGTCGGTCAACCATCTGGTCATCATTTCGACAAGTTGCCTTCGACGGGATATGAGTGTTGTCAGGTTCCAACATATTGAAGTTCCAAATCTCATAAGGTTTGGCTCCCTTTTTAGCATAGCACAATGCTCCAGGGTACTGGTCATATGGGGCTTTGACGAGCCCCCGAGGGCTACACTCTCAGATCTTATCTGAAATTTGGTTAAGGCCGCGGACTTGAGCCTGCAGTCACAAGGGAGAATGGTTTGAAGGAAGCGCCTTTCACTTCAGAATCCAAATCCTATAATAGGACAATGGTAATTCTAAGGGATTGAGAGGTTCAGAGTTATCCCATAGAATCTATCCTAACTCTATATTTCCAAGTTTGGTCCCTAGATAGTCCCTTGAGGACTTTCCAACCAACACAGGGGTCAAAGTTTTATGCTCCCAAATTCATTTAAAAATCATTACTAACAATTCTCCTTCTCTAAACAGAGGTAGGCATAAATCCATCTACCAAATATGATATTCAAACTTTGCTTCTGATTTCCCAGGCCGCTAGGCCATCAAAGCCATGGATTCTACCATTTAGACGAGGTAAAATAATTTGCCATCATCTAACTCAAGAACAAAATGCATATTACAACAAAACAACCAATACAACATAAAAACTTAGAGTCACACTTATATGAGATTGCAAATTAATTGGCAACTGCTGAAAGGGGTGCTCTTTTCCACCCAACCATAGGCATAGTTTTCTCTTTGAGTATTCCTCAACTGGACACCCCCTAAATAGACCCTGATACCATGAGATAGATGGAGTTTTCCTTTTTTCTCAGCTACAACAAGGGACAAAAGTTACTCTCCTTTTCCCATAGGGCCCTGATAGTTCAATTTTCTATCCACCAAGCAAGGGAACAGGTTGTGATTTCTCACTCACTCACTGCATCTTCGTTTATCAGCTTGATTAGAAAACATTGTCCAAGCGCTCCTATACCCAGAACAACATATATTTCTCAATTCTCCTCTGAACCATAGAGCCTCTCACGCTTTCTTTCCTCCTGAATGGTCTTCCAACCCACTCGTGTGTAGCTTATGCCCTCTACCCACGATTTTCCTGACTTTTCTTGCATTTCCCAGCAAGATTTTGTGGCTATGTTCATGAATTTTCCAAATGGGTACTTTGCTCATCTCCTCATTTACTCTTGAGGAAGACTTCCCAACTACCAGCTTGACTGGTAATTAATTTTTCTGGGCTAGAAGATTGTTCTGGGTTTGAGCAATTTATATCTAACATCGTATTGTTCTGGCAGGGTCATCTCAGCCATCTTTGGTTCCCCTTACCATCCCCTCTCATGAATCATGTTCTATACTAGCCACCTCCTTTCAGCAGTTATGCCACAATTTTCCATTTTTATTTAAAAAAAATAATCTCTCTCTCTCTCTCATAGAGAGAGAGAGAGAGAGAGAGAGAGAGAGAGAGAGAGAGAGAGACCTCTTCAAAGTTCTAGGTTTGTGGTGGTCAACTACAGATAACTTCATTTGAGAGAGAGGACGTTAGGTGCATGTGTCTTATGCTCTCGGGACTGTCACAATATAGCTTCGATGGGCAACACATTAGTTACTCTATGTTGTATTATGTTGTTGGTTTATTGCAGGGGCCTCGATTGATCAGGTGGTTGGATGTTTTTTTAGACAATTTTGTCATGCATTAGATCACTATTGCATCGTTTTTTCAGGGATGAGATTCTTCCCATTCGCGTCAAAGTTGTATACACTATTTTTTGAGAGGGTTCATGCCACTCGGCCAGTAGTACACCGCTTTCTTGCTAGGCCTATGTTTGATGCACATATACACATGTGGGACTAGTTGATGCTTAAGAGGGACTAGTATGGGTTTCCCATTTCTTTGGTCGATAGGGAGGTATGTGATTTATTGGCTAGCGAAGACAATCATGTCCTCGATATTGCAGTGCACCTGTACGCGGAGATGGATTGGAGAGGATGTCCAAACAACTGTTTTACAACGAAGGGGCCACCAGATGAGAGAGGTAATATTATCATTATGTTTTGATCAATCTATTTGCATATTTTTATGTCTTATTTAATGAACACACAATTCATTGTAACGTTTTGTTTCAAATATCTTATTATTATTATCTATTGTTTTGAAGATATTGGAACATATGTTGGGGATGAGCCTCCCCAACATGAGGATGAGGTAACGGAGGAGGCAGAGGACTAGCCTCCAATACAAAGGCCCTGTTATCCCCGATTTCTAGGGATAACTAGGAGATCATGTCTCGAGGCCCACAGGTCCTAGACATGGAGTATCGAGAGCAGGATTGACCTGAGCATGGCCCTGGAGGGCCCATCTTTCTTCTTCTTCATCAGACTTGTCCTGTCAGCAACAGAAGCATCCATCACCTTCGGCTTGGACTTGCATAGGAGAAGACTCTTGCTCCATGAGGTAATTGGTCCAGGTATCATGGTGTGTGTCATTTTTTATCATTATAACTTTCAGATATATGCATAAGATTCCTTTCATTTCTGACGACTGCTTGGATCTTACACTAACCCACTTGACCATGGTTGGGGAAATTAATGGGGTGCCCTAGCAAGCTTGTATCCATAGGTTTTGGTTGGCCACCAGGGGGGATTTTGAAGAGCCATCGTCCGCTCCCATCATATTTTCACTTTTACATCTTATCTCCCATTCATCTACCCCATTCCCTTAGCCAGGACGTTAGGATGACCTATTTGTGGGGTTACACTTTATCCTGTGGGAAGAAGGGGCTAAAGGCCCAGGGGGTAAAAGCAGATGGTAAAAGATAAAATCCATAGAAAATAAAACCTAGAGATGCCTCGCCCAGGGATCCCCGAGAAGGCAATAAAAGGCCTCTCGATAAAAAACAAGAGGGACCTGAAGAAAAATAATAAAACAAGACCTAGCCAAGAGGATGGGGGGTCTCATCACGAGCCAACCCATTATGTTCATAAGTACATAGCAGTATGACATTGCCATTATCTGGTTACCATGCCAGGGCAGTGACCCTTGGTTGCATGGCCAAGGGAAAGGGGGTCTCATCACGAGCCAGCCTTATCATTTCTGTGAAAATACTCGTGGGTAACACTGTCAGCTCTGGTCACCACGCCAAGGCAGTGTCCTCTAGTTAGACCTTGAAATAAAAAGACAGAAAAACAGTGAATAAAAGAAAGAATAAAGGCAATAAAGGACTTGGAAAGAATTGCATCCATGACAGGTACAACTCGCCTCCTACAAAGGCACCCACGGATAATATTCACCCCTAGTTTTCACTATGTCTGGGCATCCTTAGACCACACCACCTCGTATTACATGGCTTGGATGATATCCTTTGGGAACTTTCCTTTTCTTATGGATGCTGGCCCAATAGATTACCTTGTCTTTTCTTCAGCTTTGTATAGTAGGTCAGTGTAATGTCTTTGAGCTATTAGATGATATGTTAGGGGTCTTATGCATGCATTTGATAAAATCAATGATGAAATATGATTGACATTGCTATGATCCCAAGGACTAATGAGCCCATGGAGGGCGAAGTTTTTGATGTGTAGGACCATACCCGATGGACAGGTACCAGGTGGACCGGTACACATGGGGAGATGATTAGTTTGGACCTCCATGGGGCTGAAGAGCCCATCAGATGGTTGTTGGGACCTCATCAGGGGCAGAGACAGGACAGTGATTGATCGAGCACTTGCACGAGAGAAGAAGAAGGACGTTTTCATCCAGGACGCCTTGGCTGAGCCCAGCCTTAGGGGGTTGACCCATTGCAGGTGGAACATGTCCCTCTGTTGACCAGGACATCTTCCAGAGATCCTTGACGTCGCTTCCAGCGTGTGGAAACTTTACAGGGTAGTTTGGCAAGTGTGGCAGAGTTTGGAGGCCCAGAGAGGGCCAACATTTGTCTTCTAATGCTGAGATTTGCCCTAAAAAGGGCCAATGTCTCCCTCGGAGGGGCTAGACGTCCTACTTACTGCTCATTTAGGGTTTTATTTAGCAGTTACATGTAAAACAATATGATTTTTAGTAATCAACCTTGTCGGTTGTTTTAATGACCTAATTTTTAATTAAGGGTAATTGGATGATATAAATTGAGGATGTTTTCCTTCATTTTGACATAACACACTTCACTCACACAAGTGAGATCTGATTTTTGCGCCCTACTTGGGTAGATTTGTTGTCTAAAGTGAGGCGCACTTGCTATTGGAAGGATATTTTTGGCATTTATGGCATTTCTCTCAAGGAAGGTTTACAACTAGGGTTTGCTTGTGCTTTTCTTCATGACATGTAAGTGAATTTTCTTGCAAAACTTCTTAAATGAATGGTTGCAAGTATAATTTCTTGCATTTGCTTATTGTATTGTTGATTTAAAACCCTAGGTAACAAGCACACAAGTAGGTTATTGTTACATGTCCCCTTGTTGAGAAATATTTTTCAGCCATTGAAGGAAAGAGATAGAGCCTAGTCATTGCTACACTTGTCTTGTTTCTTCTGAGCTAGCGTTGAAGTCTATAAGTTGAAAAGAGGAGATGTCCTAGGCCTAGATTGCCTACACCTAGGGTTTTCACCTTCTAGGGTTTTGAAAGCCTTGTTATTGCAACACTTTCTCCCTTAGACTTATGCTTTAGGCTAGCCGTTTTGCCAAGTTGATTTAGAGAAGGAGGAAAGAGCACGAGGCCTTGCTTAAGCAACACCGGAGTGAGCCTCTTTCCCCTAGGGTTTTGATTCTAGGGCCCTGCCTTTGCAACACCATAGAACCCTACCTTCTAGTCTCTGAGTCATCATCCTTTCGAGATCTTGTGCCATTATCTTTGACTCCATTTACCCTAAGGCACCGATTTGATCCCCAACGTTGAAGCTTTAGTGTACAAAACTACTTTCAAAACATAAATTTCAAACCCTAACTAACATAACTAACTTAACTAAGGCTGACGTCATAGTTGAATATCTCATCTTGACGCAACAAAAGTGTAATATAAGCAATTAAATGATGATTTGAAGCATTTATTGAGTAAATGGTTGATTGGACATATTGTTAGCTCAGTCATCTTGGTAGATATTGATGAATTTATGATCTTTCATAGCTAACTGACACAACATTGACTTCATTCTATATCTATTGCTTTACAATTTCTTATTGAATAATATCAGATAGTCAAAGAAGTACTAACCCTTTGAGTTATAGCCTGCAAATATATATTGTGTTGTTGTTGTCTTGTTCCGGGCAGGTGTTTTCAACAGGGCATACACTTCTTTTATTGGCTGATTAGTCGGACTATCTGACATTGGTGGTAACCTATGAGGAGGGAACTCTTAAACTTAACCTTGCATCTTCTGCCTCTTCAAACCCCAGGTTACCAGAGACGTCTCCCCTAGGCTAACCTCCCTAAACAGAAAGAACCTCCCCATCAAGGTGACAGTGGGTGGGGGAAGGTTCTTCTTGCACTAGTTTGTCCTCTATCCTTTAGCCTGTGACCTAAACTACAAACTGTGCGATAACAGGGCCTACATCTCATGTAACTAAATCAGATAATCCGACTAGAGGCAACATATCAACTATGCCGTGTCATGACTAGTCACAGAGTGCTACCCACACCCATTAGAGACATATCACGGCTACATGATCTCTCTAATATATGGAGGAGTTTGCCTTGTGACATGATGATGTTGATTCATCATATTGTTCATTTTGTCAACCTCATCGAGACGTTGAGGGGTGATGCTCATGATCTCACTACATCTAGCTCATCAATAGAGCCATCCACATCCTCTACTCCACCACATGGTCCTACTCCTCCTCCTGCCTCCCCTCCACATGTGTTTGAGCCTGCATCCACATATGATCCCCCTCCTCTTGCTTCCCCTCCACATGTGTATAAACCTGCATCCACATCTGATCCTCCTCCTCCTCCTCCTACTACTTCTCCTCCACATGTGTCACCATATTTTATTGATCCTCCTCCTCCTCCTCCACATGTGTCACAATATTTTGATGCTTTTGACACTGTGTTCACATTGGTTTGTACTATTGCACATCTTCATGATATTGATAGAGAGACATTCGATAATGCACTTTTGTTGACATTTGTTTATGAGATAGTTGTTCTTGATAAAGGCTCTACCTCTGGTAGCAAATACACTAATGCACTTAGCTTTGGAGGTGAACCTAGCTAGTAGTGTTACTGATTGACATGTATATTGATTTTTTTATATTTGACTTGAGATCTATATATGACATGTTTATTGCAGATTTTATTGAGATGTGTGTTTGACACGTATATTCATATGTATATCACTCATGTATATTATGTTTTTCATATAATGTTATGGTTGTTGTTGTTGTTTGATTTATAAAATGTATTATAAGTATACTAATGACGAACATTGTTAATGATTTCTTTGTTTTTAAGTGAAATTTGATATGTATCACTCATTTAAATTTAGAGTTGTCATACAATGTTTAACTTTATTTTGATGAAAACGTTTTATTTGGATTGTGATTGTAAAAAGTTATAACCATTAATGTCATACAATATTTAATTGTTCTTCGAGGTGAATTGTTTGTTGTCCAACAAGATACATGTTGATTGAATGTGTTAGAAACAAAAATACTTAAATATGATGAGTGAAATGATTGTGATTTGAATATTTGTGTATTTTTCATATATTATAATAGTAACATTATAACATAACTATTCACTAATAATGACGATGATGTAATAATAATGCTATTTTTTTTTAATTTTTATTATTCAAAGATAACAAGACAAAGTTATAATATAATTGTTTACTAAAATCACAATTATTATATTTGATTAATATTTATTTTTTTACAATTTTTTTATTAATTTATATTATCCAACTATTATAATATATGAAATTTATTCAATCAAATTTAAAATACTAAATATAAAGAATAATAATACATTTTGATCTATACATTTTTTATGAAATGGTTTCACAACTTTTTACTCTTATACAAATATTATGAATCTTCTATTAAAAATAATATCACCCAACATTTTACAATTAGTATTTTAAGAATTAGTAAAATTGACAAAGGTTTCTATACTTTTAGATAAGTATGGATCATTAAAATTTTCCTTATTTCTGACTAGGCTCGAGAAAAAGATACTTTTAGAATTTCCATGTCCTTCCTATATTGAAACTTATTTCAAGGAGAATGTTAAAAGAATGATTGATATAAGCTTATATGATTATAAAACTAAAGGATGGAGTGGAATAGGTGAAGGCCACGATACTTCCATGAAGGTAAGTATATATTTATTTGAATTTTGATTTTTTCAAACAATAAAATTTTTGAGGTTTGAATATTTTTTAATATCTTCATTTTTTTTAAATAAAATATTATTTAAAATAAATCTTTACTATTGTACGTCACCAACTTTGTGATATCTCAATTAATGCTTAGTAATTCAAAGATTAACATAAACATATTAAAATACAATACAAAATAAATTTGCTATAATAAACAATAAATATGACAATAAAAATATATCAAAACCACATCTTATGCTTGTACTATTTAATGTATTTCAATGTGGCGAGAGGGGGGTAGGGTATGTATACCTCCATAGACTTTAACAGTGAAATTGTTGCGCGAAGGGGGTCCCTTGTCCCACAAACAAGGGGGTTCCCATACACCAATTTGGTGTCTGGTTTGGTTGTGACCTTAAAAACAAATTGTTATTGTTATTATTATTATTATAAAATGAAGAAAAAAAACAATTGTCCATTATAGGTACCCATAATAAAAGGACACATCAACAATATAAATGTCCTAACAAATCATTTATAAATCAATCTTTGTTGTCATCAAATTGATTATCTTCCTCGCTTGGCACTATAACGTTGTTATTCTAAAAAAAATGTTTAGATCTCGAATCATGTTTCAGTACAAACCACCAATCCCCATCCAACATATTGGAGTTAAAAAACACTTGGTTGCAATGTTTTGGGAAACATAAGGCTCCTTAATTTCAACCCACAATTTTTTAGAGTTAATACATACTAGACCACTATCATGATCTTCCTTTACATTTCTCCGGTTGAAGGAATCCCACCACCTGGAACAAAAAAATAACACATTGAAATGATGAGAAGTCCACTTGCATGATCTCTTGTATCTTTCAAATGTAAGCTAACTTCTCCTTTATTAGGTTTTGATCACGGTGGTGTTGATCCACCTTCGTTGATCAATGATCATATATACACACCCATCCTTAGTTGTTTTGCTTCGCCTTTTGAATTTCCTTACTTAGTCATTTTTTGTTGTTTTCAAATGCGGGTTGCGGGTCACACTATTATCTAATTCTTAGGTTTGCACACCTGCAAACCCATGTACTTATACTTAGTCTTTTTCTCTCTTTCAAATTTTCCAACACTTAGTCATTTTTCAAGTGATGCGGGAGTAGTGATGTGGGAGTACAACATGTCCCATACTCGTATGTCTCTAGGTCCACAGACATGTAATCACACCACCATCAATTTGCACCTCTATTTATGCGTCCTCAAAAATTCATTATTCACCTTTTCACGCTTAAACAGGTTTTTGAAATGCGGATGCAGGACAATTTCCTATTACACTTACCCCTTTTTTGCCATGCATGCCCACAGACCAACAGTCTCGCATTCTAAAAAATGTCTCTCTTACCTTCACAACCTATAAAATGACCCTCTCCCATACTTAGCCAATTCTCTCATTGTAGATGCGGGAGTAAGTGTTGGCCTCCCAAATTGTCATATTAAACCACCTATTTTTCCTTTATTATCCTACTTCTAAACCTAAAACCTAGCCATAATATCACCAACCTCATACTTCTAAGCCCAACAAACTCCTCAACAAGCATTTTGAAGTACAATTGCTTATTTTGATATGTTTCCTAAGTTTTTAGTATATTGATATGAGTTTTTAAGCTATATTTGCTAATGAAGAATTCTAGTTTTGTTCATTTACCTCTAGTTGTTGCAGTACACAAGTTTGTAGGTTTGCATATATGCGCACATCCAAGTGGAAGATGGTCACATGGGTTCTTAAGATATAACCCCCAACATGGTGTGTGTGCCTTGGTTTGTGCTAAGGTCGCACCTGGAGATTTCCAACTATGATTAAGGGTTTCTTAGTAAAAAACGTGTTGAAATAGCAGCAATCAACTTTCGGGGAGATTTACAAGCAAATGAAGAAGAATAAGAGAAATCTAGAACATGGGTTTTGTGGAGGATGGTCTCAGTTAGGTCAAGAACAAGTGGATTTTTGAAATCTAGCATGATTAAGGAAATATCAAAGGTTTTCCCAATCTAGGTTTGTCCAAGATTTATGTGCAACCCGTTTTTCAAGATGACCCACAAACTGTAGTTCAGATCTGAAAGGAATAGCAAATGAGATCAAAACCCTAATTTGACTATACTAAGATTGTATGGATAGTTAGGGAGGATCGAAACCAGTTCGTTCTGCTTGTTGATGTAACTGTTTTTATTATTTCGTTCCACGAGAACAAAGGAGGTCATTCTCACCTTTTAGAATAGGGTTATTCCATATAAATGTATTAGTTATGTAAATCATGGGGGAACATTGCGTATGTAACTCTGTGACTAAAAAATCTACTTGTTGTTCGGTATTATCTGACTCTTATACATGTGATGCAAGTGTTGTAATTTTGGGATACTTTGTTCTTAATAAAAGCTACAGTTCCACTTTATGATATTTGTTTGTTCGTGATTTTGTAATTCTCCACATCTTGCTACTGGATTGGCAAGGGCCCACCAATTCCAGGGATGCAGAGCTAAGTGTATCTTTTCGTTTTAGTTTAGTCCATTACACTGGTTTCTTTATTTAATGTAGAGATTGATTTAAGAATTGAAATAGTAGTTTGTGTGATCACATTTAAGTTTGAGAATTTCCATTTGGTTGAATGCTTGGCAATCTTCAAATTTTAGGTATTGTTCTGGGTGAGATATTCTTTCAATTAAGAGTGCAGTATAAATACCAAAATTGTATCCAGGGGTTTGTCTCATTGTTAACATATCAATCTTGTTTCATTCTTCAATGGAAAAATATTGCATTTGTGAGTTTCATAATCTTTTTATAATCTTTCGTTTCTTTTGGTGAATGCTATAGAAGGAACTCTGGTCTATTATAAATCATCTATCTCATTGAGGATCAATCAATTATCATTAAAATGCACAAACATATGAATGTGAACAGATGTGTTTAGAACCCTGCTATAAGGTCAAATTTAGAGATTAGAAATTGTTGTAATTCCTTGTTGAGATCAAATGAATCCATTGAGCATCACAAACAAAACTTTGATAAGAGTAATCTTTGTATGAAGATGAGATATTTAAATGAAAAGTGCAATATTATCTAAGATGCATAATAACCACGTGTCTTATTAGTTTGGTTGTTATCTTATTTAATTTAGTTCATGTAGCATTGAAGTATAATTTGTAGAGTTCACTGTAGGATTTCCCACCTATGAACAAGGTAGAGTTTTCAACCTATAGATGATTCATGAAATTAACCATTTTCTTATGTTTCGAGTTTATGGTATTGAGCTTGATGACTAGTTTTATTTCCGGAGATAACTAGTAATAACATTTATACTCTCTCAGGGATGAGTGATTATAATTTTGTGGTTTACTATCTCATTGAAATCGTAGCTTAGTTCTTTGGTTGATGTAAGTAACAAAGTTATGTTTACATTTACAATTACAAAGTACTGCATAAATCTATTCAATCACTAACTGAATGACCTAAGAGCCTTGAGGCCAACAAATGTATGATACTCTCTTTGTGAGAATCAATCCCAAAGGATTGGTAATTGTTCTTTAAGAGCTTTCATTATTGTTTTAGATACACAGTTAATACTATGCAATATATGATAGCCGAGTCACTTCTATGCATAGACAATTGGTCTGGATACAAGAAGTGCAGTGTCACCATGTATTCATTACATCAAGTGTATTGATTGTGGATTCAAGAGTTCAGATTCATTGCTCGTAAAATTTAATTTTGGATTGGTAAATCCAACTGAAGATCACTAGTACATGAATAGGGTTTTAATATCTTTATAATTGACTGATACAAACGAATGATTCGAACTAAACTTATGGTCACACTTAATACTCTATTTTATTAGTTTTTTGACAACAAATGAGATTCTTACTATAAAATCTAACCTCACATACAAAGCATGAACACTTAGCCTATTAAGTAAAAGATTGCATCTTCACTACAACAAAACATGAAATTAGCACCTAAAATAGCGTCAAAATTTAGTGTATTTTACTCCATGAGTCAGACACCTTTTTTGGCACAAAACGGGGCGCAATATGGACTTTTTATGATTGCACCAGATTTAGCGCCAGAAAACGCCAGGAACAACGCCGGGATTAGCGTAAGGAATAGAGCCAGGTTTAGTGTCGGGTTTAGCGCCAAGTGTTGCTTCCAGTTTTTCTTCTGATATGCCTTACAATTTTGCTTCTGATATGGCTTTGAATTTTGCTTCCAGTTTGGCGCCAGGAATAGCACCGGGTTTAGCACCAAGTGTTGATTCCAATTTTTCTTCTAATATGCCTTCCAATTTTGCTTCCATTTTTGTGTCTGTTTTGGCTTCCCGTTTTACGTCCATTTTTTCTTCTAAGATGGCTTCGAATTTTGTTTTCAGTTTGGCACCAGGAATAACACCAGGTTTAGCACCAGGTGTTGCTTCCAGTTTTTCTTCTGACATGCCTTCCAATTTTGCTTCTGGTTTGGCTTCCAGTTTTGCTTCTGATATGGATTCCAATTTTGCTTCCAGTTTGGCTTCTGGTTGGCTTCCAGTTTTACATCTAGTTTTTCTTCTCGTTTTGCTTCCCATTTTTCTTCTGTTTTGGGTTCCAGTTTTGCTTCTGGTGTGGCTTCCTATTTTGCTTCCATTGTTGCTTCCTTTCTTGCTTCCAACAACGCTTCTTGTTTTGCTTACAATTATTAATTTAATATGCCTTCTTGTTTTGCTTACAATTATTAATTTAATATGCTTTATTTCAATTTAATTAGTTAAATATATCATGTCTCTTAAATAACTTATATGATTATACAATAAGTCATATAAATGCATTTGAAATATTTTATAGGATAACATTTATAAATATTTTTTTAGGAAAACGTACATCCATACAAATTAACAACATCATTATACTTATTAAATCTCCATCAAAATAGAATCTACAACATCCAATATATATAAAATAACAAGATACTCATTATAACATGATCATCATCTATAATTAAAACAAGTGAGTCAAATATCTATAATTTAAGTGAATTTGACAACATCCATCATGAATAGTGAATCAAAACCATCATACGTAATAAATATGCATCAAAAATCATCAACCACTTTCAATATATAAAAATTGACGAGTCAATATTGATAAGATCATCATCATATATAACTAATACAAGTGAAATTCAAATATATATGCCAATAGATCAATATCATCTGAAAATGATACATGTCCAACAGTCGACATAAGTCAAAATGATACATCATGTACAAATGATATAAATAAAAATGATAAATTATGTAAGACAAAATGATACAAGTCAATATGATACATCATGTCCAAATGATATAAGTCAACATGAAACATGTTAAAATGATATAACTCAATAATATGGTATTGGAGGTCGTGAAAATGATACATATGATAGTAACCATGAAAAGAGGCATTATAACAATACATAAAAAATGATCCATGATGCAGTCTATATGATCATGAATGTCACTAGCTGCTACCAACAACTACCTCAACATCATCATCACCATCGTGATCACGATCATCATGATCATGATCATCATCACCATTTGCATCAACAATGGCATTTATGTCATTGTTGATGATTGCAGCTATGTGAGACATTCTCCAACTTACAAACCTGTGAGATGTGGATCATTGCAACTATGTGAGTCTTTCTCCAACTTACAAACCTGAGAGAAAGCCCCTAAGAAGGGTACATGGTTCCTACCTAAGACATAGTTGGAACATAGAGATGACCTCCTCCATTCAGAGAGTTGAGAAGAACTCCAGATGATTATCCAGTGGGAAAGGCGATTTGTTGAGTTAGAGTGCCTGTGGACGAGCACAAGGTGAACGTGTGAAATCCAAAAGTGTTGGGTGCATCGTCATGTGAATAAAAATGAAGATGATCTATTAGCCTCCTCTGAGCAACAGAGTTGACAAGAAACTCCAGATGATTCTCCTGTGTGAGGCAGTGGGAAATAATATCTGTAGAGTGGATGTGCCTGTGGACGAGCACAGGTGAACATGTGAAGATTTGGTTCTTCTGTGTAATGCAGTGAGCCAAATATATGGACATCCCTATGGATGTGACCCTAGTAGATGAGCACTAGTGGGTGTATCAGATCCCTTGTTATATTGTTCAAGAGTCAGACCTACCTGTAACCCTAATTGTAATGTAAAGGGTACAGGTCGTCCCCACCTTAATGTAACTAGTAATTAATGTAAAAATAATTAATCTGGTTAATATTAATTATATTATAAACTAGTGAGGTTGGCCCTGTTGTGCCAATAGACACTTCTATTGATAGGTTTAGTTTATTATAAGTAAAGGTGGATTCCCCATTGTGGAAACATAACTCTCACACTAGTTTGGAAATTTCAACAAGTACATTCACTTGGGAAAAGTGTGCACCTCTCTTGGGCGCTAGAATTATAGGGTTTGAGCACCCTCTTGTGTGATAGGGTTTGTCTTGGTGGTGAATGTATTTCTCTTGAGGAATATAGCAAAGGATTTGGCTGGGTTTTCTTCCCTTGTTGAGAAGGGTGTCCCATGATACTTCTTGTGTTCTTGTGCATGGTGCTTCTTCTTGTGATCTTGGTTGCTACAACATTTATGGTTATGGATAAATGATAAAAATGGAATGAACTTCATGATTAACCCAGATTATTGAAAAATCAACATGGTATCAGAGCATAGGTCTTGAAGAACCCATTGCACAAATAACTTTCAACGATCCTCTCTCTCTTCTGCAAAATCCGTACGACCTGCTCTTCTAGAGGTTTTCAGCACTTGGAACTTGTACGTTCAGGATAAAAAGGGCATAGGAGTGTACGACCTCCTTCAACACACCTCCAGCAAGCTTCAGATCAAAATTTCGAGCATTTTGAAATTTTGGCCCTAGGGTTTCTAGGGTTTCGCTAATTTCTGCAGAAATTTCAGTATTAGGGTTTTTACAACTCATTAAAGGAGCTCTTCAACTCACCAGTGTTCTCCTATCTTTCAAAGGATTATTGTTGGCAGTCATAAGTCAAACAAAACCTAATAGTGCTCGCCTAGCCTAACCGTTAGGTTTTCTAGCCCAGTGACAAAGGGTTGTGAAGAATCTAAAATTATGATGAACAAAAACTATGATGGAAGATAAGCTTGATGGATCAAGCAAACTTCAAGTTCCTGGAATACAAGACTTCAAAGGAAGGCTTATTGTGGATGATACAAAAAGGTGTCACTGTGACATACCTCCTTCATGAAGATGTTAGAGGACAGAGATCAACCATGTGCCATTGGAGAAATCATATCAGCACCCTCGGGTATGCACTTGTATATATTTTATTTCTATCATTGTCATGAGGGTAATTGTAGGATGAAGAAACCTTTTGGCGAAGTCTTGGATCGAGAGGGATCTCAATGCATTCAGAGGAACAACACACTGGAAGTAAAGACTCCAGGTTTGATTATTGTAATTGTCATTCCTCTAACCTATATTTCTAAAGGTTGCTACATTACAAGTAGGTGTTGTAGTTGTGACAACAATACTTAAATTGTTTTGATTCTAGAGATGTACTCATTATTCTCCTTTAGGAGATATTCTTGTTTTGGTTCCTCTTGTTTTCTTGTTCCAGACAGGTTAAGAACAAATGAAGATGCTTATCCTTCAGAGGGAGTCAATTGATTAAGAGGGAGTCAAAACTATTTGAGAAAGAGGAAGAATAGAACCATCCTTGAGAAATTCAATGCAATAATGCATGATAAGAATCTTTATATGATTCCATGGGTAGAAGCATGCATGAAACAGTATATGTTCAAAACAAGAGGCTTCACCAGACTTTGAAAAACATAACTCCCGAAGAAGTCTTCACTAGAATAAATCTTGAGATTGAACACTTCAGGTTTTTTGGGTACCCAGTGTATTTTCATGTACCCAAAGAGAAGAAGTCCAAGCTAGATCCTTTAGAAAGAAAGGATACAGTGAATCTTCAAAGACATTCCAGATCAACATCCCTAGTTAGAGATAGATTGAGACAGAGAGAGACATTGTCCTCCAAGAAGAGATAGTCTTTCAAAATCTAGAGAATCTCAGATGGAGATTGACAGTAAGCCAATACTTTCTCCCCCTTCAACAATTCAGAGGGAGACGTACATTATTCTAGTTGATCCAGTTGCTCCAGTTGATATGTTCAGAGATATTGCAGTAGGGCATAAAAGGCCTACCTAGACTCACTTTGCAAGAGGCAGAGAAACATACAAGCCTCTCAAGGCACATCCCGAGAAAGCAAAAGAGATTTTCGAGCTATCCTTCATTCATGAGCCACTTCATTGATGTTGAGCCTCCTTGTCTTAGAGAAGAAACAGAAGAACAGGTATGGCAAGATGCCATAACAGAAGAATACCAGTATATCTTAAAAAATGATGTATAGAGATATTATTTCGGGACCATAAGAGAAGTCTGTAGTAACTTCCAAGTGGATCTATAAGATAAAGCATGCAGTTGATGGAAGTGTCAGAAATACAAAATGATATATATATCCAGAGGTTTCTCACAAACAGAGGGAGTTGTCTATGATGAGACACTTGATCTAGTAAACCTGATACACTTCCTTCCGTACTACCATCCATGAGTTGGAAACTATATCAGATAGATAGATTCTTGATGAGTTTGGATTTCAGCAAGAGTGTTGATCCAAACCTATATTATTACAGTGTTTGGTGACAAGAGCGTGATTTTGATGACTTATTCAAAAAGTCGTGTTGTTGGATACAAATAATCCTTGACTTCTGAATTTGAGATGAAGAATCTGAGTATGATGCACTACTTCTTGGGACAAGAAGTATGACAGAGGACCGATGAGATTTTCTTGAGTCAAGGAAAATATACAGTGAAAATATTAAAGAAGTTCAGTATGACAGAATGAAAAATCCATCGTGATGGATTTAAAGAAGAAGATTGATGATGTTTCAGACGAGACTGATCTAGAGTTGATTGGATCACTGATGTATCTAGTTAACACCAGACTTGATTCATGCCATGCAGTGAATGTGCTTAGTCATTTCATCAGTCAATCGAGACAGATTCACTAGACAACTGCAAAACATGTATTGAGATATATATGAGGCACCGTTAGATATGGCCTGAGATATGCCTCCAGTGTGAACTTGAGTTTCCAAGATATGCCGATTCAAATTAAGAAGAAAGTATAATAGACCAGAGGAGCACATCCGGTTGATGTTCTACCGTGAAGTTTGCCATGGTTTCCTAATGTAGCAGGAAACAAAACTTTGTGGCCTTGAGTACCATAGAGGTAGAGTATATAGCATCAAGTGTTCGATGCAATGTGGCTTCACAAAGCTTCTGACATATTTACTTGACCATGAGATGGATCCTATGATGATAACCAAGAGTTGTGTGTAAAGCTCCTTGAGAACCCAGTATTTCCCGATGGATCGAAACACGATGAAATGAAATATCCTTACATCAGAGATATGATGCAGAGGAAAATCGTACACATGCAGTACCTTTCTACACATGAGCAGATTGCAAACATCTTCACCAAACTAACTTGGTGAAGAATGGCTCCCTAGTTGAGAGGGAGTGTTGATGACTCCAGCCAAGACAAAATTCAAAGTACATCCGTGTGAGAATTGGCATGATGAAGAATGTCTCCCTAGCTTAGAGAGAGTGTTGATGATTGCATCTATGTGAGACATTCTCCAGCTTACAAACCTGTGAGATGTGGATCATTGCAGCTATGTGAGTCTTTCTCCAGCTTACAAACTTGAGAGAAAACCCCTAAGAAGGGTATGTGGTTCCTACCTGAGACAGAGCTGGAACATAGAGATGACCTCCTCCATTCAGAGAGTTGAGAAGAAATCCAAATGATTATCTAGTGGGAAAGGCGATCTGTTGCGTTAGACGTGCATGTGGCTGAGAACAAGGTGAAATTGTGAAATCCCAAAGTGCTGGGTGCATCGTCATGTGAACATAAATGAAGATGATGTATTAGCTTGCTCTGAGCAACAAAGTTGACGAGAAACTCCAGATGATTCTCTCGTGTGATGCAGTGGGAAAGAAGATCTGTAGAGTGAACGTGCTTGTGGACGAGCACAGGTGAACATGTGAAGATCTGGTTCTTCTATGTAATGTAGTGAGCCAGAGATATGGACATCCCTATGGATGTGCCCCTAGTAGATGAGCACTAGTGGGTGTATCAAATCCGTTGCTATATTGTTCAAGTGTCAGACCTTCCTGTAACCTTAATTGTAATGTAAAGGGTACAGGTCGGCCCCACCTTAATGTAACTAGTAATTAATGTAAAAATATTCAGAAATTGTCGGAAGAACCACAGTGTTAATGACATCATGTCGTCGACGTTTCAGATCCATAACAGGATCCATCATCAGGACAAAAAAGTCTGAGAAAAATAGTAAGAGAAGAGCTTTTATTAAATAGTGATGAGGCGGGTCAAAAAACCTACGGTTGGCTGAGTGAAACCCTAGTTTTTAGGAGAAATTTAGGGTTGACCAGAGGTTTTTAGTAAAAAATATATTAATTTTATGTTGATTAAGGGCTAAGTTAAGATTAAATTAATGAGGAAACCCTTCAATACTAGGGTTTCCTCATTAATTTAATCTTAACTTAGCCCTTAATCAACATAAAATTAATATATTTTTTACTAAAAACCTCTGGTCAACCCTAAATTTCTCCTAAAAACTAGGGTTTCACTCAGCCAACCGTAGGTTTTTTGACCCCCCTCATCACTATTTAATAAAAGCTCTTCTCTTACTATTTTTCTCAGACTTTTTTGTCCTGATGATGGATCCT
>ML784080.1:117551-131431 GCA_009831015.1 Picea engelmannii | reverse complement strand
AAAGGATTTGGCTGGGTTTTCTTCCCTTGTTGAGAAGGGTTTCCCAGGATACTTCTTGTGTTCTTGTGCATGGTGCTTCTTCTTGTGATCTTGGTTGCTGCAACATTTATGGTTATGGTTAAATGCTAAAAATGGAATGAACTTCATGATTAACCTAGCTTATTGAAAAATCAACAGTCATCTGTATATGTGTCATCGTGAGCATCATCTGCCATCTCAGCATCGGATCCAACATCATGATCTGGATCTATTTGTTTTGAATGATCTGAATCTTTTGGAAGATCCTTGTTCTGCAAAAACAAACATTTAGAATGAAAAGTTATTATTTATTTCATGCAATAATTAATTTCTCTGTTATATATTTGATATTACAACATATGAAATGAAACGACAATTATATTACATCGTACCAACGTGCACATATGATAATAAAATATCAAATATGTTGTAGTTAAGATGCCATTCCAATGATGTAAAACATTCAACAATTCTAATAAACGTTAGTAAAGATCATAAAAATAATTGTATGCCTAGCCTTGCCTTGACATGCCATGACTTGCATTAACATGCCTTGCCTTGACATGCCATGCCTTGCCTTGCCTTGACATGCCATGCCTTGCCTTGACATGCCATGCCTAGCCTTGCCATGCCTTTCCTTGACAAGCCATGCCTTGACAATCTATGCCTTGCCTTGACATGTCTTGCCTTGCCTTGCCTTGACATGCCATGTCTTGCCTTGACAAGTCTTTCTTTGCCTTGGCATGCATTTTCTTGACATGCCACGCCTTGCCTTGACATTCCTTACCTTGCCTTGCCTTGCCTTGCCATGTTTTTCCTTGACATGCTTTTACTTGACAAGCCATGACTTACCTTGCCTTGTCATGCCTTTCCTTACCGTGCCTTGCCTTGACAAGACATGCCTTTCCTTGACAGGTCTTTCCTTGCCTTCATAAGCCATGCCTTCCCTTGACATGTCTTGCCTTGCCTTGACTTGCCATGCCTTCCCTTGGAAAACATTGCCTTGCTTTGGCATGCATTGCCTTGACATGCCATGCCTTCCCTTGACATTCCTTGCCTTGCCTTTCCCTGACATGCCTTGCCTTTCCTTGATAGACATTTCCTTGCATTGACATGCCTTGCCTTGACATGCCATGCCTTACTTTGGGTTCACATGCCATGCCTAGCCTAGCCATGCCTTGCCTTGCCATTCCTTGCCTTGCCTTGGCAAGCCATGCCTTGCCTTGACATGTCTTGCCTTGCCTTGCCATTCCTTGCCTTGCCTTGCCATGCCATGCTTTGCCATGTGTTGCCATGCCTTACCATGACATGCCTTGCCTTGCCATGCATTCCCTTGTCTTGCCTTTCCATGCCTTTCATTGACATGCCATGGCTTGCCTTCAGATTCCTTGCCTTGCCATTCCTTTCCCTGATATGCCTTGCCTTGCCTTGCATTGAAAGACCTTCCCTTGCCTTGCCTTGACAGACCTTGCATTGCCTTGCATTGATAGACCTTGCCTTACTCATTGAAGCTCATATCGATATGGTTATGTTGACTTGGGAGTGGATATCATATTAAATGGTATATCTAGGGGTGGCCCATCTTGTCACATTGGTTCTTTGACCCTTGGTGATGAGTTTTTACTAGGCACCTTTCTTGATCATTTACAAAGTCTACAATGTGTTTGTGAGAAGCATTGAGAGTTATGTTGTGTACATGGATTGAGTATTTTACATATAAGTGTGTTAAAATTAACTAAACAACCCATTTAGTTTGATGTAGAGGAGCCATCTAGAATTTATGTACCTTGATGAGCTATGTAGGCATCATGTGTTGAATTATTTGATTAAATGTGCATACATTACCAACTTATTCTATAGTCAAAATAATGTGAAAAGTTTGTTGCCACTTTGAATATAATTTTATGTCATAGGAATTAGTAATAAACAATTTTAGGGTAAATTTCTAAGGTGTAATCACAACATTCTCTTGATGGAGTAAAAAACAGCTGGATGGCAACATAACTGTTATTAGAGCCTTGATTACAAAAATGAGGCATTTTTATGGATTTAGTCAGTGAAGTTTTTTTTTTTAGTAATAAAGGGTACCTTAAATAGGTTTTAACTGATCTCGAAAAGATTCTATGTATATAGCTTCAACGAGAAAAAAAAGAATCAATGTTGTAAAGTTTCCAAAAAAATACTAGTTGAAGAGTCTAATCTTGAAAAGAAGGTGAAAATCTAGAGGATCTTCCCCTTATTGTTATGAAAGGTAGAGTGTTTCAACCTATTTCAGTGATTAAAGGAGAAATAATTTTTCAGAAATATCATTGTATATTAAACACACTCCTTTTAGTTATATAAAGTTCAAGAGTTCATTGTTTTTTCTGGGTAATGTAAAGTCTCCCTCTTTTTTTTTAGTCCAAGATAGAATGAGAGTGGAAACATATGTTGAGGTAGAAGTATAACACCTTAGGAAGAAGGTAGGTACCTAATAACTATGTACCTATACAATACAATATATTTGTTCTTCAACCAATACAATACCTTTTTCTAATTTTTTCCACATGTACAAAATTTGAATTTTTCAAGTCTGCATTTAAGTGGTAATTTTACTTCCAAGCACCTAAGGGAAAGTTTTTATTTCATATTTGTAAGGATAAAGATGAAGCTAAAGTTTGGATTGTTGGGCTTAAATCATTGATATGGCCTAGTCATCATATAAAATGTAAAATAGACTCGAAAAGTGATGGAGCAACATTATCTGAAACAGACAACCTTGTTACTTACACTAGAAGAAATTCTCCTTTGAGCTCCCCATTTGGTAGTGAAAACATTGTACAAAAGGCATGACATGATCAACTTGGGAATTTCAAATAGTCCTTTTTCAAATTCTAATTGTTACCTTCCATGTAGGAATCAACGAGATTTTCTTTCTCAAGCAGTTTTTAGATTAGTAGATAGTAGTTACAATGTTTCATTGTGCTCTATGTTGTTGACATTTTTAGTCATAATTGTCTCTTGGAGTCACATTTTCCCCCTGTTAGTTCAATATCCTCGAGACATATAGGAAGAAAAGGTTGTTGACATATAGGAAGACAACATTGTGTAACATAATGGCAAATTCATACATTTTTGCACACCCCTATTGAAGAGAGAAAAGGATTTGTTCCATGTATCCATATGATGGGAAAATATTGCATATTGAATTCATATATTTCAAGAGTATCACAAATCGTGTGAAACCATGGGAGTGAGTTCCCTATAAACTCCTAGGAACATTTAGCATGCCCTATAAAGCAAATAATGTACTTTCCAAATTGGCATGCACAACAGCCAGAGGGATGTCCTCCTCGATGGGACCTTCCATGCTTAAATTTCCTTCACGATATTTTTCCGCCCAGTGGTTGCAATCTATTTTGGGTTGCCTGCTTAGAATGTTGATCCATGTATCGTCTAGTTTCGGGCCTTCCTTGATGACCCCCTCGTTGGCGAGCCTGTCCATTAGAGCATTCATTGATATGCGCACCCAACGCAACTCCAATATATTCAAAGTTCTCATATGCTCCTGGATTTTCTACAGGGAGTGTGCAAGTCGCCAGTGTCACTGAACCTTGCTCACTTTGGTGCCATTTTGGAGTCTTTTCATCGTGTTGGTAACCAGGGTGGAGTCACCTTCCACGATGGTGTTTGTCATCCTTTCGCGACTTAGGATTTCAAGGCCTAGTTCTAGGGCTCCAAATTATGTCGCGTTGTTGGTTGAGTTTCTTATGCTCCCAACGTACAGTCGAATGATGTTGCCACCACTGTCTCTGACCACTCCACCTGCCCCTACCACTCCTGGATTTCCTTTTGTTGCCCTGTCAAAATTTAGTTTGAGGAACCTTGACGGAGGGGGAGTCCAGTTGCAGGCTCTTATCTGGAGCTGTGGATCACGCCCTACATGTATGTTGTTGCGCCATTCTTTTAGATGGAAAAAATCCAGGATGCGAGATTCTTGGTCTGTAAGTTGAGATTTCTCCTTGTCGCAGTTCTGAATCTGCACTGCTTCTCTTATTTGAGAGACTATTGCATCCTTTAGCCTTTCTGTTTGTAGGCTTTCATTCCTAAAGATGCATCGGTTCCTTTCTTTTCAAATTTCCCAGATGATCATTCCCGACGTTAGATTCCAACAAAGGTTCACCATTTCATTTTCGATGTAACCCTCATTCCAATTGTTGATGGTTGCCCTAATGTTTCCCCGGATCCTATTTGATTGGCAGAAGATGCCTGCTGCCCAATCCCAAATATTTGTTGTGCAACTGCATTCATCAAGGAGGTGATCAGTTGTTTCCTCCTTGACTTGATAGAGATGGCAGTGAGAGGGACTTATGAAACCCCTTTTCATGAGGTTCTCCCTGGTTAGAATTCGGTTGTGTAGAACTAGCCATTCAAACATTTTGATTTTTGTCCATTGGGGGCTTTTCCAAATCTTTTCCCACTGTTGCTCTAGATTTTCTTGGTCCTGGCTCACAATGTAATACCGTACTTCTTTTAAGTTGAATTCACCCCCCATTTTTCCTACCCCACCTCAGTTGGTCCTCTTCTTTCGAGACCCCGATTTTCCTTTTCCCCAATTCCTCCTCCACCTCTTTCATTATTGTTTCGATCCAGGCTCTATTTTGTGCATTAAGCTCGTTCCAGATCCTCCATCTGGTGCTTCCAGTAATGATGGATTTTTTTTTCTTGCCCAATCATTTCATGTTGGAGCTCCTCCCTGTCCAAATTTTCCATTCTGGGTTCCTATTGCCATGCATCCTCCCATAACCTTGCTGTTCTACCATTTCTGACTTCCCAGAAGCTGTGTTTCTCCATCCAGTTCTTATTTTTCCAGGCGAGATTCCAGATAGTTGATTCCTCCCTTGTGACCATGAGCTGAATTCAATCCTAGTCACTAATGTCGGGGCATACTTGGCCTTCCAGAGGTTTTCCTATGACACCGATTTGTCTTTTACCCATCTCTACTAGAGATTTGCCTCGTAGGATTCGTTGGTTACCTATGGGTATTGCAACCCCAAGCCACCTTTTATCTTTGGTCTGCATACCTTATCCCAGGCCACCAGGGCCCATTTCTTTTTATTTTTTGCGCCTCACCATAGGAAGTCTCTTTGGATGGCTCTTATCTTTTGTAGTATTCCTTTGGGGGTTGGAAACACTGACATCATATACACTGTTTTGGTGAGGATAAGACTTCCGGCCAGGTTTATACTTGGTACATGGTTGGATGCACTTGTTTATGGTACATGTTGATTAGGTTGTTTGGCACAGGTTGGTGCATGGTTGATGCTCTTGTTTATGGTACAGATTGATATTTGTTGAGGATTGTTGCCTCATCTCAGTTGGTGCTGAGAATGCAAGCTGAGTCTTGCATATAGAGCTGGTGCTCTTGTAGAGTTTTACTCTATTCAGTTGTTGCAAATAAACCCCAAGGATTGTAGTCCATAATAAAAAGAAAATTGTACATACATCTTGTGTTCTTTGTGTTCATTGTGGTGATGACTTGTTGATGATATATTGCTGATATATGTTGCTGATATGTGCTCACATCTAACTGGTTATATACCAATCCTTCCCACGTAGCATTTTTGCAGGCTCTATCCATTAGGGGTATTCCCAAGTATTTCATTGGGAGCATTTTGCGTTCAAACCCCAGAATGTTGGCTAGGTTTCTTTGAATTGCTGGATTAGTGTTGACGAAATATATCATGGATTTGGAGTGGTTGATTTCCTCCCCCAAGGCTTCCCCTAAGTCTTCTTCGATTCTTTTAAAAGCCTTTGCTTCCTTTACCGTGGGTGTGCCATGGAGTAGGGTATCATCAACGAACTGTTGGTGTGTGGAGGTTGGACAATTTTCAAATGGTTTGATGCCTTTTATTTCACCAGCTGTAATTGTGCTTTTTCTGCTTCTTCTTAGCCCTTCCATCATTAGAATGAACAGGAAGGGGGACAACATATCCCCTTGTCTTATGCCTCTAGATGGACATAATGGTTTGGCTGGGGCTCCATTGATTAACAATGAATAGCTTGTCATTGAGACTAGAGTGATGATCCAATTGATCCAGTGTTGGTCGAAACCAAAAGCTTCCAACGTCTTGGCCATGTAGTGCCAACTTATTTTGTCGTATGCCTTCGCCAGGTCAAGTTGGATTATCATCCCCCCTCTCCTTTGGCTTTTCAGCGTGTGAATAATCTCATGGGCATGGATGATATTGTCCAGGATTTGTCTTCCTTCCATAAAACCCACCTATTACTGTGAAATCAATGTGGGAAGGAGTGGCTTCAGTCTATTGGCTATGACTTTGGAAATTATCTTGTAAACTACATAGCATAGAGCTATAGGCCTGTAGCGGTCTGGGGTCCTAGCTACATTTTCTTTTGGGATTAGAGTGATAATTGTGGCATTTAAAGCTTTCAGGATGGAGGCCGATGGCCTGGAGTCATTACAATTCTTCCTTCTGCATGGGCAGAATAATTCTGTAGTTGGAAGTATTTCTTCATACCCAACAACCATGTTTTGACATCTTCTTCCTTCTTATGTTCACCATTGAATGTAGGCGGTTTAATCTTTTTGATTTCTCCTTTCAATTCATCCCTTCCAGATTTTTGGTGTTTTCTGGTAGGGGACGGGATTGAACTACTGTGTGTCTCCTTGCCAGAATGCTTCGGGGAGAGATGGTAATGTCTGCTACCACTCCTCGATCTTCTTCTCCTCTCAGGGGTTCTGACACTTCTTGATATGCTTGTGTCACTCTCTTTTTCCAATTTCTTTTCTATTCTTTCCAGGCTCTTCAACATTTTTAAGTTGAATTCACCCTGCCGATCCCTGATTTTCATGAGCTTTCGGCTATCAGCTAGGCGATCCTGGGCACCTTTCTGCAACTTTTGAATGAGTTTCATCATGTGTCCCTCTTTATCTATCTCTTTTCCGTGCCCATTAGAGTTTGTTCCTTCGACTCCCAGGTTGACATGCTTTCCTTCTCTTTCGTCTTCTGTTTCGTAGGCAATCTGCACCTCTTCCAATTGCATACTCGGTGTCAGTTTTCGCCTATCCTGACACTCATTGAACTCTGCACACACAACGTGCAGTCAACCGAAGTTTGTCAGGCCCTTAAACCTTCAAGAAAAAATTACAACATTCATAAGCCAACGTGAACAAGAAAAAAAATGTTTTGACTTCACAAGTTTTCTGAGCTCTGTCCGGCTCTGAAAATTCTGGGACTTCGGAACTTCAGAATCTCGGTCCACGAAGATCCAACAGTTAAATCTTTGTAACCAAAGTCACCCTTTCGCAACTCGTGATCTCGCGAGTTCGTGAGTCAAAGACCCTCGACTCATTTCCTCCAAACGCCGATACCCGAGATGTGATACAGGTATGGCTCCCTCCTCACTAGCGCCTGCTACACATGATCATAGGCTAGGGATAAGTGCTAACACTTTTCGCTACTCGCACCTTCGCGAGTTGTGGTGTCCAACCCTGGCACCTTCCTTTCACGAAACCCCGAGAAGCGAAGTTGACTTTTCTCCTCACGTTCTCGCTACTCGCGACTTCACAAGTTTCAATGTCGAGCTCCCGTGCTCTTATCTCGTGAATCCTCGAGACGTGAGAAATCAACCGAGTGTTGACTCCCTTCTCTAGGCGATGCGTGTCTATCTATCTATCATGCAGGCCCCACATTATGGCTCTGCCACGTGTCCACACGAGCCTCAGCTCTCGACACTTCGTGACTTCTGCAGTCGAAAGTGACCCCTCTCAACCTCTGAACCCCCGAATGCGTGATAGGCGATGAGGTTCCTGATCCAACGGTCCTCCCTTGACCCGGATCCAATGACTATCTCCGCTCCTCGTGACTTCGTGACTTCATGACTTCTAGAACCCAACTCTTGGGCCCTCACCTTGCGAATTTCCGAGTTCGCGAGACCTGAATCCTGGATCTCTTCGGCACTTCGCCGACTCCGCGATTACTGCCACCTGTCCTCCTCAGATGGACGGCTGCGATTCTCTCGCGACTTGGAGCACCCAAATCCTAGGTTCTCACCTTGCGAACCTCTGAGTTCGCGAGATCCCTAGATCTCTGCCACCTGTCCTTCTCTGATTGGACGGTCTCGATCTTCTCGCGACTTCGCCACTCACAAAGTCAAAGGACTTCCTTTTCTGACCTCCGATGTCCGAATCCTCGATAGATAGGATCTTGTGACATGTGTCCTTCCAATCGAACCATTGAGATTTCCTCAGGACTTCGCTACTCGTGAAGTCAAGATGCTCACCTCTGTGCGTCCCGGTGCCCGAATCTCCGAAATGGATGATTCCGTGACACGCGTCCTCCTGTAGACGGATGGCTCAGATCTATTTCTCCTTGTCGTGATTTCTGAGGTCGAGTGCCCGGACTCTCGTCCTTCGGACCCCCGAACTCCCGAACGTCGATATCCAGATACAAACTCCTTCGGGATTTTCACTCTGCTTACGAGGATCTAAACCTCGAGCTCCTCTCGATAGATCTGACGACTTTCGGCTATTCTGAGTGAGATCCAACGACTCATAATCTCTTTGGCTCTTGCATTCCTCCTGCTACTCTCTAGATGTGAAATCTTCAACGGTCTAGATCTTCTCGGCTGATCCGACGACGGCTGTTGCTCCTCCCGAGTTTTGGCACTTTCTTCCTGCACTTGGAAGAATTCCAAGTGTCCAAAGGCCTCGACCTTCGCTCCTTTTCGTCTGCGAGCTCTGCGACTTGAGTCCTCGCCTATGCGTATAAAAACGCTGTCCCTCCTGAGCTTTGGGAACTTTCAACTCTTTCAGAGAGTTCTCTGGCCTCTGCACTCCTTGCAGCTGTGGCTTCGTGCACCGAAAAACACTATTCCTCCTGAGCTTACCAGGGTCCGAAATTGGTCCTCCAGACACAATTTCTCCTCACACCCTTGGTCCAAAGACCACTCAACTGGCCCATCTAGGCTCAGTGTTGAAACCTTGGCTTTGATACCAAGTTGTAGCACCACTTTTCGGTTACCAAGGCTTAATGTCTCTTAAAAGAAAACTATAACACCCCTTTGTACATAACTCATACAGGCATTATATAATCCACATGCGTTTAAGCAAAGAAATACATTTAAGCCCAGAGTAAACATATTATTTACTGCTATAATAACAATCAATAACATTAACATTAAATTGATATGCACAATAGAATACATGATGATTATAATACACAGAGATACAAAAACATAATTAAAGCATCATCTGGTACTTATCTTTGAACAGTGGTAGATTCCACCAACCAAGTGCAGGCCTTCCACGAACCTCCTAGCCTTAGACCGCATTGCTCATCATCTTAACAGTGGGTCACCCCTGAGTTGGGACTAATCTCCACCCCAAGACAAGGAATCCTAGGCTAGGCTGAGGTTACAGGGAAACAACACACAACCACAAGGAAGGAATTCTCTCCCAGGAACCTCTCACGCTCACTACCCACAACCCCTCATTCCCCACATGCCTGTTCCACCCCAGGAGTATACACCTTCTCTGTCACCTAGACAGTCCTTCGGCTGCTAACCTCCCTTGCCTTGGGTTACAACAACAGGCCGAACCGGAAGTCTCCAGGCTCTGTGGAAGCTACAAGGTTCCTTCCAGGAGTTCTCTCCTTCCTCTGTACACTCTCTCTCCTGAAGAGAGTGTTGCTCCACTGGCCAACAAACCACACGCAGTCCAACACTACGTGGCCACAACAATCAACAGGGAAAACTGACACGAGCTTTCCAATTGGTTCAACAATGGCGAATGGACTCACGGATATGGATTCGAACGAGACTCCACGCATAGGCTCGATACTCAGACAAAGGATGTTTTGGCTTTTTAGCATCAACACACCGGCTTCTGGATCAATGGATGTACGGGTATCTCTTGCAGAGGTCGGACAGGATGTCCCCTTCAAAAAATCGAGAAGAATGGAGAAGAACCCCTCTCACAGCTCATCTTGGCCGTTTATTTGCATGCACCAGGGTTGACACTTGTCACCCTTGGAACTGCATGCGTTCCATCAACATGCATCCACTTTGCACATTTTCCCCTTGCCAGGAACTTAGGATAAAACATGAAATGCTCATGCCTTTTTGAAATAATATTAAAATATTATTCCCAAGGCTGAAGCCCACTAGGCTTAACACTTAGCCCCTTTTCCCACCTTCCAGCCCCTAATCCCTTGCCTTCTCTGTGGAAGCTTAGTCCCCCTTCACTCATTCATCGTGGTCAGTCTGCACCTGGCGGTGTTTACAAATTTTTATTAATTGTTCTGCATGATTATATATACAACAACAGGCTCCTGGCCTTCAACAGTTAGGCTCCCTGGCCTAACAAACACATAAGCCACCAACTTATAAAAACTTGGCTCACCAGTCCATAAAACATAATTACAATTCCTTTCAGAACATAATTTATGACAGGGCTCAGCCTTGGGGACACTACAAGTGCTGCGTGACATATAAGCAAAATAAATGGTCTCAATGGTTACACTTAATATAATGGTAGTATAACTCTACATATCACACTTCCACTAAAATGACTCTCTTCCAAGCCTTATATGGTTCTGAACCACCTAAATGGAAGGAGTTTTCACTAATTAATACTAAGTTCCAAGCAATAAGAAATAAGCTAGAGGATGAACAAAAAACCATACAAATATTAAAAGAGAACCTAGCAACAACGCATAATCGAATGAAACAACTAGTAGACCAACATAGGTCAGAAAGAGAATTTGAAGAAGGCGATTAGGTGTTTGTACGACTTCAACCCTACAAACAATTATCCCTTAAGCAACAAGGAAAGAACAAATTGGCCCCAAAATTCTATGGACCCTTTCAAATTAACAAAACAATTAGCCAAGTAGCTTATAGATTGGAGTTACCAGACAATTGTCACATCCACAATGTCTTCCACGTTTCATGTCTCAAAAAAATGCTTGGGCAAGCTCAACCAGTGCAAACAGAAATCTGTGAATTTGATGAGGAAGGAAAAATTATTTTAGAACCAGAAGGTATTCTTGCCACAAAAGAAAAGGTGTTACGTTCCAAAACCATAAAGGAATATCTTATCAAATGGAAAAACCTTCTAGAAGAAGACTCATCATGGGAGTCTGAATGATTCCTCCTACAATACCCATCACTACCCTTGCTTTGAGGACAAAGCAAAATCTTAAGAGGGTGGCTATGTTACAAACATACAAATAATAATAATAAATATAGTAATTGTAATAATAATTAACATCATTTAATTAAATCAAGAGGCACGTACCTCCTCACCTTGTGACCAGTCAATGCTATATAGCAACCGTCACGAGGGTAGTGTAATCATTCTCATCATATTCAATAAAAAATTAATATTAAGAAATATTCATTTCTTAGTAACAAACAACTTTCATGTTACAAAAAGTGTGAGCAACAAGAAAGAGGCTAAGACAACAACCATTACCATTAACCAAAAATATTGATTATCAAGATCTTGCCCCTTATAAACAATATCAAGATATCCTTTAAAAACCACTTTTCTGAGCGACAAAATCATAGGAGAGGGGTCCCCCTAGCTGGAATTTGGTGTCAGGAGTCCAACATAACTGACATTTCGTCGATCCGAGGCACGATTTGGGTGCTATGGAGAGTTGCAACTCGCCTATTGAAGCCATTCAGGGACACAATGACAATTTGGTCCGGGGGCAAAAAATCACATTCAGGCGACGTAACTAAGTTCCGTAAGCTCCAGAAGGTCCATAGGGCCAACACCCATGCGACCAAGGTGCCCACAATCGCCCTAAACAAGGGTTTTGAAAGTTGAACCCCTGTGTCGGATTTGCATTGTGCCTCACTGAGTTAAACCCTAGTTCCAGAGATCCTCTAACAAACACTTTTATGGGCGACAAAATCATAGGAGAGGGGTCCCCCTAGCTGGAATCTGGTGCCAGAGTCCAACAAAATTGGTTTTTCGTCGATCCGAGGCACGGTTTGGGTGATATGGCGAGTTGAATCTTGCCTCCTGAAGCCATTCAGGGACACAATCACAATTTTGTATGGGGGCAAAAAATCACAACCAGACGATGTAACTGAGTTCTGTAAGCTCCAGAAGGTGTGTATTACCAACGCCCACATGACCACGGTGCCCATAATGCTCGATGTAGGGGCTTTGAAAGTTGACCCCCTGTGCCAGATTTGCATTGTGCCTCACAAAGCTAAACCTTAGTTCCAGAGATCCTCTAACAAACACTTTTCTGGGTGACGAAATGACAGGAGAGGGGTCCCCCCTAGTTGGAATATGGTTGTAGGAGTCCAAGAGAACTGGCGTTTCGTCGATTTGAGGCACGGTTTGGGTGCTATGACGAGTTGCAACTCGCCTCCTGAAGCCATTCAGGGACACAATGACAATTTGGTCTGGGGGCACAAAATCACAATTGGGTGACGTAATTGAGTTTCATAAGCTCTAGAAGGTGTTAATGACCAACGCCCACATGACCACAGTGCCCATAATCTCTCGACACAGGGGCTTTGAAATTTGACCCCCTATGTCGGATTTTCATTGTGCCTCACTAAGCTAAACCCTAGTTCTGGAGATCCTCTAAAAAACACTTTTCTGAGCGACGAAATCACAGGATAGGGGTCCCCCTAGCTGGAATCCAGTGCCAAGAGTCCAACAAAACTAGCGTTTCGTCGATCTGAGGCATAGTTTGGGTGCTATGGTGAGTTTCAATTTGCCCCCTGAAGCCATTCAGGGACACAATGACAATTTGGTCCGTGGGAACATAATCACAACCGGGCGACGTAACTGAGTTTCGTAAGCTCCATAAGGTGTATATGTAGGACAAGTTAAGCAACTGAGAGGGGGGGGGGTGAATCGATTGTATACATAGTTATCACTTTTATTTCTTTAATACAGATTAATTCTTTAATGCAGCTTAAAACCTAATAAATATCTTGTCTCAATGATAATGAATTAGTAACCATCAATCACATGAAATGGACAGAGACACAAAATATTTATGAGGAAACCCATAAAGGGAAAAAAATCTTCTTCTTGTGGATGTAAAGTAAGCAAACTACTTCAGTTACATCAAATTTTGTCTGAGCAACTACTCAGATGAGGCTACTACATCTTTATCTTCAACACCTACTTAAAGACAACTTCTACTGACTGAATGCAAGCTTCAACTTGCAATGAGACTGTTAGTCTCCCTAGCTCCTCCCTTCCTCCCTTTAGTACTGGCTTCAACCTGAAGTTATGGATGTTGGATCATGTTGTCATTGATGCCAATGGTTTGATTGATTGATGTCAAGTGATTGATTGATGTCAAAGGATTGATTGACTAATGATTTATGTAATATAATATGTAGTGTCCTTGATGAGAATGCATAGATGAAGATGGATCAATGAGTTGTCATTGATACATGATGAAGATGGATCGATGTGGTTCCATTGGTATATGATGCATTGTTGGAAAAATGTATAGATGAATCATTATTATCTTATCATGATTGATAAGGTGCACAAATGGATGAACTCCAAAGTAGTCCCCTTATGGTGAAATCCCTCACGGGAAGACGCTTTGTGGATTGAGTTATCCTAGAAGAATGGTTGGAGGACCCATGCTCTCATTGTTGTCTTATCATGATTGATAAGGTGTACAAACGGATGAACTCCAAAGTGGTCCCCTTATGGTGAAAGCCCTAACGGGAAGACGCTTTACGGATTGAGTTATCCTAGAAGAAAGGTTGGAGGACCCATGCTTGTATGAGGAATAACGAGATGAAGATCAAGGAAATTGTTGGTGAAACTATCCTAGATGGATAGTGCTTGTCATGCCATTTCTGGT
>ML784080.1:100137-110688 GCA_009831015.1 Picea engelmannii | reverse complement strand
GTAAGGTGACAAAATCAAGAAGGAATATTTAAATGTTAAAGTATTGGAGAACTTTCTATTTATGGAAAGTGGTTAACCCTAAAATAAGGAAAATAGGTTAAGTGACCTAGAAATGGGTTAAGTGAACTAAAAATGGGTTAAGTAACGTAAATGATGAAAGTATAAATAAGATAGCAATGGTCTCTTGTAGATCATCCTTTTTGTGGATCAATGGAGAGCTTCTTGTGGGAATATATTTTGAGTATTGATGGAGAGCTTCTTGTGAGAGCTTCTTGAGCATTTTTGGTGTGGAACACTTGAGGATATTGAAGATCTATCGGTAACTGAGGTAAACAAGGATATATAAGCCGAAATTCTAAGGAAAGTGAAGAAAAAAATGTCGAAATGCAAGGAAGGATAAATTATTTTGATGGTGTTTTTAAGGTATGTTATTTACAGGTCATCTCACCATTTTCGCTATAACTTTTTTTTTGTAATGATTCAGATTCTGAAATTGCTATGCAAGTGAGAAAACATAGCCAAGTATATGTGGTTAAAAATTCAGCTTGTGGGTCGTTGTAGTTTGGGAGTTACACTCCGTGGAAAATAGGGTTTGTGGCTAGTCCTGAAACTAGTCAAAATCAGGTGTTTCATGTAAAAACGTCATAACTTCTTCATAAAAGATCCAAATTCAGTGATACCAATTGTTTTGGTTAGATTAAAGTCTGTAGTATGATCTGTAATAGTTTCATATCTATTCATCAAATATTTTTTGCGGGGCACGCTCTACAAGGTCTCTCTCTAGAATAAGCCAAAATTCACCAAGGTATGCCATTTTTGCTATAACTCCTTTTCTGAGAGGTTCCAAGTAGTGACACTTGAAGGAATTGCATATAACACACTAAAGAACATTGTTTATCAGTTTCAAATATTTATTCAGTACAGGTACAAAGTTATGATTATTTCAAGTTAGGGTTGTTGACTAATCCAAAACTAGTCATGGTTGAGACAAGCAGTTGATGAGTTGGCACATACATGAGGTGTATAGTTGATGATGTTGGTACATATTGATGAGTCATTGTTGATGAGTAGTTGACACATGATTGGTATATACTTGGTACATGGTTGGGTGCACTTGTTTATGGTACAGGTTGATTACAGGTTGTTTGGCATAGGTTGGTGCATGGTTGATGCTCTTGTTTATGGTACAGACTGATATCTGTTGAGGATTGTTGCCTCATCTTAGTTGGTGCTGAGAATGCAAGCTGAGTCTTGCATATAGACCTGGTGCTCTTGTAGAGTTTTACTCTATTCAGTTGTTGCTGATAAACCCCAAGGATTGTAGTCCGTAATAAAAAGAAAATTGTACATACATCTTGTGTTCTTTGTGTTCATTGTGGTGATGAATTGTTGATGATATATTGCTGATATGTGCTCACATCTAACTGGTTATAAATGACAACAATGGGTAATGAATAAATGTTGAATGCTAATTGATGAGTTTTTGTGCAAGAGGGAAGTTTTGGGAAAAAGAGCCCCACACTCATTCACCCCCCCTCTAAGTGTGGTAGGCGTGTCCAATAATGGATGTTGGTAATATTTGCATGCAGTAATAGAATAGTTGGTAAGTGGCTTCCATACAATTCATTTTCACAGCAGATCGAAACCCATCCTTTATATCACATCTGGTCCAAGAGGAATACCCCCAAGTGAGAGTAATCGCTTCCTCAAATTAGAGAATCGAACTACCCATATGATCTCAGTCTCCAATACTAAGATTCGATCCCATGCACTATGTAAAAGATATCTGGAATTGATGCAGACCACACCCAGTAAGGAAACTCTGTCTAGAAGGTCTTCGACCCAACAACTAAGTGTTTTCGATTTGGTTAGAAATCAAACCTCTTTCATCTACAATTCATCCTCAACAAAGGTTATTCGCTGCTCAGAAAGAAGCTCAGCTCATGAGGAGTACTCGCCCAACATATAAGGATTTCACCCAAGGTAAATAACTTTCCCAACATTTAATAATTTCTATCCACAACAAGTAGATCGACCACAAGATGTTCTTGCTGCCCAGGTAAGAGGAAACTTAGGTTCTTAGCAGCAGAGTACGATTTTCCTTCCACCTCGTTTATTCCCAAATCGCAGAATTGAGGGTAGTGATAGACTCCACAAATTTCCAATCAGAAACTTGACCTCCCCTCCCAAACTCATCCCATAATACATATATGTGCCTGCTATTGGGAGGGAGTCTCCAGAATTCATTCAATTCAAAATCCAATGGGGGACACTTCTCCTCGTTAGACTACATTGATAAGTAATCATTCCCTCAATAACAAATTGAATCCCTCTTCAAACTGTTAATCGACAGAGAGTTTTAGTTCTTTTACTCTGCGTTCATCTCTCTCTTACCAAGATCAGAAATTTCATCAAGAAGTTTTTATGTCATTTACTGTAACTAACAACTTTAACTTTTGTCTTACTTATCATAAAAGTCTAACTCTTCTTAAATTTTATTCAAAGCTTCTTAACTAGCAAACTTCCTTAACATATGAGCTTTGGTGATATAAGTTATAGTGAACTTTTCCTTGCATTTTTAACTAAGCCTTTGACCACCTATTCATTGGGTTAATTGAGTTGCTGGTCCAATAACAAGTTCAACTAATGCAGATCAAACTCTTACTCATAAATGCAATAATGAGAAGTTTGACATCAATGAAAATAATGCCCATTCACTCTGTGCAATCTGGCCAATAGTATATGACCAACACCCACAATGCCCAAAATCACCTGACACATGGGCTTTGAAAGTTGACCACATGTGTCGGATTTTCATATTGCCTCATTGAGCTAAACACTAGTTCTTGAGATCCTCTAACAAACACTTTTCTGGGCAACAAAATCAAAGGAGAGGGGTC
The DNA here is from genome assembly GCA_009831015.1 of Picea engelmannii. Taxonomy (NCBI): domain Eukaryota; kingdom Viridiplantae; phylum Streptophyta; class Pinopsida; order Pinales; family Pinaceae; genus Picea; species Picea engelmannii. The sequence goes on along the minus strand of ML784080.1, from coordinate 107,788 downwards.
CGCCTAGCTGGAATCCCATGCCAGGAGTCCAACATATCTAGCGTTTCCTCGATCCGAGGCATTGTTTGGGTGCTATGGCGAGTTGCAAATTGCCTCCTAAAGCCATTCAGGGACACAATAAAAATTTGGTCAGGGGGAAAAAATCACAATTGGGTGATGTAAATGAGTTTCGTAAGCTCCGGAAGGTGTGTATGACCAACACCCACATGACCACAGTTCCCACAATCGCCTGACACATGGGGAAAGTTGACCCCCTATACCGGATTTGCATTGTGCCTGACTGAGCTAAACCCTAGTTTCGAAGATCCTCTAACAAACACTTTTCTGGGTGATGGAATCATAGGAGAGGGGTCCCCCTAGCTAGAATATGGTGGTAGGAGTCCAAAAGAACTAGCATTTCTTCATTCAAAGGCATGGTTTGGGTGTTATCGCGAGTTTTAACTCACCTCCTGAAGCCATTCAAGGACACAATGACAATTTGGTTTGGGGGCACAAAATCACAATCGAGCAACATAACTGAGTTCTGTAAGCTCTAGAAGGTGTGTATGACCAACGCCCACATGACCACGGTGCCCACAATCACCCGACACAGGGGATTTAAAAGTTGACCCCTTGTGTTGGATTTGCATTGTCCCTCACTGATCTAAACCCTAGTTCCGAAGATCCTCTAACAAACACTGTTCTGGGCGACGAAATCACAGGAGAGGGGTCCTCCTAGCTAGAATTTGGTGCTAGGAGTGAAACAGAACTGGAGTTTCATCGATCTGAGGCATGGTTTGGGTGCTATGGTGAGTTGCAACTTACCTCCTGAAGCCATTCAGGGACATGATGACAATTTGGTCTAGGGGAACAAAATTACAACCGAGCGACGTAACTGAGTTCTGTAAGCTCTGAAAGGTGTGTATGACCAAGGTTCCCACAATCGCATGACACATGGGCTTTTAAAGTTGACCCCCTATGTTGGATTTGCATAGTGCCTCACTTAGCTAAACCCTAGTTCCAGAGATCCTCTAACAAACACTTTTCTGGGCGACAAAATCATAAGAGAGGGGTCTCCCTAGATGGAATCTGATGCTAGGAGTCCAACAAAATTGGCATTTCATCAATCCAAGGCACGATTTGGGTGCTATGGAGAGTTGCAAATCACCTCTCAAAGCCATTTAGGGACATAATGACAGTTTGGTCCGGGGGCACAAAATCACAACTAGGCGACGTAATTGAGTTTTGTAAGCTCTGGAAGGTGTGTATGACCAACGCCCACACGACCACGGTGCCCAAAATCACACGACACAGGGGCTTTGAAAGTTGACCCCTTGTGTCATATTTGCATTGTGCCTCACTGAGATAAACCCTAGTTTTGAATATCCTCTAACAAACACTTTTATCGGTGACGGAATCACAGGAGAGGGCTCTCCCTAGCTGGAATTTGGTGCCAGGAGTCCAACATAACTGGTGTTTCGTCGATCCGAGGCACGGTTTGGGTGCTTTGGCGAGTTGAAACTCACCTCCTGAAGCCATTCAGGGACATAATGACAATTTGATCTGGGGGCACAAAATCACAACTGGGTGACGTAACTGAGTTCTGTAAGCTCTCGAAGGTGTGTATGACCAACGCCCACTTGACCATGGTGCCCACGATCACCCGACACAGGGGCTTTGAAAGTTGACCCCTTGTGCTGGATTTGCACTATGCCTCACTGATATAAACCCTAGTTCCGAAGATCCTCTAACAAACACTTTTATGGGTGATGAAATCACAGGAGAGGGGTACCCCTAGCTGGAATCCGGTGCCAGGAGTCCAACATAACTAGCGTTTCGTCGATCCGAGGCACGATGTAATTAGAAACATGCCTCCTTTTAGATGAGGATAAGGGGGTTAAACTCATGATGAGGTACATGATAATGATGAGGATGAGTATGATTTTTCTAAGACATGAGAAATCTAAACCTAACGACATGTATTTCCCATGATCCAAACCGCGGGTTTCAAGGACATCAAAGATATGGGAAAATATAAACAAGGCCCATATGAGCTACTAATTATTGATAAAATACCTAAAGGCATAGGGATGAGATCCACTCCAAATACACCATTTGCTTAAAATGGAGAGCTACATTCTATCTTTACCCCACCAACAAATAAGAAGAATGAGTGTGAGAATATGATAGGGGATTTGAGTTAGATGACTTTAGTCCTTGTTATTATCAAGCCATGCCAACCCCATTAGGAGAAATATGCTCATGAAGGGAAACAAGGATCAATACAAACATTTATTTTATTTGACCATACCATTCTTCTAAGACTCTATAAGAGAAAGAGAGAGAAGGGGCCAAAAATATTTGTATAGTTGCACTAGAGCCTTCTCACTCAAGATACACATAAATAAACAACTCAACACAAGAAATGAAAATTGACATATTAACATGACAATATCCAACTAAGTTATTGAAAGTCAACTAATTATACCTTATTCTCCATCTAGATAACAAAATCGGACCACTTTTTGTCCCGTGTCATCTCGATTTCATATTGTGATGGATAATGGTCATATTGTTGCTCTTGTCAAAACATGGCAAATGGACTAGTTAAAGTAATTAATATGCAATCATTTGCTTTTTTGTACAAATTTTTAAAAAAATATCATTTCAGATATTCCTAGGACTTACAAACTTGCATATTAAGGCTTCTTAACCTGTTTGTCCACTATGATGTGTGGCACAAAATTTGGCAAGCCTGGCCTTCGAGGCCTTGTCCTGAAATATACACTAATTCAAATTAATTATGCACCAGTAAAATATAAAAATCGTTTAATGAATTTTAAATAATCTAGTGTCGAAAATTCAAATACCTGTATTCTCTCCTCACCATACTTCCAATGTGCATCCTCTCTATCATATGCTTTCATGAGTGTTATAGAAATATTTGCCTCAACTTATGCAAATTTGCTCAGAAGGCCTTTTTCCATTTCCCTATGCAGACTTGAAGTCCCTTTTTGCAAGTCCCAGAGCTAAAAACAATATTTTTCCACATATACGTGCCCTAACTATTATACATCATGCATATACACAGGTTGCACCATTGCAGCCCGCGTACATCGGGTTTTGTGCCCAAAATTAAAAAATAGTGTCGGGTTTCCATGTCATGTCACGAGATCCATGATCCTTGACCTTCCATATACTGGAAACATTCCGAATCGGCCCTTCACTTCCACTTGAAGGCTATAAATGGGACATATCCAAGCTATGGAAAAGAGGAGAAGAATTCAACTTTGATAGAAAAGTTACTCTGGATAAATTATTCACTTCATATCGAGTCTGCATCCCTTTATCCTTTTAAGTTTGAACACATTATTCAGCCCCCAAGCTTTTCCCTACTTGATTGAGAACCTCATTGTCTCTCTTATATGAGCTTGCCTTTGGTGGAGGATTGAAGTCGTGGAGGCTCAGCTGGAAGGGACTTAGTTTCTCGGTTCCGAACCATGACGATACAAAAGTTTTTAATTCATTCACTTTTGGTGATTACATTTTAATAGAAATACTCTTTTCTCGTCCAATTAATATCTTGCAAATATTTGAATTTTTATTCCATGGGCATATTTGTTATGTATGTTGATGGATTATGCTATTGAATGTGTTAACATTATATATTATCACCATATGCTTGCGTTTCTTGGTTGTTGAGGACAAGTTGCATGTGTATTGCTTTGAGTCAAATGCTCAACGATGGACTTCATTGAACGTCTGGACGAGGTAGGCTCTTTTCTTGTCTCGTTACCATATTTGCTTATATAGCATATCTGAGATTAGAGTTGATTTCTGCAGCTATTTCCGTCTATTGTGGTTAACCCCTAGCCATAGAGAGATTTTCCTCGTAACAATGAGGTCTTACCATACTTTCACACTTACATCAATTGACCTTCTTTTGTTCCTTAGCTTGGGAGGAATTCCTTTTATCTTTTTCGTTTGGTTGCAACGAAATCTCTTGCAATTTTGAGTCATTTGTTTTTTTATCTGCTTTACTGACCAACCTGTCCTAAATTCAGTCTCCATGTCAATGATGACTGCTTTTTGAAGGTGCAAGGGTATCTTTGAGAGTGGAAGATGTAGATTCTCTTTGAAGCATTGAAGGCATGATTCCTTCAACCTACGCATGAACACTTTCCCGACATATGTCATTATGATATTCTCGGAGATAACATCATATTCTACCTTGGTTTCGTATGTACCAATGCAAGATGCATAACATGTATTGGTGGTGAAAGAAATATGTGACTCAGGAGTGGCTGGTACATTGGACGTCTCTAATCCATGTTCCACATTCTTAGAGGTTATTGAGATTGAATTTCTCCTTGATCTTTTGCACGATCCAGGAATTGATGGGTAATCAATTGTTTCCCTTTGAGAGGATTGGTTTGGTTGGACTATTTCAGTGCCTTTAGTGGATCGTTCTTCCACATATTTGGCAAGCATGGACAAGTCCATACCTTCTAGTTTCTTCGTTGCTTCTACCCCCAATATAGAAGCCATTGCCACCAATGCAAGATGCATAACATGTATTGGTGGTGAAAGAAATATGTGACTCAGGAGTGGCTGGTACATTGGACGTCTCTAATCCATGTTCCACATTCTTAGAGGTTATTGAGATTGAATTTCTCCTTGATCTTTTGCACGATCCAGGAATTGATGGGTAATCAATTGTTTCCCTTTGAGAGGATTGGTTTGGTTGGACTATTTCAGTGCCTTTAGTGGATCGTTCTTCCACATATTTGGCAAGCATGGACAAGTCCATACCTTCTAGTTTCTTCGTTGCTTCTACCCCCAATATAGAAGCCATTGCCTCTTTTAGTTTCTCTGGGTCATGTCCCTATATATGTACAATAAATTTCTTATTTTAAATTTAAAAATAAAAACAATAAACCCTATATATATAGAGGAAAAACCCTATATATATAGAGGAAATTTCTTCTTTTATATATTTGAAAAATAAAAATAAAAAAGACAATTCAAACAAGCAATGGAAACATGCAAAAATCTATAAATTGAGTATGAAATAGCTCATTATGGCAAGAATCAGACCCCTTTGCTCGTTTCCCTCTGTTGCTTGACATTTTTTGGCGTCCTAGGGCGAATAGTTTTCCTCCAGACTGTGGAAAATCCCTTCTCTTTGCTCTGTATTCGTTGAAATAGCCGGTGGGATTATAGATCACTCAATTGGTCACGGGTCAACAAGATCAAGTGGATATAGATCATATGTGGGTGGTGCTTTCTTATTGTTCCTTACTATTCATCATATGTGGGTGGATATAGATCATCAACGAGCTTTCTTACTGTTCCTTTGCATCGATCAACTGCCTCTGTCTTTGCCGATGAGGATCTTCCCACGCTTTCCCTTGACTTCTTACTGTTCCTTTGCGTCGATCAATTGCTTCTGTCTCTGTGGGCAAGGATCTTCCCATGCTAGCCCCTGCCTTTTCTCTGGGTGGTTTGTTTGGGTATGAGAATGTTTTTACAATGCATGGGGACATGAGATTACCTACATATTGGTGTACATGATTGCTTTTGGGTGCATGCGGTGATCTAAAATTGTGAATGAAGATTCGAGAATGCACAAACGCCTGCTTTTGGGTGTGCGCTGGATTTAAATCCTGAATGGAGATTCGTGAATTGACAAAAGCTTGCTTTTGGGTGCACACGAGCTCTATTGCATGCATATTTTCTTAAATTTCGTGTTATCCAAATCGTGAATAATAAATTGTGTGCTATGCATGGGGTCTATTATAAATTTTTGTTTTCCTTTACTAATCGGTGCTAAATTGGGCGCTATTAGCACCAGATTTAACACCCCAAGTTGATTACATTTTGTCCATTGGATGGTGCTAAATCTGACGCTAATGGCACCCAATTTAGCGTCGATTAATCCATATAATCAATTGAGGTGACTCTTTGTAATTTCCTTTTGTTGGGATTTGACTCTTCTTCAACCACTTGTAATGAGGTGTAACTTACATGCCTTACACGCGGCCTTCATGATTCTCTTGTTTCCAATGACAAGGATGATGTGGATCTTTCTCCCTTGTCAATAAAGTAACCATGGTTTCCTTCCTATGTTTTATGGGTTCTTGCATGAAGACAAAAGGCCCAACGAAGACTCTAACATTGAGGGAAAGCTTGATCTATGATCTCCCCTACTAACTTGATTGATGGTGGTTAACCTTAAGGGAAAGCTTGATCTATGATCTCCCCTCCTAACTTGATTGATGGTGGTTGAACCCTTTGGTCATTCCCAGTTTCCTTTAGACCAAGTGTTGGCTTGGTAAGTTGAAAGATACTACTGAAAGCCCTTGCATGGAGGTGCCTCAATCCTTGAAGCTCTCCCTTTGCAGGTGCTCTCTCTTCTACATAACAACATTTATAACTAATGGATATCCATATAATCTATTGAGGTGAGAAACCCTATGCAATCATTGGCTTTCCTTTTAATTTAATTCCTCTCAAGATTTGGTTATGAGGTAAGAGGGTGTAATTTTCCATATAGGTAATTTCCGATCACTATCATCCAAGTTCTAAAAATGTATCATTATTGTGCCCATGTATGCCTATTGGAATATTTGAACTTGACAAATGAAAATTAGAGACCAAGGTACTGCCATGGTATCATTGGATGTTGTCCCATTCCATATGTAAAAGTCCATATAAACCTTTGGAAAAATGTGAAAAGAAAAGGTTATGAAAATTTTTAAGCTACACAAAGGCATGGCTCAGAGGAGGGGAGCTTGATGCTCTGCAGTCCATGATCCATGCACCACATGTAGAAATTGTATGACAAAATCAACATATAATAAATTATGGCATGCACTTAGCAACCTCGAGATAACTGTCTTCTATGAACTCTGAAATGTCTAAACCCACATTCAGAAATTACCATAAGCAAAAATACAGATTGCTACACAATTTTGCAGTGGAATAAACACAATAAACAACAACCATTCAACTTAGAAAAACTCATAAATTTAGGCAATGCCAGGGAAAACCTATTAATATTATGGTAGCTATGGGAGGTATTTACCTCCACGTGTAAACCTGGCGAGAATAGAATATTCCAAGAAGCAAGAAGAAACCCTAATGAGTTGACTAATAACCCTAGAAGACAAGTCGGCTAAAGAGGATAATTGGTATTAGGTTATTAGCCTACAAGAGAAGTCGACCATAAGAAATATTATATACTAAGTAAATAGACACCCAGAATGAGAAGCTGGCCCAGGCAGTTAGCTAGAATTAGTATAAATACAGGAGGTCAGTCTTCATTCTGGCAGGCATTCTCAGAATCGCAGAGCAGCACTTGTACGCACAGCAGTTGCCCAGTTTATGCGCAAGTTTGAGGAGAGCTATCATTGCAGCTGCTGCAGCTAGCAAATTTTGGTTTTGGCTTGGACTATCTCTTGGTTATGGTTTGGACTATCTGATCAGCTCTTGTTTGGTGCGCTATCCTTGGGGAAAGGTGCGCTACTCTTTGTTTGGCTATCTAGCCTAGGGTTTGCTTCCGGAGTGATTCTCTGTCAAGGTTAAGGTGCTCGGAGGGTGGCTTCGGCCTATGGTTGGGTGACAATAGTGATATTGTCGATGGTAAAATGAGCACATCCATTATATTCTA
>ML784080.1:69801-99350 GCA_009831015.1 Picea engelmannii | reverse complement strand
TTTGGCTCAAGGAAGAAGCCAAATCAAGAGAAAGATATGTTAGAAATACAATGCTTCAACTGTCGAAAATATGGTCACTACAAGAATCATTGTCCCAAGCTAAAGAAAAGGAAGGATACACACAAAGCATCAGTTGCCGAAGAAAAGGAACCTTCAAAGAAGACTAAGCAGGATGAAACAAACTTCCTCCTCTAAAGACAAGGTAACAATACTCTTCTTAGTTCTTGTACATATCTTGTTTGTATAGTCTCGGTATATATTTTGTATATCTATCTCTTAGAAGATAATATGTTCCAAGAAGAACTATACCTATGGAAGAACAATAAGATAAGGATTTCTATCATTATACAAGTCAGATAATACACATGAAAGGATGAAATACATCAAACAAATCATGTGGAAGCTATTACAAGATAAGCCGAATTCAGAATCAATCTTGAAGAAACTTAGAAGAAGCAAAGACAGAAAGAAGTCAACAATCAAGAGAAAGACTTATGACAGTTTGCAAAAGACAATAAAGATGCAGACGAAAGCGTGGACTCTGTTATATGGAGGGAGCCGATTATATATTTCCAAAAGAAAAACATGCACACATACATGAATCAAGGATTAGGAGGGAGTGAATCCTATGATCCATTGAAGATGATGAAGTATATATCGATGGTAGCAACCATGAAAGGCAGTACATGTTCAATTCGACCTTAGAAGAAGTCTTCTTGGAAGAGAAGTCTTAAAGTATCCCTGGTTGTCCGTCCACATCCGTGATCCTATGATGAAAGGAAGAAGAGGAATCTTTAGGGCATAAAATGTATAAGAAACTCCATGGACCCAAGAGCTAAAGAAAAACACGAGGAAGAACATGGAGATTCCAAGAAAGAAAGAGAAGCCAGAACAACCAGTCATTGTATCGAGAATCACAAGATTACCAACCTGATATGAAATCACTAAAAGAAATCAAGTAAAGGAACTAAAAGTTGTGATGAAGAACAATGTATATGAATGCAAGCATTGCAAGATCCAAAACTAGAGGTTCTCCCAGATGGAGGGAGAAGACTATGATGTTTACTTGTTCCAATGAACCAAACATACCTCTATATGAGTCATTATATCATCCGTGATATCCATGGGTCTGAGTTCTATATCAGATGAATGCAAAGACTGTTCTCCAGAGCAATTGAACAAAGAGCGTATGAAGAACAACCTCAAGGCTTTGAGGTATACCAGAAAGAGACCCTTGTATGCAGATGGAAGAAGACAACTTGGTGGGGAACCTCCAATGCACAACATAAGCTTGATGAAGAATTTGTATAACAGAGATATTTTATCAAAATGGTTACTCAGAAACTCAGGATGATGGATCGCTAATCCATGAAAAACTCTCATAATGGCCGAAGAAGTACCACTTGGATATGTTTCAGTTTGACCCTTGCCACGATATTGTGAGCTAGCAGGAACCAAAGAGGAATCCAACAATGATATACTTTATTGATCAGAGCTATATGAGGCCTTAAAGAGAAAACCAATATTCCAAAAAAACTGAAGTACATTTGAGATCAATCATTATATTCTCCGTGATGAAGTCCAGAAAGGCGAAAGCGGTTCCCCAATACATATCTCCACAGATGAGCAGATAAGTAGACATTTTGGTAAAGCTTCTGTCCAAGATGAAAGAGTTTGCGTACTCAAGCTGGAGCTCGTGGAAGATGACTTCCTTATTGAAAAAGGAAGAGATGATTCCCAGGTTGGGAGGGAACACTGATGTATTATTGATTGATGGACAATCATTTTTCAGTTCGAAAAATGGTCCAGGTCGAGCACTTCCTTTTCAGTTCAGAAAGTGGTTTGAGATTTTTGATGAACAAGCATTTCCCAGTTCGGAAAATGGTCCAGATCGAACGGTTATTTTCGTAATGAAAATGGTTCGATGGATTGCTGATGTACCATAGACAACGATTTCCCAGTGTGGTTAACATGGGGAATGGTCTAGGGCAATCTCTCTTCTTGAGGGTTACTCAAGAAGACTGACCCACCTCTCTGGACAACGATTTCCCATTGTGGTTAACATGGGGAATGGTCCATTTTGGAGGTTGGTGCAGGACAGTCATTTCCTTTGGAAATGGTCCAGATAGTCATTTCTTAGAAAAGATTCCTTCTCTCCAGGTTGCACGTTGTTTAGTGTTGGAGGAATGGCCCAGGGTGGGGAATGGTCTAGGTTCAACAATCAGGGACAAACATTTCTTAGGGCAAACTCATTCTCTCCAGGTTACACTTTGTCTAGTGTCGGAGGAATGGCCTAGGGTGGGGAATAGTCCAGGATCAGAAATCATGACAGTTATTCTTCCTTTCTTGAGAAGAATAGTCCAGATAGCTCATCATTGATGTTTAACCTTCTGAGGGCAGATGTTCTTCCAATATCTCACAGATGTGAGTGGAAGAATGGCCCAGATGATTCAGTTTATATCATAACATTGTTTCTGTGCAGGTTGATATCAGATGATTGTTATGAATATTGTATGTCTCTAGATAGTAGATGTATACTACTGTGGTGGATGTGTTCCACTGTTTGTGACTATACGTCACTGATCAAGTACCTGTGTGCTACTTGGTGTGGTAGTGGACCACGAAATTGTAGTTGTGTACTACTATGGATAGACATAGTTATGTTCTATTGAATGATATTATTCTGATTGCCTTGAAGACTATCAACAATGTTGAAAATGATCATCAGCTAGATGGATGGTCAATGGACAGAGATTTGCTAGACAGAAAATGGTTAAGGACATTTATTTTTTCTAGGACATATGTCCAGATTAGGAGAATGGCTCTTGTGTCACTCTGTGGTGTGAGTGACTTATCCAACATCATGTCTAATTACTCAGATAGAGTATGGTTTCAAGATATGATGCAACTGAAGACACTGATGGTGATGTTGGTGCTCATGATCTAGTCATGAGATAGTCTATACAACTATGTTGATGCTACCGGGTGAATGGTATGTTTGTGCTTAAGACCATTACCTGTAGTACCTCCCTAGCTAGGGGGGAGTGTTAATATTATGGTAGTTGCGAGAGGTATTTACCTCCATGTGTTAATTTCTCACACCAAAGTTTGCTCAAGTCATCATCGTGAGCAATGAATACGGTGGTAGTCATGAGGGTTGAAACCTATAAAATTTGTATAGCCTTGAAGAACCATGAACATGTCCTAAAAAAATTATAATAGATTGATCCTTTAGATCTCTAATCACAACATTGTGAGGTGAAGACTCAACAATTTTTCCATCACTTGAATGAGTAATTTGAGAAATTAAAAGAAAATTAGCTCATAGATTAGGAACTTAGAATACATTATTAAATTTACCATTACAAAGATCTCTTTTTTCTCCATGTATAACATCCAAAGGATAACTATCATCCAAAAAAATCTATTGGGTTGTACAAACATCTAGACTAGGGAAAAAAATCCTTATTATTAACCATATGATCAGAAACCCTTGAGTCTAAAATCCATTCATGATTTGGTTGACATGCCATTACAAAAAGAGCAAGAGTTGTAGAAGAAGTAGAAGAGGAGGAAGTATTGAACCCAATATAATGTGTTTTCATGGTTTCTTTCAATGGTTGCATCTTCTTCCTGCAATATTCATCAAGATGTCCGCACATATTAAAGTTTAAAAGTATGAACAACAACCAAGTGAATCAATTCAAGTGTTTTTTGTGTTTCTTGTGAATGCATAGATGCAAATGATCTCTTTGATATCCACCGAAGACATAAACATGAAAAAATCCATTATTTCACAAGATAGGTGGTAGGCCATGGGAGATTTGGTGCTTTAAGAGTTGTTGTGAGTAATAGTTCAAATGATCAAATTTCTCATGCCAAATTTTGCTCAAGTCATCACCGTGAGCAATGAATATGGTGGTAGTAATGAGGGTTGAAACCTATAAAATTTGTATAGCCTTGAAGAACCATGAACATGTCTTAAAAATTTATAATAGATTGATCCTTTAGATCTCTAATTACAACATTGTGAGGTGAAGACTCAACAAATTTTCCATCACTTGAATGAGTAATTTGAGAAATTAAAATAAAATTAGCTCATAGATTAGGAACTTAGAATACATTTTTAAATTGACCATTACAAAGATATCTTTTTTCTCCATGTATAACATCCAAAGGACAACTGTCATCCAAAAAAATCTATTGGGTTGTACAAACATCTAGACTAGGGAAAACATCCTTATTATTAACCATATGATGAGAAGTCCTTGAGTCTAAAATCCATTCATGATTTGGTTGACATGCCATTACAAAAAGAACAAGAGTTGTAGAAGAAGTAGAAGAGGAGGAAGTATTGAACCCAATATTATGTGTTTTCATGGTTTCTTTCAATGGTTGCATCTTCTTCTTGCAATTGTCATCAAGATTTTCACACATATTAAAGTTTAAAAGTATGTAGAACAACAAATAGGGCTGTTGTGTGTCAAGACTACCTTTGAAAATGATAAATTCAAGAAGAAATTAGTGTCTATACTATTATAGAATTAGTGCTTGACCCGAAAAGTAAAGGCTTTAGAGGCAGAAAAATGGATTTTGGAGGAAAATATAATCTCTTTAGGGAAGGATCCTTAAACAAATACTGATGTTAATCATATTTTGAGAGAGAAGAAAGAGAAAATCAAAGTCTTGGAAGTAACCCGATCAGCTGCAACATTCCCAATTTTATAGAAGATGTTATTAGAAAAGAAACAATTGGAAGGGGAGATAGATTTTTTGAACATGATCAATGTTTCCATGCATGCCTCAAATAAATTAATTGAAGGAAGAATAACATAACTAGGGAAAGGCTATAGTAAAAATTACTCCTTGAAATCACAATTAGATGATTCAAGAGTAGCAATTTTCACTCTTGAATTTAGACTCAACCAAGAACAAAAAAATAAGTTGTCTCTAGTTCCCATACATGCCATGACCAAAGATCCAAATACAAATCAATTGAAGGACATGATAGATGAATTGGTTAGGGAATTAAAGGCATATGAAATATAATAATCAATATATTGAATAGGTGGTTTGCGTTGCATGGGCCTTGGTTGAAAAAAGAAAAGAAGATACGAAGAAACAATGCCAAAATTGAGAAGTATTAAAGCTTTTATGTGGGATTTAATTATGAGACTCATTCCTTGACTTAGAAATAAGTTGGAATTCTAATCAGAATTTGATGAGCTATATTGAGTGGCAAATTTTGGATGAATATAGAGATGAGGTGGAAAACAAGGTTCATATTATAAAAGAGGTGAACAAGGTTCTAAAGTCTCTCCCCAACCAAATTCTACAATCCTTAGGGACTAATGATAGAACCTTAGTTTCTATGGACAAAGACACTTGTGCAACCACGCTGAGGAATTGGAGGGAAGTTTATTAAAAGGCCTGAGCTATATAATTCAATATTGCATTTTCATGAATAATGTGCCATAGAAAGAGAAAGAGAATTACTAGATGCGGTAAATCAAGGGGATAATATGATAGGTTTGAATATTTTGGATCATGTACAATTTTCCATCTTAGCATGGACTCTAACTCAAAGGTTCCTCTAAATCCTACCCCTAGTAGATTTCACTACGAAGGTTGAGTTGGATAAGGCCTTCCAAGACATCAAAGGTGGAAGAAACTTAAAGGAAAATGATTCACAATGATTAAGCATGGTGTATGAGAATGCCACCAATAGACCAAATCCAACTCTATATAGTTCAAAATATGGAAATCCACCTTCCTAAACATGATATAATTCTAGGAAGGGGAAAACATTGAAATAAGGGATGTAACCATATTCAATTATATTCCACACGAGAAACCCTAATTTTTCATCATCACCAATGTGTGAAGCAATAATCCATTCATTATTTCTAATATTTGGGATTAGTATATAATCAAAGAGTAGGTCCCAGAGGGTTATAAAATAAAGTCCCAACCACAAGACAAAGGATTGATAATTTTCATACCATCATGTTGTAGAATTTTTACCACAAAATTCATAGAATATTTGTATCCTAGGGTTTGGGAATTTGGATCTTCAACATCCACAAGAAAAAGGATAGAGAATTTTAATACCATCAAGTTGTAGAATGTTTACCTCAAACTTCATAGAATATCCATATCACAGGGTTTGGGAATTGGGATCTTCAACATTGTTTACATTCTTTCTCCTTTATCTCATTCTATTTTCTGTCTGTAAGCACCATTAGAAGCTCCAATTTGTGAGAAGGAAAGTAAGAGGCCTAGGATTAAGACTTTATAGTCCACGTCTAGTGTCCTCATCGTAGTTTAATGAATTGTTGAGACTACCGATGATATGAAGAGAAATATCGACTGCAATATTGATGGCAACATGATATTGAGTAGGATGTGATGAATAGATTTAGACTAATGTGTTTTTAAGTCAAGGTGCAAGCAAATATTTATTACTGCTAGAAATTCTTTGTTGCACACCCATAAAACATAGGTCAAGGCAAGGCAAGGCATGTTAGGGAAAGGCATGGCAAGGCAAGGTAATGCAAGGCAATCCAAGGAATGTCAAGGCAAGGCATGACATGTCAAGGCAAGACATGGAAAGGCATGTCAAGGCAAGGCAAGGCAAGGCAAGGCAAGGCATGTCATGTCAAGGCAAGGAAATGGCATGTCAAGTCAAAGCAAGGAATTTCAAGGAAAGGCATGTCAAGGTAGGGCATGGCATGTCAAGGAAAGGAAAGGCATGGCATGTCAAGGCAAGTAAAGAAATGTCAAGGCAAGGCATGGCTTGTCAAGGCAATATGTGGAAAGGATAGGCATGGAATGTTAATGCAAGGCATGTCATGTCAAGGCAAGGCATGCCAGTGCAAGGCATGGCATGTCAAGGCAAGACAAGGCATGTCAGGGAAAGGTATGACAAGTCAAGGAAAGGAAAGGAATGTAAAGGCAAGGCAAGGGAATGAATGGCAAGGAAAGGAATTACAAGGCAAGTCATGGTAAGGGATGACAATGCATGGCATGTCAAGGCAAGGCAAGACATGTCAAGGCAAGGCATGGCTTGTCAAGGAAATGCATGGCTTGTCAAGGCAATGCATGGCATGGCTTGTCAAGGCAAGGTAAGGCATGGCTTGTCAAGGCATGGCATGTCAAGGCAAGGCAAGGCATGACATGTCAAGGCAAGGCATGCCAGTGAAAGGCATGCCGGTGCAAAGCATGGCATGTCAAGGCAAGGAAAGACATGCTAGGGCAAGGCATGACAAGGCAAGGCAAGAAAAGTAATGTCAAGGAAAGGCATGGAATATCAAGGCAAGACATGGCAAGGCAAGGAATTACAAGGCAAGTCATGGTAAGGCATGACAATGCATGGAAAAGCATGGCATGTCAAGGCAAGGCAAGGCAAGACATGTCAAGGTAAGGCATGGGTTGTCAAGGAAAGGCATGGATTTTCAAGGAAAGACATGTCAAGGCAAGGCAATACATGTCAAGGCAAGACAATACATGTCAAGGCATGACAAGACTAGGCATGGCATGTCAAGGAAAGGCTAGGCATGGCATGTCAAGGCAAGGAAATGGCATGTCAAGGAAAGGCAAGGCATGCCAAAGAAAGGCATGTCAAGGCAAGGAAAGGCATGTCAAGGCAAGGCATGGCATGGAAAGACAAGGCATGGCAAGACATGGCATGCCAAGGAAAGGCAAGGCATGACATGTCAAGGCAAGGCAAGACATGTCAAGGAAAGGCATGGTTTGTCAGTGAAATACATGACAAGGTTAGGCATGGCATGTCAAGGCAAGGCATGGCATGCCAAGGCAAGGAAAGACATGTCAAGGCAAGGCATGGCTTGTCAAGGAAAGGCATGGATTGTCAATGCAATGCATGGAAAGGCTAGGCATGGCATAGAAAGTCAAGGAAAGGCATACAAATACCATTGCATACCAATACCAATACCATTGCATATATACCAATACCAATACCAATACCATTGTTGTTCAATGGTATATGGTATTGGTATACCATTTCATACCAATACCATTGCATACCATTGCATTGGACTGTGAAAGGTGAGAATATTAACAAGATAAGATCAACAACATTCTCTTGGTGCATAAATGTTTTGTGACTAATGTCATTATTGTGTATTATAGGATCCAGAGGAGGCCATGAACAGAGGACGTGGATGAATTCTACACATCAAAATTACTCACTTCAATAGTGTCGTCATTACAAGTGTCGCTTTTTAGCCATAAGTGTCGCAAACATCATACAATCATCTTGCCCATGTCGTGTCTCGAACGAAATCACAAGGACACTTGAGACACCCTCAAAGACTGGTTTAAGAAGGAGAAATCATCTGATGAGGAGTACAAAGAATTTTCCATGGAAAATACCACTTAAAATTGATTTTTGAAGGGAAACACTCCCCTACTCATTGCCAGGGAGTGCCAACGCTCCCTACCCCTCTTTGGGAGAGTGTTGCAACACTCAGGACACCATTTTGGGGGAGCGTTGAGATTTTTTGAAGGAATTTTGGGCAGCGCTCCCCTGCCCACTGTCAGGGAGTGCCAACGCTCTATACCCTCCTTTGGGGGAGCGTTGTAATGCTCTATGCACCCTTTTGGGGGAGCACTGGTCTGTTTGAGCAAATTTTGGGTTGTTGAGGAAAATCAGGGAAAAATCCCCTTCATATTGGAAATCAGTTGGATTCGAATCTAAGGTCAAGGCTGGATCTTAGGGAGGATCCACAACTGAAGGAGAAAGATCCTCAACCTATCCCAAGAATATCTAAGGTGGTTGGGTCTCTCCAAGCTTATATAAGGAAGACTTCTCATGGTAAAAGCAGATGGGAGTTTAGAGGCATCAGACTTATGATCTCATAAGGGAGATATCATTGAAGCATATTCATTTTGATGGTGGATTATTTGAGCAACGGGTTGGACAAAGAGAGCTTGGTGAAGTTGATGCATCTACATCTATGGTTGTAAGCACTTTGCTTTGTTTTCATTAATATATATACGTGCTTGGCCTATTTCCTTCAAATTTGTGTATGTTTCATGAATTTTTTCTTTATTAGATAGATCTGGTTTCAAGCTAATCTTAGTAGAATAGGAAGCTTGTTCTGTCTTTGTTTGTATTGCAGGACCTTCTGAAGAAATTGGAGATCAAGATCGACCTAGATCGAGCGAGGAAAAATTCCAGTAAAGGTATTTACCTTTCTTTCTTCTTCTTCCTTGAATAGTTTAGCTTCATGAAAAGGAATGTCAATGTTCACATTAGCACCTTTCTGTCTTGGTTATAGGGGTCTAGTATCCAAGAGGAAATCCACTTGTCTGAAGGGGGATTATCCTGTAATAGAAATTGGTGACTCCACTGGGGAAGGAATCCTATTTGTATTTCCTTGGTTTTTCCCTACCCTTTTTACCACCTTTCATATCACTTTTAATGTTTGTTCATCATCCATTAGCCTTCTCCTACCTTCACTAGCAATTTCACCAATTTTGATGCATTCTGGGTGAGTTTTTGCATGGTTTTTGGCTCTTTTTCTAAGTTTTTGGGAGGACCAACGCCCCCCTATAGGCCATACCAGTGTGCCAACGCTCCCCTACAGTGTCTTAGGGAGCGTTGCAACACTCTGTGCACCCTTCTAGGGGAGCGCTAGTCTCTTTTTTGAGAGTTTTTGCCTTCTTTTGCTCAGTCTTTTGCAACCTGTTTTGCAAAGATCTTTACCCAGAGTCTGTGGTTGGTTTGTGAATTTGTTTGGATTGGTTTTTGATGATTATCACTCCCTCTGGTTTTGATTGGATCTTGAAACCTTTTTCAGAAATGTGAAATTGCCTTTTCTAGCTGCGTTTTTGACAAGACAGTTTTGAGTGATTTCTATTTCTCCCTATCATTTCTTGGATTCTTCTCTGCATTTTATTGTATTGCTTGAATGCTTTATTGGTTTTAGAATCCTTGATGGTTTTAGTGATTGTTAGAACAAGTTTCTACTTGTTTTCTTTCATACCTCACTGCCTTGAGTGCATGCTTTGTTTGTATCCCTTTTGCTTCATGTCTTTTGCATCTGCATATGACTCTTTCTCCTGATTGAAAGTAGTGGAGCATTGAAGGTTTTGTATTTACTTTATGTATACGTCATAATCAAACAAAGAAGATAAATTCATTTTTTCTTTTGGATAGTGAAACTAGCTTGCATTTGAAGTAGCAGAATTGCATGGTTTTTGGCTTTTTTGGGACATTGTGCATCTGTAATGATGAATGTTTTCTCCTTCTTGTAGCATAGCTTTCATTGAAATGAAAACATTGCCTCTTCATCTCTTTGCATAGCTTTCGAGTCGATCAAAACACCATATTGTCCATGCCATTTTCCTTTTGAGTAACAAAAACCTTAAAAATAAAGTGTTAAACTAAAAATTGATTAGACATTTTTATATTTTTTGGTAGCAAACCTACATCAGATTAGTTGTAGGGATTTGGAATAGGTGTGAAAGATAACTTTACAAAGCTGCAAACAAGCATAGAATCTTTTGTTAGGGAGCGGTGAAATCCAATTGCTACATTTTGTCCTGGGAAGCCCTTCTCACACAAGGGTCAAACCTGAGGTCGCAATAAGAATGGCAGAGTTACTCACCCTGCTTTGTTGTTCTTGGTGTAGATATTGCATGTATTATGGGGGTCACTTGAAGGTGTACCCACAATGATGAGTGAAATATTTTCAAGTTGATTTCGGGCCAGATACCCTGCCCTTGCGAGTGCATCAGACTGCCGTTTGTTTCCCCAGGCATCACTGTTGTAGTTGGTAACCTTAGTGGCATATCTCTTTAGGGTATTTACACAAGGTGACTGTGGAGGGGAATATCTTCACGGTACCTGGAATCGACGTTGCCCAAACTCACTCGGGCTCCTTGGAGGGTATACCCACGATTATGTGTGGGAGCTTGCACCAAGGCGTAATTCCGTTAAGCAGGTCGTCAACGTAACTTTTCCACCAGTTCTATCTTAGTCCCTTCTTACTTTGTTCTCGCGACGTTGGATTTCATCACCAACTAGTGTGCTCATTGTGAGAAGGTTTTATTTGCTTGTTTGCTTACTAGATTTTTAGTGTGTGTTGTTTGTTCTCCCTAGCAGAATCTAGGTTGGATATTTATTTTTTATGGCATCATTTCCTGGAATGACCAATGAAGGAACCCCTTTTCCAGGGGAAACCTTTGTTTTTCCTTCTTATAGAAACATTGGTCCTCCTTACATCGCTACTTTGAGCCTTCCAGGTCTCACAATTGGGTTACCGGTATGGTTGTTTTCCACTACGGTGATCTCAAATGCAGGTGCTTCAGATGTAAGCACACCACCCACACATCAACCTCATGTCAACCTTTCTTCTTCTTCGCCCGTCAGGTCTCCTTCCATTTCTCCTTCTTCTCCTAGAGAAAGCTCTAAAGCGAGTAGCCAGGTTCATAAGAAGAAGAAGAACTAGAAATGGACCAAGCCTCCAACTACATCAGATGTTGGATCCATGCAACCAACTATTGTTGATCATACTGGGAGTGTTGATGAGGTCGACAAGATTAAAATGAAGAATCCAAAACCCAAATTCCCTTGCAGTCTTTGTTAGGGTGACCAGTTTTTGTGGGATTTCCTTGGTCTTCCCAAGGTCTTAGAAATGTGGTCGTCCACGTCATCATCCCCTAATGTACATGCTGGTGATGTCCCGTCAACTAGTGGCATTAAGGTTTGTAAGAAGAAGACAACTGTCAAATTTCCTTGCATGTTATGCGAAGGTGATCATTATTCTCACCTTTGTCCTTGTATGGATGAGGCTTCTTCTCTTTTGGAAAAGATTCAACTCCCAACTGGTTATCGTAAGATTTCCCCAACCCAATGTTAGTTGATGGAATGTTCAATATCGTTCCATTCTCGGTTAGTTCAGTTGATCAGGTGGTCAATATAGTTTCATCATCGGTTGAACCAATAACCAAAGTAGCTGA
This sequence comes from Picea engelmannii, assembly GCA_009831015.1. NCBI lineage: Eukaryota > Viridiplantae > Streptophyta > Pinopsida > Pinales > Pinaceae > Picea > Picea engelmannii. Next base: position 87,362 of record ML784080.1, on the reverse strand, counting down.
TCCAGTTCCGTCATCGATCAACCCCACTTTTCATCTAAAAAATGAAACCCAAGTGATTGATCCAGCCACGTCATTGGTCAGTCCCACCCTTCATCTGAAGAGTGCCAACGTGGTCAATCCCACTCTTCCTCTAACGAGTGCCAAAGTGGTTGATCTGGTCCCTTCATTAGTTAGTTCGGTTGATCATGTCGTCAATCTAGTCACATCCTTAGTTGAACCAGTTGACAAAGTGGTTGATCCGATCCCATCTTCGGTCGATCCCGCTCTCCCGTTAGAGAGTGCAACCCAAGTGGTTGATCCTTTTCCAGTTTTCGACCCCATTCTCCCCTCTGAGAATGAAACCCAAGTGGTCGATCTGATCCCATCATTGGTCGATCCTACTCTCCTGCTAGAGAGTAAACCCGATTCTTCCCACGTTTTTCTCGTTGATACAACATCTACTGTGCTGGGGGGTATTTCTCCTTCTCCTGCAAAACCCCCTCCAAGTAATGAGGCCATCCTTTTTGATTGGGGTGTGATAACTGGACCTCATCTTCCCTCTCACATTCCTTTCAAGATTATAGTACAGGTTTGTGGTCGGGACGTTCCTCATGCGCTGATAGATGAAGGTTCATCCATTAGTATTTTGTCCTCTATTGCCTGGAAAGATTTGGGTTATCCTCAGCTTGTGCCGCTTACCCAAACTTTGTTCACTTTTAACAGAAGAACCAATCACCCTTTAGGGATCATTCCTCAGTTTCCCGTAACTTTGGGAGGGAAAACTGTCTTTGTTAATGTCATGGTTTTCCAAGACCCCTTGGATTTTGATTTACTCCTTGGGCGAGATTATGTCTATGCCATGAAATCTATTGTGTCCACTCTTTTTCGTGTGATATGTTTCCCGCACGATGGAAGAATGGTGACTATTGATCAACTTTCGTTCGTTGGCCCTGACTTGACCATACACCCAATGACCTCCCAAAATGGTTCTTATATGCAGTCGGTATCATCCCTGCCACATGTCAATTATGTGGCATTGTCTCCCATGACTTCAAATTCAGATGACTTGGATTTGGTAGTTGACATGGTGATCTATTTAGTAGGGCTATTGGAGCCTGATCTCCTTACCTCTGTCATGGCCCTCGACATGTGTTCCTTCCAGAGCATTCTTCTTCCATTCAGTGAAGATCTCTTGGAAGCCATGACCGAGTTTTGTCCCTTGACATGGTGTCCTTCCAGAGAGTTATCCTCTTGGAAGCCATGATCAAGAAGAGGCAATGAGCATGGTTTCTCTTCTCTATGAAAACCTCGTTAAAAAATGAAACATAAGCTATGAGCATAGTTTTTCCTCTCTGTAACAAGCTCATTAAAAAATGAAACAAAAATCTGGGGATTGAACCCAGAACCTTAAGCATAGTTCTTTTCCTATGTCAAGCTCGTTAAAAAAAGAAACAGTCACCTCTCCTGTCAGGTTGAGTCTTTCACCAGATCTCGTAGATGTCGAGTTGAGTCTTTCGTTAGGTCTCATATTTGAACCTTCATTTCATCCACCCTTATCCTTTTTCTCCACATAAATTGGTGAAAACCTCAAAGTCAGTGAATGAATTGAAGCTTGGGGGGCATGTCTCCAGCCTTTGATGATCATTCTGAAGTTAAGACACTAGATTTCAAGTTGGGGGTAGAGTACCGAGCTTAGTCTTTGTTCTTTCTCACACTCGTAAAAACATGAGAATGTAACCGAGCAACCTTTTATCTCTTTTTCGGGCTCGCATGGATATATGAAAAATGTATTCCCTGGAGTCTTCTTTAAGCTCTTTTCAGACTCTCTAAACATGAAAAGTTTGTTGAGTGATCTTTCTTCCTTTCACACTCATTAAAAGGTTTGAAAGGTCATCTTTCGAGTGGTAGTTTATCTCTTTTTCGGACTTGCAAGACTAACATTATGAAAAAGGATAACACTGGAGTCATCTTTAAGTCATTTTCAGACGCTCTAAATATAAAAAACCACCGAGTTTACCTTCTCCGGACTCGTTAAACAATAATACATTGAAGGGACCATACGGGACTGAACCCTTACTTCTTCCAGTTCATTAAATAAAGGAAGAGGGACTCGTCTATCTGGATGGGGGGAAAAATTGAAGGAAGCAAGCCAAGCAGTTTTTGAGAACATTACCAGTAACTCTTACAGTTTCCCTTGAACACGACACTTTGTCTTTGCATACATTTTAATCTGCTGAACCTCTGCACCGAACCAATCCTCTGAGTTTTCTTACTTCTTTGGGTCACTCGATGAAAGTCACAGTATCCACTGCATTATCATGTTTTGGTCCATGTCGTGTTTCTGCTATTGTGCCTTAGTGTTCAAGGGAAGTATCTTCCTCAAGATTCAACCATCACAAATTTTCTGTTTCAATACCCATGTGAGTCTATGTTCATTTGATCCACCAATTTATATCTTTGTATCATTTTTGTGTCATTGATGGGGGGATACATCAAGGCCCTCCTGCGACGAGTCTATTCCTATCGACTTCAACACATTATTCGGGAACTAGACTTAGAAACTAGTTAGTAGCTTGGGACCTGCATGCCTCAATGGCAGGCCTCCTCGCTTTCGACAATAGGTTTACATCATTGACCTCTGATCGGATGATTCCATGAATGTTCGAATTCAACTCATCTATTCACATTTGTTAGAATGTACTAGGGTACCTTGGGAATCATTGACATCAACGGTGATTTCCCTTGCGCTTGTTAACGATTTACCTCATTTACTGGTAATCCAATGATTTATACCATGTTCGACATCAGGACATTTATTCACATGGTTAGACTTGTCAGCATCGGTATCTGAGAAGACCCTGGGTTGAGTGATCACTCTTATATATACTTTGCCCAGTTGCAATGGAGTTTCTTTTGAATATTGACACATATACTGTTGCATAGATCCACTTTGTATTGGTCCGTGGCTATGTCTTGTCATCTCGTAGATCCATTGTGTATTTTTCGTGGCTATGACTAGTTGATATCATGGAAGTCTAGATCCACATTATATCTTCAATGGCTATACCCTTTTTGTCAATATAATTATGGATCCGCAGTGTATCTTATGGCGGCCATACCTTGAAGTATTTATCACCCAAGCATAGGTATGCCTGCCTTGGGTTTGAAACATGTCATAATTTTTGTTGATGGTTGTGTGCAACTTCTACCAGGTTCTCCACGTCCATACCCTTGCTCTAAAATGTCTACAAAGTACTTCAATCATCAGTTTCCATCTTTTGACTTCGCACTTTGGGGGTAATCTCTTACACATCAAAATTACTCACTTCAATAGTGTCGCAAGTGTCGTCATTACAAATGTTGCAGGTGTCTCTTTTTATCCATAAGTGTCACAAATTTTGTAGACATCATACAGTCATATTGCCCATGTCGTGTCTCGAATAACATCACAAGGACACTCGAGACACCCTCAAAGACTAGTTTAAGAAGGAGAAATCATCTGATGAGGTGTACAAAGCATTTTCCATGGAAAATTAAAAATTATTTTTGAAGGGCAACACTCCCCTACCCACTGTCAGGGTGTGCCAGCGCTCCCTAGCCCTTTTTGGGGGAGCGTTGCAACACTCAGGACACCATTCTGGGGGAGCGTTGGGATTTTTTGAAGGAATTTTGGGCAGTGCTCCCCTACCCACTGCCAAGGAGTGCCAATGCTCTGTACCCTCCTTTGGGGGAGCGTTGCAACGATCTGTGCACCCTTTTGGGGGAGCGCTGGCCTATTTGAGCAAATTTGGGGTTGTTGAGGAAAATCAAGTAAAAATCCCCTTCATCTTGGAAATCAGTTGGATTCAAATCTGAGGTCAAGGATGGATCTTAGGGAGGATCCACAACTAAAGGAGAAAGATCCTCAACCTATCCCAAGAATCTATAAGGTGGTTGGGTCTCTCCAAGATTATATAAGGAAGCCTTCTCATGGTAAAAGAAGATGGGAGTTTAGAGGCATCAAACTTATGATCTCATAAGGGAGATATCATTGAAGCATATTCATTTTGATGGTGGATTATTTGAGAAAGGGGTTGGACAAAGTGATCTTGGTGAAGCTGCTGCATCTACATCTATGGTTGTAAGCACTTTGCTTTGTTTTCATTAATACATATACGTGCTTGGCTTGTTTTCTTCAAATTTGTGTATGTTTCATGAATTTGTTGTTTATTAGATAGACCTGGTTTCAAGCTAATATTAGTAGAATAGGAAACTTGTTATGTCTATTATCGCAAGGAGTCACCCCATGACTGCATAGGGGTAAGCCTTACACATCAAGAAATACGAAAAGAAAGTTGATTTTGAAAAATCATATCCCTGACTGAAGTTATCTACTTGACTTGACAAATCATATGAATTTATCCCTACAAATCATCTTTCCATATGCACGTAAACAGATCATCCAAAAGCAGTGTTTAGACTTTCAAGGCTTTCAGGTGGAAGAATTTTATGAGAAAACATAGAACTGCAAACAGAAAGACATGAAAATCCTTTTCAAGAATACTATTGATACAGTAGAAGAAGAATCATAATCTGAAGATCCTTTTCAGAAGAGATTTAGCAACACACAAGGTAGAAGATCTCAAAGGATCCTCCTAAGAAACCCTCTCACACTTGCTATTGAAGAAGAAAAAAGCTTAAGAGTCAAAACAAAGAAAAAACATAGCTAAACATCACTTCCTTCTGCAAATGAATTCTTAACAAAGAAAATGATAAGATAGGCTATCTTCAAATTAATCTGTCAAAGTAAAAAAACAGACCCTCTCGGCCTCCCTTGGCTCATGAATCCCCTCTCCAAGAGATATTTCCTTCCTTAAATAAAAAATAACATCCTCATAACCTTAGGAGGTCGAATCCCATATCCTCCATTGGATTCTAAACCTTGGAAATAGGTGGCAACAATCAAAGAGACAAAAATCCAACAAACTGCTAATTTTCAGGAATTTGTTGGAAGTCATTGATAAAATGTCTCCACCTCATTGCATGAGGCCTTTGATGGAGCTAAATCTTAGGTGTAGGTGTCCCTTGACATATAAATGATCCTTGAGAAGCCATTCGAATCCTCCTTGACAGGTGACAACCTCCCAACAAGGCGAATATCAAAACCGTGACCGCTACAGGAAATTAGGTAGCGCCGTTGTAAAACAGTTGGTAGCGCCACTTATATGTCTAGTATCTATCAAACCATAACACATTTTGAAAATATGTGAGAGGTTTTGGTCATTTGGAATGTTATAAACAAAAAAATCCTCTAGTTTTCAAAAATACCTTCTCAATTGTTCACAATCAAAATTTTAAATTAGTGACTCAAAACTGGCAGAATAACTCTGCACAATTCAGCCTCTGCCAGAATTTCGGCAGCACCTTTAGGTAGTGCCCGCCTGTGTTTCTGCGTGAAATTTGGTAGCGTAAATCCATGGGCGCTTTTGATGCTTGGAACCTTGTGAGAGTGTTTTCAGTGCTTGTTCTTGACACTTGATACCTTCACCAATCTTGTGCTAACACTATCTTTGTTTGTATTGCAGGACCTTCTGAAGAACTTGGAGATCAAGATCAACCAGGATCGAGAGAGGACAAACGTTGATAAATTTATTTACCTTTTTTTCTTATTCTTCCTTGAATAGTTTATCTTCATGAAAAGGAAAGTCAATGTCCACATTAGCACCTTTTTGTCTTGGTTATAGGGGTCTAGTATCCAAGAGGAAATCCACTTGTCCACAGGGGGATTATTCTGTAACAATGACGTAGCCCTACGAAATCAACGAGAGGAAAGTGGGTGTTTATAGAATCAGATACAAAATCTGCATATACAATAAAGGTAAGAAGACAAATCAACCTCAACCAAAGGAGTATGGTGTTTATGAATTCACAAATGCTACAACATAGAAGAGATAAAGTTATATAAACTATGTTATATCAATATGTCAAATATATGAGTAAAGTGAGGTTTTGTGTTGGATAGCATATTGGTTGAAATGATATAATTGGTGTACTAAATATCATGGACTATGTTGTGTATTATAGGGTCCAGACAATACCATGGCAACAGATCATGTCATATCAAATAAGGACACAATGGATGTCGTAGGACAACATGTAATCAAATTTTGACTTCTCTTAGGAATAATTTTGTGATACGTCCATCCTTTTTCATAGTATTATTAAAATTTATAATGTATTATCCAATCTTGAATAAATTATGAGGCATGTTGTTGATCATTTCAGATGGATATTAGAGCAAGTGCACAGCCTAAGTGTTCAACTAGCAAAACAAAAAATACACATGTACGCGGGCGTGGACCTAAAACTATTAAATCACAAAGAACACAGTGGGTGGAAGAGGATATGCCAATGGATCCTCCAAACACAACAAATAATTGCACTAAAAAATAGGTTGGTCAAGACTATTATATTGATGTATATATGTTCATACCTTTTATATTATAATTTTTTAATCCATATTTTATTATATTTCTTTGAAATTGATACATTTATGATTTATCCAATTGTTGCCAAACATTAAATAATGGTTGCGTTTGTTGATAGGTAGAATATGATGATGAAATAACGACTACTAATACCCAATATCCAACTGGGCTATTAAGATTTGGACAGGATGATCCAAACCATCCTTTAAACCATAGCAAGATGAAAAGAGCATATTTAAAGAGAATTCTACCACCTGAGAAATTTGAACATCTGATGAGATTAACATACACTAACGACATGCCAGATAGCCTTATTGATGATGATCATGATAGTGAAAATGCAGTGCATGAAGAACGATTAAATGAAATGCTTATAGGTTTCTTTGTGGATGGAAACAATGATCATATGGATGACAGTAACAATGACATCAGGGGTAATTACCACCAACGTAATGTTGATGATAACAACATGAAAGACTCAATCAAGCAAGCAACAAAGACACCTGTGTTCAAATCTGGTGCAAATAGAACCTCAAAACTGACATGCACATTAATATGATTAGAAATCAAGTCATTATTTGGTTGGTCAGACAAAAGATTCACCACCATACTGAAATGACTTGAAATCTATTTCTTACAATGCATTGTCAATTGGTGTACACAATTCGTTTGTGAATAGTCCTAATATATATTGACATATCAAAAATGTTCATCATAAGTCAAACATTCAATTGATCTAATCTTTGGAAATCTTACAGGGCACTAAAAACCAAAATATTTCCGGAAGAGAATGTGTTGTCATCAACTTGCAAAGAGGCGCATCAGTTGTTGGTTGAGTTGGGGATTGAATATAAGAAATTTCATTCATGTATAAATGATTGCATTTTATACAGAGATTAATATCAAGACAAGGTAGAATGCCCTGTATGCAAAGATAAGAGATATTATATAGATGTACAAGGTCCTACAGTTCCAAAGAAGGTTTTACGTCACATGCGAATTATAACTAGACTTCAACGAATGTTTCGTTGCAAGTCACTTGCACAATTGATGGACTGACATGCAAAGAATAGGAGTAAATATGGATTCATGCGAATTCCGACCGACTCCAAAACATTGAAACACATAGAGGAAAAATGGCCAAGAAAATTCAAATATGAACCCCGTAGTATCAAGTTTGGTCTTGCAATTGATGGTGTGTGCCCATTTTATTTCATGAGCTCAAATTATAGTGTTTGTCCAGTCAGATTGATAGTATACAATATTCCCCCATGGATGAGTGTTAGAAAGGAGCACCGTATGCTGACTCTCATTGTTCCAGGAAAACATCAAGTTAAAGACATGGATGTTTATCTTGCACCTTTTATTGATGAGATGCAACTGCTATGGAAAGGCATAAGAATGTATGACATATCACGTTCTCCATCAAATAGGTCCTTCATGTTGTATGGTGTGCTATGTTGGACTATTCATGATTTCCTAGGACATGGTGTTTGTTTCGGTAAGACATTTTTTTAACGTATTTACACTAATAATTTATTTTGATCCCAACTCTCATACTTAGTTTTATACTATTATTTTGATGTTATTAACCTTATTGAATTGTAGGGCTTCAAACAATGGGGATATTTGCATGTCCAAGATGTGTAGAACAATTTCAAGGGCGGTATTCTAAAGATCTACGTAAATTTATTTATGCAAACAACATGGTTTTTCTACCACCAGATCATAGGTTTAGAAACAATCATAAGAATCAATTTGATGGAAAAGTTGAAAATAGAGGCCCTCCCATGATTATGGGTCCAACTGATTGGCTTAAGAAGTATGAAGATGCCAAATTGAAAGCTTGGCAGGATTTTTTTGATGGGGGCGATTCTATTGAAGAACCAGAACATGTTGTAATTATGATGCCGGAAGGGATGAAAAGGAAATCTATATTTTATGATCTCCCTTATTGTAAGGATCTATTAATATCTCACTTATTAGATCCTATGTACATCTTAAAAAATGTGCCAGATTCAATATTTCAACATATATCAGGCAAAGAGAAGGACACCTTATCTTCGGGGAGAGATATTTCTCTTCCGCGTACCAAATTAGATAGAAAACATTTGTGGCCAAACAGGGAAAATGAATCATATGTAGAAGTTCAATAAGGACACCTAATGGTTATGGGTCATCATTGGTTAAATCTTTTACAGTTGATGGACATATCACGGGATTTAAAACACATGATTTTTATAATTTTATGAAGGTATTATATATCATCATTTATACATTCTGATATTCTATTGTGTGACAAAAATAACTTATGACCTTTCATAAATGTGTTTGACAACATATCATGCCATTAGAAATTAAGGGGGATTCATGTCTTACCATTGACTTGAGGAATGCCATAAGTGAATTGTCAACATTTGCAAGGTATGTGGTATGGAATGTTCACGTGTGAGAGACATACAAATATTGTATTTCATTTTAATTTTTTCCTAAAGGTTCATACTAATTTACTATTCTTATATTAGGTGGGTGACATACAAGGAGATACACGAATGTGAAGTGACAAAATGGAAGAAGAAAATTGCAGAAATTGTATGTGTATTTGAGAAGGATCTCCCTACAAGTCCATTTACTTATACACCTAGTCGATGACATTGAATTGGTGGGTGTCGTATCAACGAGGTGGATGTTTTTCGTTGAGAGATATATGAAAACTCTAAAAATATATGTCCGACAAAAGGCACATCCAGAGGGTTGCATGGATGAAGGGTATGTATTGAATGAAGCATTTTTCTTCCTATGTAAATTCCTTGGTAAGGATTTTGAAGATGGGCCATGCTTCCAGGATGAAGAACGCGCATAATATATTATTGATGGAGAAAAACCACAATCTAATGGTGTTCAAGTAGAAATTAGTAAGTAAACTCATTTTCATTGTGGTTGTTTTTATTGCAATCATTAATTTAATCTGTAATTTATTTGTCAAATTAACAAAATGGCCTTTGAAGTTTGAAATAAACTTGCTGACATGTAATAGGTGTAGATGGAAGTGCTATACTCAACAAGTTCATTATGTATCACATGGACTTTATGAACAAATGGATTGATTTGTATGATAAAAAAAGAGAAGAAGTGTTAGAAGAAATGAAACAATTCAAGAGATCAAACCCAAGGAATACCCCATTTCCTACCGATCTATAAGGGGAATGGGGCAAAGATTGCACACTAGAATGGGTTACTGAACAAATTCAAAATCAAATAGAAGATTCATGTATAGATTCAAACATAACAAAAGATGAAATCAACATGTCTAGAGGATGTGAAAGAAAGGCACAATTGGAATTAAAAAAATGTTGTTTCCTTACAGTTTTGATACTATTAACTATTTTAATATTCATCATTTTATTTGTTTTAACCGAAATAAATGGTCTTTCATAGGCGAGGAAATATCCAATAATGTGGGCATATGGTCAAAATTATCATGTAGAACGTGTAGATGTAAAGATACGATCCTTCAATTGTGGCATCATGGTTGACTTCAAGAAATCCAGTTGATCAAGCTCAAAAGATAAGAATATTATTGAAGGAAATCTACAATATGTTGGGAAAATACAAGAAATTACTGAGTTGGATTATCTCTCTTTTAAATGTTGTATTTTTAAGTGTAGATGGTATGAAGCATTTGAGAGGAAACGAAGACATGACACCCATAGTGAATTATTTTCTATAGATTCCTCAAGGTTCCTACCGGAGGATCAGGAGCCTTATATTCTACCAATTCATTGTGAGCATGCATTTATTTAACTCAAACTGCAATAAGCGGTAGTGATTAATAATGTATTAGTACATTGTTTATTGTGAAAATATACATGTGTTTATGAATCAATTAAATAGTTATAACATACATCTAATATATGTATGCACTCGTTCATGTGCATGTATTTTTCTATGAAGATATTCTGGACCTGAAATGGTTGCTTGTCATACATTGTGATCCAAGATTAAGGCATGCATTTGACGATGCATTAGTGGATACCATGTCAGACATCTGGCTTAGGTTGATGGACAATTGGTATGGATTGTTGGTTGTCATTAATGTCAACCATTAGAGAGTGATATTGTAGATTGATGTCAACAAATTAGAGAGTGATATTGTAGATTGATCTCAACCCTTAATGATTGATGTCAACCCTTGGAGAATGTCTGGTAGCGAATTCCAATAGCACAAAGGTTTGGGTAATGGACCCAAGGTTATTTCATGTATAATGGTATGATTTTTAATATATTTGAAGGTAATACTATTCTAGATGGATAGTAAATTTCATTCCATTTCCGGTGGTATGTGGAACGTCACATAACTCCTCACGGTTAGAGAGTTATGGCCATGAGAAGTTGGAGAACCCAGGTTTGGGTAATGGACCCAAGTTTGTTTGATGGATAATGGTATGAGTTTTGATATATTTGTCGGAAATACTATTATAGATGGATAGTACATGTCATTCCATTTCCAGTGGTATGTGAAACGTCACATAACTCCTCACGGTTAGAGAGTTATGGCCATGTGAAGTTGGAGAACCCTCATGAGTCATCTAGAAGCCCCAAAAGGTCAAAATAGTCAAAGTGGTTTAAGAGATTTTAGAAGGTAAATAATAAAGTGAAGTGATGAGCATACTATAAGTCAAAGTGAATACAAAAGAAATTATTTAAACAATAAATTTAATGGAGAAATTAGAAGTGGATTAACCCTAAAATAAGGAAAGTGGGTTAAGATGGTTAAAAGGTAACCCTAAAATAAGGAAAGTGGGTTAAGATGGTTAAAAGGTAACCCTAAAATAAGGAAAGTGGGTTAAGATGGTTAAAAGGTAACCCCTTGAGGAAGCTACATGAAAGTATAAATAAGAGGAAAGAATCTCTCATTTTAATCACACATGAGAATATTGAATATCTATAGGTGAGTGAGGTAACCAAAGGATATCTAAGCCAAATTTTAGAGGGAAGGTGAAGTAGAGAAGGCCGAAATTCAAGGGAGGATAAAATCTTTTGATGATGCTTTCTAAGGTATGTTATTTATAGGTCATCTCACCATTTTCGCAATAACATTTTTTCTAGAATGATTCAGGCCGTGAAATTTGGAGGCCATTGAAGAAACATATCCAAGTAGTTGTGATACAGATTTTAGCTTGTGGGTCGTTGTATTTTTGGAGTTACACGCCGTGGAAAATAGGGTTGTGGCTAGTCCTTAAACTAGTCTAAAACATGTGTTTCGGGTAAAAACGTCATAAGTTCTTCATAACATATCCAAATTCAGTAAGAGCAAATGTATTGGTTATAGTACAGTCCGTAGTATTATTTTTACAATTTTTAGATCCATACAACAAATATTCCATGAGGGGCACGCTCTACAAGTTCACTCTCTAGAATAAGCCAGAATTCAACATGGTATTCCATTTTTGCTATAACTCCTTTTCTGAGAGGTTCCAAGTAGTGAATTCTGGAGGAATCACATAAACGACACTGAAGAACATTGTGTACCATTTTTAGATCTTTATTCATTACAGGTAGATAGTTATGATTATTTCAAGTTAGAGTTGTTGACTAATTCAAAACTAGTCATGTGAGACTAAAGTAAAGTTTGATTAAAATGCTAGTCTCTTGTTGTTAAAGTTAAGGAAGGTTTGCAGGTATGTGATCATATAAACCAGGTCTATTACATAGTTACAAATCATATTTGGATGATGAAATTGATGAGGGCGTTTGGTTGAGGTACATGTTGGGTACATGGTTGAGACAAGTAGTTGTTGAGTTGGCACATACATGAGGTGTATAGTTGATGATGTTGGTACATCTTGATGACTCATAGTTGATGAGTAGTTTATACATGATTGGTACATAATTGGTACATGGTTGGAGGCACTTGTTAGTAGTATTGTTGACACATGGTTTATGGATGATGTATCATACTTGTATTGATATATTATTAGAAGCACATATTGATATTGGTGATGATTATGAGTTGTTGTCTTATGCTTGGTTGATGCATATCTTTGAGAGTTATCTTGGTGAGTAGATCTAATTTGGTTGATAAGATTGATGAGACAAGTTGTTGTGATATGTTGTTTGGACAAGTTGTTGCAACATGTTATTTGTACAGGTTTGGTGCATGGTTGATGCACTTGTTCATGGTACATGTTGAGGTACAGGTTGGTGCATGGTTGATGCACTTGTTTATGGTACATGTTGATTACAGGTTTAGGTACAGGTTGATGCATGGTTGATGCATGGTTCAGGTTGTTTGGTGTAGGTTCATTGGTACAGGTTTACAACAATATATCTCACATTGATAGTGTGACAGTGGTTCCATCATTATACTTATATGTCAGGGCGGTTGGACAGGGCAAGGACAAGTGGTTGTAGCTAGAGAACATTGGGGGTTGTAACCTCCTTCTGGTTGTAGCCAGAGAATTGGGGAGTTGGAGCTTCCCTCAGGTTGTAGCCTGAGAAACTATGGGGTTGGAGCCTCCTTCCAGTTGCAGATGGAAAACAAAGGAAGTTGGTGCTTCCAATGAATGTAATTCTTAAAGACATATAAGAAAAAACATTATGTGGTTTTCTCCCACTTTGGGTTTCCATGTAAAAACATTGGTGTACTGTGTATGTGTATGATTGCTCATTTGTTCATTGTTTATTTACTCTGCAACTATTGGATGATAATGCTACATTGATATAACACTTGCATATTGTGGTTAAAAATGATTGAATTGCTCTATTACCGATTCACCTCCCCTCTCAGTAATCCAACAATTAGTATTAGAGCCAGTTCCTTCAGAAAACAATTTAACCACTAGAAGGAGATCATAGATTATTCTGAGAATGGAGTACCAATGTTTAATGGTCAAAATGGTTTTAAGTATGAGATGTAGAGCATAAGGATGAAAGTATTTTTACAGGCACATGGGAATTATATTTGGCTATTAGTTGTTACAAGATATAATATTTCAAAAAGAGCAAAGACTGCAGCCAATAAGGAATTGAAGAAGAATAACAAAATAACATTGGATTTCATCCGGGAAGGATTGCCCAATCCAGTAAGAGAAAAGGTTGGTAAATGTTCATCAGCCAAAGAACTTTGGGATAAGTTACATAACATATATTCTTCACCCATCGCAGATTCAGAAAATGCCAAAGAATATGCAGATACAGATCAAGAAGAATTATGTTCATTGTGTCAAACAGATTCAGAAGATGAAGAGTACATAATCACCAGAGGTATGTTGTTTTTCTTTAATTGTGAAAAACGTGGACATCTTGAAATAGAATGCCACGAAGGAAATGAGACAAAAAAACTAATTGAAAAGGAATACAATTATGAAGCATAATTGATTAGTGCTTTAGATGAACTAAGAGAAGAAAACAAGTCACTCAATAAAGAATTGATGAAACAAAAGGAAAGTGTTCACATTTTTGAAGAACCCCAACATGTCATCGAGAACTTAGGATATCAACTAGAAGAAGCTAGAAAAATTGAAAAAAATCTTGAATATAAAAAGCAGTATTTGGAAACCAACATAGAAGCATAGAAGGAAAAAGCAAAAATGAGAGAGAAGATATTGATAGATCATCTTAAGGAAAGAACTAACGATCTAAACCAGCTTGAGACAGAGTTTGGTCAAGAAGAGAAAGGACTTGAAGAAGAAATAATCACATTAAAAATTCAGCTTGAAGAAGCGAAAAGAACATAAGAAGTCATGAAGTCTCAGATAATGAAGAAAGAAGAAGAGGTTGAGAATATTGAAGAAGTTGTCACATTGAGAAGTAAAATCGTCAAGCTCAACAAGAACATTGAAGAGACAGAAACATCGACATCGTTTATAGAGAATGAAAAGAAACACTCAAGGTTGCTAGAAAAGAAGAATGACGAAAATAGAAAGAGTTATGCAGAAGTACTCATAAGAAGGAATCATGGTCAACCAGAATCTAAGAAAACTATTGAAGATACATCTTCAAGAAGACCATTCATGTTCAAGCCACAAAGAAGCTTCAATCATGATCATTATTAATTAAGGCAAAAATTCAGAAGGACTACACCACAAAGAAGATCATTCACTCCCAGGTATGCAAATTTCTTTTATGGTCATTGTTTTTATTATACTAATTTTTTACATAAGGTTGCAGATTGCAGGGATTATAAAATAAATGTTCAAGAAAGAAGTGCATATGTGGCCCCACGTAACTTTGAATTTTACAAATGTCATAACTATGGACACACAACTTGTGATTGTAGAAGCATGATCGATACTTCCATGAAAGAGAACACTGATATAAGATATAATAAAGTATGGATAAGAAAACACGAAGAATAGGTGAACAAAGACCAGGTCCCAGAGATCACAAGATTGATAATAAAACGAGATGAAGAAAATTCTATAGAGAAAAAGAAATATGTCAGATACATAAAGGTTTGGAAAATAACTAAAAGAAAAGAAGGACAGGTAAATATGGAACAGGTTCAAGAGATTATACTTCCAGGCATTGTAGTGAAATATGAATCCATAGACAGAAAGAAAGAAGTCAGAGCTTAGAGAGATGATGAATCTACCAATGAAAATGATGATGAATCTACCAATGAAGATGATGATGAATACACATCAGAGTAGGAATTGTTCTGAGCCATCTGGCTTAGAGACTCTCAGGTAATATGAATATTAGACAGGGGAGTCTATGCGATAGTTGTGACAGACCAAAGAACCATCCTTTGAGCAACTTGCAGAGTTTGAGAAGACATGTTCAAGGAAGTCAGTTAACATAAATACAGTTTGATAGATTAATCAAGACCTCATGATATCATAGTGATAAATCGGTCATCATTATGGACAATTGCGCAAGTAGATCCTTGGACAGTATGGACAGAGATGGATTCGTAAGAACACTTAGCAGATTTGGACATATATATGACTGTGGAAGAGAGCATGGATTCATAGATTTGTTCAGAGAGTGGTTCAGATACAAAGGACCATTATCATAATGGATGATAATTACATAGGAAATGGCTCGAACAATGATAATGGATTCCAAATTGACAGATATTTTTTGGACACATGCAATGAATACAACAGTTCACATTCAAAACATAGTAATGCTCATAAACAACAATTACAAAACTCCCTATGAACTATGGAAAGGAAGCACAGACAACAACCTCTACATTAAGATACGTCAAAGCAACCAAGGAATTTTTATTTCTCAAACTAAGTATATCAGAGAAATGCTAAAGAGGTTTAGAATGGAAGATTGCAAACTAGTTACCACTCCTATGAAAACTAGTTGCAAGTTGAGCAAAGATGATCATTCAAAGTCTACAGACCAGAGGAAATACAAGTTAATGATTGGTAGCTTATTATATGTGACAACATCCAGACCAGATGTAATGCAGGCAGTTGGACAAGTGGCATGATTTCAAGAAGCACCAAAGGAATCACATGTATTAGCAGTGAAGAGGATTTCAGATATCTCAAAGGAACATAAGAGTTTGGATTATGGTATCCAAAAGGAAAGGATCTATCACTTATTTCCTACATAGATGTAGATTGGGCATGTTGTATTGATGACCAACGAAGAACCAGTGGAGCATCGTTCTACTTAGGTGAGTGTTTAATATCATGGTTAAGCAAGAAACAATCATCAATATCATTATCTACAACCGAGGCAGAGTATATTGTAGCAACAACATGTTGTACACAGGTTCTATGGATGAAATAAACTCTGACTGATATATATGTTGAGTACGATGAGCCCATTCCAATCTATTGTGATAATATAAGCGCCATCAATATCTCAAAGAACCCGGTGATGCACTCCAAGACGAAGCTCATTCCAATAAAGTATCACTCTCTACGGGAGCAAGTTGCAGAGAAGAACATCAGAGTTGAATATGTGGGCATAAAAGAACAAGTGGAAGACATCTTTACAAACCCTCTTCCAAGGGAATCCTTTGAGTATCTTCGCCAAAGAATCAAAGTAATTTCTACTCCAAAATGAATGCTTTTGAATGCTTAGCTTATATGTCTTAGATGTACACGAGGAAGCACCATAAATAGGACAATTCAGGTTGGGATATCGGTTTCAGGAAGAGTTATGTTAGGGGGAGCAACCCCGGATGGAAAGATACCTTTGCCATTGATGACAAAGGGGGAGAGATTTATTAGATGCAAAGGTAAATGCTTGGAGAGAGAGCATAGAGGCATGTTTCCAAGGGGAGTGATTGTTACAGGGGAAGAATGAGCGATATGAATTCAGAGTGGTACCCTTTGTCAAAGGGGGAGATATTATTCATATGAAGGGAGAGAGAGTAATCAGAGGCTTATAAACACAAAGAAAAATCAAAGGCATGTAGACGAGGGGAGCAACCCCAAGGAGAGTTCAGTCAAATGGAGCATCCCCAAAGGGAGATACCCTTTACCATTGTTTTCAAAGGGGGAGAGATAGAAACATTGAAGAGGAGTATAAGTATGGATGTTATCATGATTAAGTGTTGCCATCAATGCCAAAGGGGAAAATTGTCAGACAATTGGCTTAGGTTGATGGACAGTTGGTATGGGTTGTTGGTTGTCATTGATGTCAACCATTGGAGAGTGATATTGTGGATTGATTTCAACCCTTAGTGATTGATGTCAACCCTTGGAGAAAGTCTGGTAGTGAATTCCCGTAGCACAAAGGTTTGGGTAATGAACCCAAGGTTGTTTCATGTATAATGGTATGGGTTTTAATATATTTGAAGGTAATACTATTCTAGATGGATAGTACATGACATTCCATTTCTGGTGGTATGTGGAACGTCACATAAGTGCTCACAGTTAGAGAGTTATGGCCATGAGAAGTTGCAGAACCCAGGTTTGGGTAATGGACCCAAGTTTGTTTGATGGATAATGGTATGAGTTTTGATATATTTGAAGGAAAGAATATTATATATGGATATTACATGTCATGCCATTTCCAGTGGTATGTGGAACGTCACATAACTCCTCACGGTTAGAGAGTTATGGCCATGTGAAGTTGGAGAACCCTCATGAGTCATCTAGAAGCCCCAAAAGGTCAAAGTAGTCAAAGTGGTTTAAGAGA
>ML784080.1:34852-52850 GCA_009831015.1 Picea engelmannii | reverse complement strand
GGAAAATTTGGTAATTTCATAGCTAGAGTGAAAAAGAGTTCAAAAGTCTTATTCATGATTAGGGTTTCAGATGTGTACATGGTTGAACAAGTTTTGTTTAAGAAAAGATGTGTACTACTCTGATAGAAATCATGATATAGTTTTATTTGATTAATGCTTATTGTTACTGACTAATTGGCTAAGTGACATATATCAGAAAGCATACTGTAAGTAAGTTTACAGGTCTCAGAAGAAATAACCTATGCCTTGACTTGCGGAAGTTAGAAAACATGAGAAGGACTTATGATATGGTGACAGTAAGTAAAGACCAAACAATATCCAATACTTATATAGGAGCAGGTGGCTCCTAAAGATGTAGAACATAAATTGTCAAGATGAAGAGAAATATGGATACTCAGATATAGTTGATGAGATGCAAGTAACTGCAGATTTCTCTAGTATCATTCTTACAGATGCAGAGGGAGCAGGTTGATCCAGTACGAATTCAAAAAGAAAGAAATGTTTGAACTCAAGAAGGCACCCATGATATTAAGGAAGAGACCTTCATAGAGAAGGAATGAGCAATCCCAAAGGTAGACCTTCATAGAGAAGGAAAAGAGAAGAGACCTTCATAGAGAAGGAAAAGAGAAGAGACCTTCATAGAGAAGGAAGAGACCTTTGTAGAGAAGGGGAGTGAGAAATTTGACAAGGTTGGCCTCTGTCCAAGTGTTGAGTTTTGGATACTCTAGGGACATGCTAGAATACCCTCGTAGAGAGAGGTGTGACCACCCTTGTAGAGAGGAGTGTGGATGTTTCTCCAATGGGAAGTGGGCAGATACTCTCCTCTAGCCAAGGATTGAGTAGTCTGGAACACAAACCTTGACAATGTGGAATAGTTAGTTGGCTCTTGAGGTTTGTGTCGTGATCCTGCATGGATCATGGAAATGGAGTCTAGTCTTTCCCAGGCTAGCATATTATCTTCTCTAGTTCATGTGGGATGACTAGGAGTGAAGCTATGGTAGTAGTCCTCCCCAATGGATGGGTGAGATAGCTGACTACAAGAGAAGGGAGAACATAAAAGTAATGGAAAAAATCATAAAATATCTTCTGTGTGAAGATAAGACATCTTCTGTGTGAAGATAAGATATCTTCTATGTGAAGATAAGAAAGAGTATCTTCTGCATGAAGAGGAAAGAAAGAAAGAGTATCTTCTGTGCGAAGATAAAGAGAACAAAACTTCTTTAATATGGATTCATGGAGAACCATTTAGTGATCGTGGTGCCAGATGACCAAGTGGATTATATTGATGCCTCTTGTTATCCAGTTGATGTTGTTACCCAATTGATGATGTTATCCAGTTGATGTTGTTTCCCAGTTGATGATGTTATCCAGTGGATGTTGTTACCTAGTTGATGATGTTATCAAGTTGATGTTGTTTCCCTCTCTCTCTCCTGATGATGTTGTAGAATACCCTTCTTGTTAAGGGGGAGTGTTAAAATATTGTAACTGCAAAGAGTATTCTATTTATTATTGATTTATTATTCATTTGATCAATCCCCTTTTGTGGATTGATTAAATGAATAATAAATAGAATACTCTTTGCAGTTACAATATTATTCATGTCGGGCATTGTAATTGACCAAATCCCCTTTTGTGGATTGGTCAAACCCTAACTGTAATATGCAAATTAAGAAGTCGCCCCCCAGGAAAATTAAAGTGGTTCTAACCACCCAAAAAGACAAGTCGACCCTGCCAGTGAAGAGACACCTCCTTTCAGTGCTTGCCAATTTGTATAAATAAAGGAAGCCAACCACTCATTTGTTCACTCACTCAACTCACTCATCTAGTGCGCAAGTATTGAAGGAAGTTGTAGTTACTAGTTGCCGGAAGAAGGAAGAGAGAGAGGTGCATTGCTTGGGAGAGGATATTCTGTAGTGTTTGGTTTATTGTCTTGGCATTGAATTGACTATGGTACTTGGTTATTGAATCTATATTAAAGAGGTTTTGCTGGGTTTTATTCCCCTTGAGGGTTTCCCATGATAAATGCTTGTGTACTCTTGTGATTATGTTTCTCTTAGTGATCCTATATATGCTATGGTTATCTAATAAATTAAAAAGAAACCTAATAATAACTTAAACCTTAACAAAAGGGGGTGCTATTTCTGGCTCTAAATGGGGCACAATTTTCGATGCTATTAGCGCCTAAATTTCATGTTCGATGCAAAAAAACACCATGAATAGCTCCATCCCAATAAATAGTGCCAACTTGTTAAAACAATTGAAGAAAAATACACCAAAACCAACTTTCGAAGCAAAAGAGGGAGCAAAAATGGGAGAAAATCACAGGGATTTGTTGTAGTGCTTGGATCCTAGAACCCTAAAAGGAGATTTGATAAAAGAATTAGACAGTTATCCTTGTCTTTAAGTTTTTTACCAACACTTGAATCTTTTGTGAGAGAACACTTAAACATCCATTGATTGAGTATTAGGATGAAAACATATTAAAAGACATGATCATGCATAGATCATGTTCAATCTTGTGGACAAAGTGAATTTGTTCAAGAGTGTTTTCTTGTTAGTTTCTTTGTGTTTTAATGAATGATTGGATTGCAGTGTGGTTTACTTGTCCCCCGAAAAGATAGAATAGTTTAGAATTCCATCTTTTACCTACACATACTGTGTATACAAATCACAAGTTTACGAACCAGATTGATAAGTAAAAGGGGTTTATTAACAACAATTAATTGAATCGACATTAAGTCCCTTTTACATTTTTCCATTCCCAGTGTCTTGTGTCCCGCACCCACAATATCGCATTCTACATAATGCACTTTCCATTCCTTGTTTCACACCTCCATACTTAACCATTTTTCATCTACCACGACATCACATCACGACTTCCAATCACATTTATTTTCCCCGCCACTTGTGTGAACATAATGTCATTATTAAAGTGGCGAAGATTTCATAAACCTTGTAATAAATTCAAAAATCTTGTCGTGTCGGCCGAAAAGTTTAAAATAATAAATATGATGATTAACCATCAGATAAATACATGGTAAATTAAATAAGAACTAATATGCCAACTTGTAAATATCGACAGTAGTGCCACCTATTTCCAAGGCTAGAAAAACAATGTAAATAATGTCAAGTAAGATAAAGGAATTGTATTGCAGGGATACACTAAATACGCTCAGATGAGAAGATCAAGAGTTCCAATGGTTGCGAGCTTACAACTACTATAGGGCTCTCCCTCCTGCTGAGAAAAAGATGAACCAAGTCTGGAACTCAGGCATAGCCCTTAGTGTGCAAATAAATTCAATTCACAGAAGAGAATAATCCAGCTCCAAGGACAACAACCTGTCTCTTTAGCTCCTTTAGTATTTATGAGGATGTTGCGGCTCTCGATGACCACAATGAAATTTAGGGGTGAAGAAGCTCATGAATTCCTCAAACAACACCAAGGGGGAGAAGAGCTCCTTGATAAATATCTTGCCGACCCAAGTAATAACACTAATGCTTCCAAGATTGAGGTAAGTTCCTTGAAATATCCATAAAAGGAATTTCCTGATTATTTTCTCATATTATTCGTATGGAATCCATGAACTATGTGCCAAGGAATATCATCTATGTCCTTCATTTTTCTCTGCATGACAATGCCATCATAGATTGGGGTCACATTATTTCTAGTGAAATCTCATTTTCACTGAGTAATCTGAAAAAGACATGAAAGTTTTATATGACATCATACCTGATTTTCACCTTTGAGGACTTACCGAGGGAAAGAAGTGTCGAATGTAAAGTGGAACCATTCTTCATCTGGTATCCAGCCTTGTGGAGGCACAAAGCTCAATATTATTTTTACCCAGTTCATAACAATTTTATCCCAGAGTTAAAAAAACTAGCCTTTGGTCCTAATATGTCAAGATTGTCACTCGAAGTTGCCACCTTTCTCTCAGAGAAAAGAGTTTTTGAAACCACATAAGATTTTAGTATTATAAGGTTATTTGGTTGTGAAGAGAAACCTTTCCTCCCTTTCTATGTGTCATACAAGTATTTTGTTATAGAAGTTTGCAGACAATCTAAGTCTTGTGCTCATTTATTTAATGAGAAAAGAAAGAAGTGATTCTTCTCGTTGCCTTGGAAAATCGAAGAAATTATTATAAAACACATCTCCCATTTGGATGAACTTGCAAGTGAACTCAACCAACTCAGTCTAAATGAAATTGAACTCATTGAGGATTTCGACCCAAGCGATTTGTTTACTGCACATATGTCCTCAATTGGTTATTATTCTTATTTTACCAAAATTGAACAGTTCAAATAAGGAGGTGGGGATAAATCGAATCTTCCCAAAACTTCAGTTGACTAAGATCTTGATGATCTGGAGGAATTAACTAGTACCAATGAAGGACATCGACAACAAGGTAGCGAAGTAAGGAATAAAAATCCCAATTCACCAATTGTGTCTCAAAAGAGTACCCAAGTAAGAACAAAACCCAGGAGCACTGGTTTAGAGATGAGAAAAGCACTGACTGAAACTTCAGATGATTGCGGTGATAAGGACCCAACAGATAAAAAAATTGAAAAATCTCATACTGTATACACCTCTACCAAAAGAAAAAGGGAAACACAAAAAATAGGGTTAGATGTACCTACAACTCAAGAAAGTCCCCAAGCAATGGATGTAGACAAGCTTATCGAAGAACCCAACTGGTATGAGCAAAGAATGCTAGGAACCCAAGCAATTACAAAAGCACTAGTCACTCAAGAACTGGACATATTTGAAGAGGATTATGTAACATTGCACCATGTGGCCTACAATATAAGTTATAAAAAATTGTCAATTGAGAAAGTAAACACAAAGAATAATAAAGTATCTGAGAAGTGGAAATTGATAATTGATTTCAATGGGGTTGCACCATAAAAAAATGTACAATTTCCGGAAGCAATTGGAGAAGCCCTAAAAGCACTTGTTAGTAACATTGAAAAGGAAAATTTGGAATTGAAAGAAAAAAAAGGAATTAGAAGCAACTTTAATTCCAAGACCCTTGTTCGCATAACCATTAAACATAGTTCAACCAACACTCACCTTAGAATAAATCTTGGAAAGCAACAACAAATGGAAAGGTTCATCTAGTTTGTTGTTAGTAGTAAGAAAATATGTTGGAGACATGATACAAAAAATTATAGATTTTATCTAGAAAATCTGGGAGCTTGCACGAAGCTCCACCAACTTTGCAACGAGGATTACAAATTTCAAAGAATATATTCAAAAAGGTCTAGAGAATGATGAAGGTTTGTACAAAGATGACGTGGGTACATTTTCAACCAAAGTTTCAAGCCTAAGTGATATCCATAGAAGAGAGAAAAACCTTCCTTCAAATATCCAGATGAAACAAATTAATGCTTGTTGGTTGAAGAGAATAAGAAGTTTAAGAGAAATGATAAATGAATTAAATGTTGTGAAGAATAAAAGAGGTGACCTTTTATTTAAGCTTATTGATCTCACAAAGGAACTCGATGGCATAAGTTTATTAATGGATATAATACTTTCATCTAGATAACAATTACTAGAACAACTTGATATATTAAAAGTTGCATGGGCAGCGGAGTTCACTGATTCAACTGAATTCTTCGAGGAAGAAATTGAAAGGTGGTTGGTCAGATACATCAACATAAATGATGAGGTAGATGACACATTGCACCAATTAGGTATGGAACTAAGAGATATGTAGAATGAGTTGTTTAGAATAAAGACTAAACATGAGATCATGGTGGCCCCCATGAGGGAACACATAGAAGAGTGGCTAAGAAAATCCCTCATCAAAACCACTGAGCCAGATCAACAAGAAACGGTTGCAACAATTATGCCGCCTCCAACACAAAAAACACCTACAAAAGAGGCACCAACAAACAACTAAAGGGTTCATAAGACTTTATATCATAGTGAGTCAATTAACAACCTTATTCTTGTCCTTGCTACCTTTCTTCTACAGTCATTTGTCATATTGCATTTCATTTCCTAGTAATCTGTGAAACCTAGGCTGATCCTTGACTATTTTTCTTGTGTCTTCCAGGTCTTTTTATTTCATGGTCTGTGGGAACCCCATCCCAATTTTCATTGAAGACAAGCACACATATTTTATTTGTATTTCAAAACATTTTCTCTCTTATTTTTAAAAGACATATATTATTTTTGAGCTTCCCATAGAAAAACTTTGGGACATAACATTACTGTAATCTCAAAGACTTCGATTTAAGCATGGGGTTTCAAATGTGTGTCTATTAAAATCTTTTTTGTGCCTAATGAAATGATCATTTAATGTTCTTTTCCATATGTAGTCCATATTTTCTTGTTTGCCTTCCTTTAATATTGTGTTCTATCTTGATGAATGTTGTGATGGGAATGTCATCCCATTTTATTTCAAATTCTTTTGGTTTATGATCTTGTAATATATTGTAAATATTTTCTTTTATAAGATACCTAGTCCTATCTCAGGTACTCTTTTCATGTGAATACTTATCTCAAAGAAGCCTGGTCCTTCTCAGACATTGTTTATATTTTTGCATGCTATTTAAAAATAGAGGAGTACCACCTCTTACAAAATGCAGGGGGATTTTGTCCTCACAAAGTTGCCTCAAAGACCATAAAATAGTCTTTAAGATCAACAGGTGGCTAGCACAACTAGATTGGTCAAAGTTGACCTCCACTCCACAATCTTGTGTAATTTGTCCATCATCAACATACTCAGTGCGAAAACGATGTCCATATTTCCACATAGATAGAAACAAATGCACCTATAAAAATGTGAACAAAGGACAATGCCATATGTCTAATAACTGAAGCAATAATAAAAACACAATGTGTGTTACAATTCAAAAGTGAAATATTATAAATATAACGCAGTACTCAGAGAGGTTATTATAGAGTTGTTGCACTCGATCCCTATGTTTAGTGCATCCAAATATTCTGCATGTGGGTTACGACCAGACACCACATATTTCTCTTGTATCTAGTCAACCACTCAACTGTTGGGACATATTTTTGGAATATTCTCTTTTAAATGATCAATATAAGGCATGCTTCTACCATTCAACCATCTGAATGTTTTCCTGTCATTGTCCCTTTTCCTTATTTTCTCTTCATACAACACAACCCATGGTCGCATTGGCTTTACATTATAAAGAACAAATCTATTGATGGCATCCATTTCTAAATTCGCTGATGTATACACAAATTCAAAACAAATGACATGAGATCAAATATATATTATCAACTTAAAGAATGAATTTATTGATGGCATCAATTTCTAAATTTGATGATGTATAAAGAATTCAAAAGAAATAGTATGGGATGAAATATATATTATCAACGTTAATGTAAATAATTTCTTTGTACTAAATTAACAAAATATAACTCACTTACTCTTTATCAAGTACCTTTTTTGTTCATTTGGAGTAGCTCCCTTTCCCTTTTGTCCTCATCTTGATGGTCGTCCCAAACGAATGTCGTTGCTGTGTCATCAATTTGCTTGATGTACTCACTGACATAATATAATGACTCATATACTAGGTACCCCTATGCCATAGATCCCTTTGGTTTTTCCATTTGTCGAACAAATCCCTTCAATTTTTTCATGTACCTCTCCAAGAAGAACATCCAATGACATGAGAGCACCCCAACAAATTCAACCTCATTAGGTAGGTGAATTAGAAGATGGAATTGCAAGTCCATAAAACTTGTGGGCAGTTCTTTCTCAAACATACAAACAATATCTGCTATCTCGTGATGCCACTGTGGAATGCTAGCCACATGAATCTTCCTTGATGTGATCCAACATACAAATGTAGATAATTTTGACATGGCACGTCCCAGGTCCTGGGGAAAGTCACGATTCACACAATCACGCACGATCAAAGGATAATGGAACTACAAAATAGACACACACATCATTAATTTCCATAAAACTATGAGTGCATAGCATATTTTTAAGGACTTCGGTATAAAATAAGAATCATGTAAACAAAATACATACCCTTAGAAGGTTTAGATGATCATGTGATTTCAGCCCTGATAGATTCCCTTCTACAGTGAAGCAACATTGTAGAGTGTACCCATATAAATAAGGTAATTTCACATCCAGTATAACATCCTTCACCATAGAAACACATTCTTTCTTTGAATTCCATAGGACATCACCTTCTTTAAAAGACCAAGAGGGACCAACCTCTCCTCTAGTTTTGTTTCTTGGCCAATGTATCTTTTTAGTATTTGACGTAATAATATCTCTCTTGACAACTTGTGTTGCTTTTATTCCATGATATGTGCCTCCATAAAGAAGATGAAACATTTTTGAATATATGTATGGGATCTAGTAAGTGGTTAATCTTAAGATGCTCCCAATATGGAAGCTCATAAAATACATATTTCATTTTCATCCCAATGAGAATTTTCTCAACATATTTAGGATCATCAAACAGAGGTTCCCCATTTGAATCAAACAATTCTGCAATTTCCTTCTCCTTCTTTGTGTCATATGCGCTATTCCAATCTGTTGGTGTCATCATTTTATGCCTCTGGGTTCTCTCTCATTTACCATTGAAAGTAGATGTATCTCTTCTATAAGGGTGGTGTTTTTAGAGGAATGCCCTCKAATAGTTGTACACTGATTTTCGTAGTTGGTTGGACTACCTAGCCTTTATAGAMGGTCCACAATATCTACATCGATGATACCATTTTGTTAAAATACTTGCGATGTTATCATATACATAGCATGTTAGTGTAAAAAATATAGTTGCACCAAATGAAGTATGCCAAATAAAATTACAGATATAAACAAATCAATGAACATGCTTACTAGAGAAAACAACTAGTCCTGGATAATCATGCGTGGTGTATGCACATATTCCATACAACGTAAAAGACCTCTCCATTGGGATGGGTCTTGATACATAATATACATGTATCCCTTCCCCTATAATTACTTAAATTAATTGATTGGTGGTTGGTGGTAGACTTCCATTCTCTTCACTTGTCTTCTACCCGGGACTAAAAGAGCCAACATAAGATGCTTATTCTTCACGAACAACCATGGGGGGATATTTTTATTGATCACTACCACTGGCCAAACAAAATAGTCGGTGTTTTGGAGGGAATACGAGTTAACTCCATCCATAGATATGCTCAATTGGAGATTTCATACTTCATCCTTGAATTTATTGGGCCATGTATCCTCTATATGCTTCATGACTATTGGATATGTTGGAATTCACATAACTCCTAGCTCACTTCTATGTGAGGCATCCCACCCTTGCAACATGGATAATTGTTTGAAACGAAAGAGACTTTGAATCCTTGGAATTATAGGCATGTGCCTCAATATGTTATGAGGAGGACCATGTGCCTTACCCTTGTTTTTTTATTTATGGTACCTATCATTCCCACATTCTGGACATATATTTTTATCTGCATATTTGTTTCTGTATATAATATAATCATTTGGACATGCATGGTATGATATGTACTCAACACACAACATTTTCAACATTTTCTTTGCCTCTACACAACTACTGAGCAAGAGATTATCACTCATAAGTACCTTATCTTCGAGTAACCTACAATCAGTGGGCAATAGAAATGTACACTGTCATTAAGCATGAATAAAATCAACCCTTTTCTTCCTTCATTGTGTGACAAGATTTCTTAAAAATTTAAGGGACTTAAGGGTTAGTTACCTCAAAAGTGTCGAGAAACACGAGTCTGACATACCATACATCGCTTTCAAGTTGTACAATAACATTGTTGTCCCTAGATGGGTAGACCTTGCATACCCCGATACTCGACCAAATAGAGGGGTGGTGGAAGCAAATTTCAAGTTTTCGTGAAGGTATCTACGACATTAGCGTTGTCCCCTATTTTATTTTTATGGAATGCATCTAACACCATTCCCTCCATGACTTGGGTATATCACAAAAAATCATCCATACCGACCTCTATATCATTGCCTTCATCCATAACATGTGAAGAAGTAGTGTTACTGTTGAGGTTTTGAATTGGTGAGTCAAGATGTAGTGGGAATTAAATAGGTGGTTGTTTCAACCATTATCGGTATGCCTACTCTCCGAGTTGTTTTCGTTTAGTAGCAAGCTCATGACTTGACATCGTAGTGGGGTGCAATGGTAGATAGTGGACAAGTCTCTCGTCATCAGAATCTTGATTGTAAAAATATTGAACATTACATCGATAATATTAGTAACATAATGCTTTTAATATGTTCAAACATTATACCAAACACTTATTATAAGTATGGACAATTTTTTCCCAATAATAAATTTGAAACCAACATCTTTATAAAAAAATTGTTGAATTAAGAAATACATTTATATTAGTTCCACTAAAAATTCAAAAATACGATTACTCAATCATCTTTTTTCTAACACCTTATGGGATTGTCTACATAAAAGAGATCAAATTCACGTTGTAATACTGTTGACCCAAGCTGGTTGCTGGAAGATGGCTTGTTAGGATTGGTAGGGTAAATAAGTTGTCCATTTTCATCAAACATCTACTTGTGGTATCTTTCTCTTGATAAGAACTTGTGGAATTTTAGGACTACATGAATATCTTGAGCATCTAAATTCGATCCTAAAACTTAATCCTGCAAAATTCAATGAACAATTATTCAACTGCACCTGCATACATAACATAAATTCAATGAGACAAATGCATTATCAATCAAATCTAGACATACTAAAATTGGCATTAGAGAACTTGAAGGACTTCCAAAGATACAAAATGAGACAAAATCTGAAAAATTGGTCATTTGATATTATAATTCCTTTTTTCCCGCATTTGACTGAAAACTGCCATTTTGGGATGCATAGAACAGTCTAACTTAAAAAATAACTTTGAATAAATTTTATAACTTGATGGTGCACTTCATCATATACAGACACATCAATGTGTATTGATAAACCAAATGCATCGATGCGTTTAATTGAGACAAGCATCGAAGACTAACCTTCGTTATTGCTTTCGCAAAGAAAAAACTCTGCACAATTTAAATGCAGATGTTTACATTTCCATTATGCAAATTTAATTGTCTTACAGTGCGTTATTACTTACACAATGCGCCAATGCGTTATTAATTACACACCGGACTGATGCATTTCAAACTGTATAGTGCACCGACTGAAGCAATATTGAAAATAATGTGAACTTACTATCGATACTTTGAAATTTATTACAAAAACAAATTGGTGGGTTACACGTACACACCGCACCAATGCGCTATTCATGGTATAGCACACTGAAAATGTAACTTTCGAAGAAAAAAAACAATGTGCGTGTTTATCATCATTGTGCCAAAATATACAACAAAAAAATTGAACAAGAATTTGAGTTTTTGTGTTTATAAAGGAAAACCTTATTCATTATTTTATTTGTTTACCAAAACTTAGAAAGGATATTTTTGCAACAAAGATTTATCAGCAAAGACTTCAGACTGGGTGAATTTTTTTTTAAGAGCCAAATTCGAGGGGGATTATTGTAGATTGCATAGAAATCTACAGAGGAGAAATTTTTGGTATATGATTTCATTATGTTAATCCTCTTAATCATTCTCCTATTTGATTCAAACAATTTTCAGTGCATTCCCCCGCCCCCCCCCTTCCCCCACCCAAACAAAAGGTTTCATAGTTACCTTCAGTATTGGAAGCCCTAGTTTCCTCATTTTTTTTTTGCTTTCTCCTTTTATATTTCACAAGAAGATTTTTTTAATGCAATATTTATTTATATATGGGTGTTTCCTGTCCATTGTAATGAAACCACTCATTTCATTGGATCCCAAACGATCTTGTTGTTGTCGTTTTTTTTTTAAACGCCATCGTGGTGACCAATGCACTCTTTACAAAGTAAGATCACCAGTGCGCATTTTTTGTAGATAACACAGCTTTATTTAAATTAGAAATAATATTAAAAAATCCTTTTTGTAGTCGGTGGTGCACATTGCTTTCAAAGGGAACTGTTGAGTTTAAAATGGAAAAATTATTGTTTTTATATGGAAATTTCCATGTCTTAAATTTGTTCACAACACAATGGTGCATAATAAACAATACTAAGGAAGTTGTGTTTTTCTTAATTCATAAAACACCGGTTGAATACAAAAAATTGTAAAACTTTTTCAATTTCGCAACGACATTGTTATATTGTACGAGTATGTATATGTATGGTTGATGCACTAGTGCATATAAATATTGTTGACGCCTTGGTGCAGATGAAGTTACTTTACAAACCAGGATCTTATTTTAAAAAAAAATAAACAATTTTTATATCTGATGATTCTTCTTCTTTTTTTTTAGGGAGATTTTGAAAATTTCAAGGGACAAACAAGGGGAAAACCAAGACATGTTAGTAGGAATGTCAAAAAAGTGTAGAAGAATATGGTAAAAGAAATGAGCATAATTGTGTCACAAGATGAGCCATCCCAACTACAATTTGCATCGATGGCATGTAGTCATTTATTTATTATTTTACGTACATCGAATTTAAGTATCATGTGAAATACTAATTTTCAATTGTTTTATTGCATAAAAGAAAAACAAATATAATCCATTCAACACATAAGACAGGACGACGAGGAATAAAAGGGTTGATCGCAAACTTTGTGAGTATTTACATTTTCAACCTTTCTTAATATTTCATGTTTGTTGTGATTTTTGTATTTAAATAATTAATTTACACTTGTCCATGGATGTCTTCTAGTAGATGCTAACATACAAAGAGAAGCCAACCCATGAATTGATAAACATTGGGTAAAGCATGGCTTGTGAGTATGTGTTGAAGAATGAAAGTTTAATTGAACAATTTGTAAGTAGTTATGTGGTTTAACTTCCTTGTTTTATAACTAATGAAAAACAAGAAAAATTATATTGATTATATTGACTCTATTTTACAATGTCATATTAAACATGCAGGAAACAAAGTATGGAATGCAACCAACAGAGGAGATTTTGAGAGAATTCATGAAGCATGTCTTCGAAAGAATGTGTATTATTGATGAAAGACTTCCTCCTAAGGTATATATTTTTTTTACGCAACCATGTATATTCTACTATATATATATACACACACTTATTACAATTTATTTCTATGTTTGTAGATGGAAGATGAAGGGGCGGAACATAAAAAACAAGTTGATTAAGAAAACATTATGTGAAAAAAAAAGTACAATATTGCCTACAAATGATGAAGAAATGAGGCATGCACGTAGATCAAGCGATGACAAAAGTTCAATTCATGAATGACAATCAATATAATTGAATGTTACTACAAGTTGTATGTTTTGGAATACTTGTCTTTGAATATCGTGGATTTTGTTTAATGTATTCAACGTATTGTCCCAATTGCATGAGGACATGTTACCAATAAGTGTATGAATTACAAATTGGTTGCAATTTGATTATTGTGGACCTTTACGTTGACCATTTTTGTACGACAATGGGTCTCTTATTCATATATAATAAAATGGGTTTCTTATTTCATTGCATTGTCGAATGTCATAAAATGTTTTGTTCCTACAGAATTAATTTGTGGATGATTTATTTTGTTACAAATAACAAAGGTGTGATTGGTGTGATAACACATTAATGCAATGATTATATCGAAATGCAATAACAAAAATATGAAACAATATTTGATTTTTAAATGATTAATTAAAAAATTGTAAAAATTAATGAATTAAAATATATACATATCAGTGCATTGTATTCTTTTGAACTCACTTGATAGTGCATGCCATAATATAGAAAGAGATGTGTTTTGAGGAGTCATACACACCGGTGCACATTAATTATCATAACACATCGATACAAACTATCGAGAAAATGTACTATTCCGTGAACGATCTAACGTACAATAATATTTATCGTTTTGAAATTGTACGATGCTCAGGTTTAAAATATATACTAGGTACTAAAAATAATGAATGTGATGGTGCATTAAGCTTGTTATATGCATTGGGGTTATAAATATTATTTATGCACCGATCCCTTTACTGTAATATACACATCGATGCTTAGTAAAAATAATGGTGTTGACGTCTCACCTCGAATATTCAAAATTTCACCACCCTTTGGTGCACATTGTAAAACAAACAACGGTACGTACTAATTATAGAATCATCGGTGTGCACGTTGTATTAAATGCACCGGGTCTCAATATAAATTGATTGCAACGATGTGCACTATAACTTAAACACATCAGGGTGTACAAAACCTAAAATGCACTGGTGCTTCATATGCAAACAAGGAAGAACAAGTGCATAGAAATTATAAGAGCATAGGTGCTCTACATATGACAAAAAAGGTGGAACAATTGTTGATATGTATTCTTGGTCAACTCGGTGTTTTCATTCAACCACCCATATGATTTTCCTTACTTGTTATTCCTTTTTATCTTCTTTCATTTTTATTTTCTCTCCTATCATTTTTTTTTCAAACACTTAGTCATTTTTCAAACAACGCGGAGTGGGGATAACAAAAATATCAAGTCTACAGGTTCGTCAAATAGTAGGTTTGCTTTCACATTCCCTAAATTTTGTAACTTTCACCTTTGTATACTTCTTAATTCACTTTCACTTTTCAAAAATGTGGATGCAGAGCTACATATCGCTCATCAAAATTTCTTGAGTTCCCAGGTTTGCAATCCCACATTCACCAAAATGCACCTCTCCTTTTCGTTCTCCGAATTATATCCTTTTCACCTTTTCAACACTTAGTCAATTTTCATCAAAGCGGATGCAGAATTACACGCTTCCCATTAATATTTTAAATCGAATTCCTAGGTCCGTAAGTCTGCAATCCTTTAAAACACACCTTTTGAATTCACAATGAATTTGTTTTTTTAAGACTTAACCATATTTTTAATCCCAATGCGGACCTCCTCACCCTTCCTCATATCCACATTCACAAGTTGATAGGTCCGCAGGTCTGTAAGTTTGCATTTCTACGTCATACATTTTACACTTCCCATCTCTCATTTTACACCTTCATACTTAACACTTTCCACTCGCCATGACATCACATCATCACTTTCTATCACATTTATTTCCCCTACCATATTAGTTGCCACTTGTACAAATATAATACCATTATTGATTTCAGAACACATCGAGTAAAGCTCACAATTAATCCAAATCTCATGTAAGTCGACAATGTTAAAAACAAGATTTATGATTGATTGAGTTCTCAAGACAATACATGGTGAAATTAAATAAAATCAAATATTCCAAGTTGTAAGTATTGACAATAATGCCACCTTCGAGTCAAAAGCATAAGACAATTTCAAGTAAGAAAAATGAATTTTATTGCGGAGATACATTGAACACACTGGGGCGTGAGAATCAAGAGTTTCAGTGGTCCAAGGAATATCATTACTACAAAGATTTTTCTCCAGCCGAGAAGAAAACAAACTTAATCTGGGCCTCAGGAATAACATTAGTAGGTTATGTTCTGGAAGTGACATAATTTAAAGAGATTGTTCAATGGTGCGCATACAACTTCATCTTTGAATGGAGAATAATTCAATTGCAAGGTCATCAACCCATTTCTCTAGCTCCTTCGACATTCTCCAAAATGATATGACTCCCTACACCTACTATGCAGTTCAAAAATGAAGAGGCTGATGAATTTCTAAAACAACATAAAGGAGGAAACAAGTTTCTAAGCAATTACTTGGAGGACCCAAACAATAACCCTAGAACTTCCAGGATTGAGGTAACTTCATTCAAAAACCCATATAGATAATTTGCATGGTTGTTCATCTGCATTGTTGGTATGGAATATACAATGTTTATATCAAGAGATGTCATATATGTCCTTGACTATGCTGTGCATGTAAGGTACCAGATCTATTATAACAACCGAAAACATAAATATTGCAGAGAAATAACATCGGAACAACACAATAGATGAAACCACAACACCGGAATAATACCTTTATTGATAGGAAACAATTTTCACTTGCCTCTTCGAGGGGGCAACCTCCAACAAAGCAATGCTCTACTACAATAATTCTCAAGACAAAAAACTCTCATGCCCTCGATTCCTATTTATACTAAATCTATCTACCAAAAGAACAATCTAGAGATATATCTTCTAGAAGCAGAAGTTTCTTTTAGGTCTTCTTACATTTGAATTATTCTTCCTTATTACTAGGCCTTATTAATATTGACCTTTGTTACATGGAAAATATATTATTCTACCTACATGAGGGGTTAGGGAGGTTAGGTCCCTAACATGTCATCCCCCTTAAAAACAACCTTGTCCTCGAGGCTTGAGATGAGGAAATTGTTGTAGAATTGTAGATGGATACTAGGTGGCATGTTGATCCAAGTGGATATCGGTGGCCACCCACATTTTCCAATTGGCTCAAAACAATTTTCTGACAATTTTGGTAACTTACTATTTTTAGCAGTTTTCACTTCTGGAGTCGTTTTGAGGCCCTAAACGATGTTTTTTGGGAAAATGGGGAGAAGTATGGAAGTTCCTTAGATCTTTCCCCCAAAATGAATATCCTCGCCGATACCTTTCCAATGGGTTATCATATGCCTAAAACAAAGATCGTATGCAAAAGTTACGACCTCGACAAGTTGATGTACTAACTTACCCAAATGGGGCCCACATGACTTTTGGCGCTTCATCTCCTAGGGTTAGGTTTTTGGATGTCTAGGGTTTTTGGCATTATTTTTTATTGTAAAAAAGGCCTTCAAAGCCACATTGTAATCATATTCTTGTGAATGAGTGCAACTGTCACATCTCTTCTCAGAGATAAGCTGCCACCATTCCAACAAGCTTGTTTCCGATGCATTTTACACACTAGCAAATTTGGGTCATTTTGTGATGGCTATTTCAAAACTATTGTGACCTTATGTCGTGGAATTTGCGACAAATCTGGACTCTCTGAAACGTCATTTTGTGTCATGTGGCAATTGCGACGAAATTGAATAAACGTCGCAAGAGCGACGCCCCTAGGGAACTTATCACAATTGCGACAAAAAAGAATATCACCGCTAATACGACAATTTAGGCAAAAATTTGAAACCAACATTTCATCTCAATTGCAATGACCCTTGCGCCAACAAATTTCATTGTTTACATAGAAAAACTGTCGCAGGTATTTAAGTTGTCGTCTCAATTGCGAAGACAACTTTTCGTTGTTTACATAGCAAAAATGTCACAGCTATTTACGTTGTCGTCACAAGTGCGACGAAAACTTTTCATTGTTTACATAACAAAACTATCGCAGCTATTTAAGTTGTCTTCGCAAGTGCAACGACAACTTTTCGTTTTTTACATAGCAAAACTATCGCAGCTATTTAAGTTGTCGTTGCACTTGTGACGACAACTTTTGTTGTTTATATTGCAAAACTGTCGCAACTTTTTAAGTTGTCATCACACTTGCGACGAAAACTTTTCTTGTTTATATTGCAAAAATGTTGCAACTTTTTAAGTTGTCATCACAAGTGCGACGAAAAATATTTATTTAAAAAAAAAATAAAAAAAAATAAAAATAAAAAAAATATTTGATTTAATATTACCATTTTAATATTAATATTAATACAGGATGCAAATGAAGATATTAATGATCTTATTAGAAGAGTTTATCAGATAATTAAGGTGCAATAGACCAAAGAACAAGTGAATGAGAGATTCCAAGAATATCAAAATAAGATGAAAATTATTTTTGATAGAAGAGTTAAAGAGAGATTTTACTCTTTTACTCCATGAGATTTGGTGCCACATCAATGTTACCAAGGAAGAAGATGGTAAAGTCNNNGATATTAATGGAATAGGGCATCAAGGAACAATTATGTGACAAGATATTATCAAATATTTAAGGAATCAAAGGAAAGGAAGCTATCAAAGAATGACATTGAAAAGAACTAAATATGGATGGATGAATAATCATATTGTATGAGAGCATAAATATAAGTAACTCGATTACTTGGTTTCATCA
>ML784079.1:738869-768627 GCA_009831015.1 Picea engelmannii | reverse complement strand
CAACGGAAATCAATTCAACACCGTTCTTTGTACTTACCTCAAATTTCCGTTCCCACACACTGATGGACGCGTGGACTCAACGGAAATCCCCAAAACGCATTGAAAACTGATCTATCCAACTTCCGTTGTGACCTGGGTCGTCTGCTCTTTGTTCTGGACTCCGTTCAGATCTTAATCGTCCATCTCTTGGACAGTTGACACCATCGAGCCTTAATCTCCTCGAGTTCTTCTCTGTCTTCTACCATGAACCCCAATACGTACAGAATGAATTTGCCAATTCGTTTTCAGTATTGATTCGATTCTAAGGGTCTTTAAACAATATTGACAGGTCGTTTATATATTCCAACAATTTATACACAGATGAAATATGGTTTCACATGCATGAGAATGTTGCCAGAATGGACAGGAATTTTTATTGATGAATTTGCTTTCTCTCCTCTGCAACTATTCTGTGCCCTCTCATCTCATGCCCTCTCATCTCCCCCTTTTACAAAATCGACTTAGTTTGCTAAATACAATTCAACTCAGGTTTTTCAGATCCACAAAGTCTGGATCGAGTCCACCCAGATCCTACAATCTCTACTTGTAATCCTAACTTCTCCTACAGCTATTACATTGTTAGGATTTGAGATCCTTTGACAATTTATTGAATTTGAACCGAATACAACAAGTAAATTAAAGATCACCCACTCTCTTTAATAAAATTTTCCTTTGACTTTCAACAACCATAGATCCTCTAGTGCTGTGAGCTTATGCTCCTGCATCACCAGGCTTCTTCTAACTACAACCTGAGAAGGAATCCTAGAGTGATAACAAAATGGCATCATTACCGGGGAGAGGAGATTGAAGAAAGGTTCCCTGGAAGACGACACAAATCCAACTTTGATGATAGACAAAGTCTAGACACTATTTGGTTGTAATCATCTATATGGAGACTCCATGAAGGACAGATTCAATGGTGACTCCATTGTTTTGAAATCTGTTGGCGACTCGACTGGTATGAAATGAACAAGATATTAGCTAACAGATATGCTTTCTGTGATTTTTCAAAGATCGTTGGTTTCCCTAATCTAGTGCCTAGTAGAGATGAATGTGAAAATAGCCTTCCCAGATTTCGAGGAGGAGAGTGGGAAGTACTAGCTAAACATTTGTTGGACTTTCATGATTGCATGCATCGGTTGCAAATTGTGCATGAGGATGTTCAGATCAGGCTCTTTGGGTTTTCATTAGAGCTAATTTCTCGTGATTGGTATCGATCTCTTCCTCTTTCAAGTGTCATCTCTTTGGCATATTTTCATGTTTCTTTTCATGTGTTTTGTAAAGACAAATTTTCAGATGACTTTCTCTATCCCGAGTGTTGTCATGAATTCAATCTTTTGAATAAAGAATTAGACATTCATGAAGATTATGTTGTTGTAGAAAATACCCTTCATTATGATCGAGAGATTGGTGATCCACATTATGATAATTGCAATGATGATTTTGACATTGTATCAAATGCATCTATTGTTTTAAGTTGTCATGAAGATCAGATTGTCCCCTCTAAAAACTTAAAAAATGATGAGCAGATTTTTACATCAGCATGTGACAGATTTGAATCTGCAGCAGATACTAAGGGAAACCCTCAACTTTTTGATTTGTAGACACAAGAAGATTGCAACAGATATGAAGAGGAATATTATGAGCTGAAAAGTCCAGATCAATAGTTCAACATGCATTCTTCTCAGACAGAGATTGAGCAGTCTATATTCAGAATTGAGATCGATGAAGGAAAAGAGTAGTGACATTTCTTTTAGTTGGAACAACATCATAGAGAGGTATTCCTTTATGTTTTTAATGACCCTATTGAAAAATATTTTGAATCTATGAGCAGCATATATGTTAAAGTATTTTTGTCAGATGAAAGTTGGCTTTATCATATGTTCAAATCACTTTTCTGTTGGCTATGCATTCCATTATTTTGTAGGTCAAGATCAAGAACAGGTTCAGTAAATCAAGTTTTGATATGGCTTCATTGGAAGCATGAGTTTAATTGATTAAGCATTAGTACAATGGTTAGAGTAGGAGTATATAGGATAATAATCTCTTCATATGAGTAAGTATATTCTTTTAGTTATTGGTTGTTGAATAAGCAGAGCAGGATACAGGCAGGTTACATGCAGGCTAAAGGTTTGCAGGGAATCAGTTCTAAAGGCCAAATGACTCCATATCCCAATGGTAAAGGCGAATGAAACTAATAGGTTCTTGGAAACCTCACAGGGAGGTATCCATCTCGGTTGGAGCCATATGTTATCTCCTCAAATGATTTTGTAATTTTTGAGGAATTTTCATTCATTCATGCTTAATGTGTCATTTAGCATTGTCTTTTGGCCTGTGTTTTATCTCCAAATCCTTGACCAATCTCCCATTGATCATGTTTACTCGAGATTCTTGTTACTCTGTCTTCAACCTGCATTACAAAAAAAATAAAAATTATTACATATCCTAATCCCTAGTTTTATTCTTTTTAGGTTTGTAAAAGAAAATCAAATAAATAAGGTGTGTGCTCAAGTGTGAAACTCTAATTCTAATCCTAAGTCATCACATTACATATCAAGACTAGCACACCAAGCCATTAGTTATGCCACAATTCAAGTCATAAGTAGACACATAAGTCAACACACAATCTACAAGTCAAGTAGAGTCACACAACAGATCATAACCTAAGCACATGTCACAACAATACTCATCCCAAAGCCCAACACAACACCGAGCCCAATACCATTATCTATCTCTTCGAGTTGGTGTTGTTATGAAACTATTCCACATGGCAGACTAAATTCCATGTCAAGAGGAAGACATTTTATGTGCCAATCTCCAAGGTATTAAGCATTCAACCCTACCTTAATGTACAAGTGCTCGAAATTGTAGGTGTCTACGCCAAGCTAAATCAAACGATGATTCAAGTTCCATATGCCAAGAAAAAATGTGTTGCATAGATGATATAAATATTTAGGTGGCTTAAGAATCAAACTGTAAGCTACAGGCTTCAAATGAACATGCAGATAAATACTGCCACGGTATCAAATACAGATGAGCAACAAACCCTCTGTCAATTCATATGGAGTGTCGATGTATAGGTTTATTATTGAAATAGTTGTAAACACATGTTATGGGGACAGATTCTTATGTGCCCAACTTAATGGAGGTGTTCAAAATAAATGGAAAAGGCTGGGGCATGCGGTCTTGGGATCCAATTCCCACATACAGATTTGTTTGTGAATACATTGATTGCATGTTTTGGGGAGAATACAATAGGGAGAATTGCTTCTGTTAATTCTGGATCTTAGTGGATCATCTTGTTGCGTGCATACACAAATCTATTGGAGATCATTCACTAGAAGATATGTCTGACTGTCAACAAGAAATTAGAATGGGCATTTATGGTTATCCAATTGAAATCCATGCATTGCTTTACATGGCACTTAGATGTGCTCAAAAATTTCTTAAACCATAAATTGGAGGAAAATCATTTGTAGAGAAAATTGACAAGCATTTTTGGCTTGACTTTAATCATCTTAATGACATCCATAGATATAAAACAAAGGATTATTCTCACACTGCTAGTGTACAGAGACAGTGGTATTATCATAAGTTAAGAGATACTTCTATCTTTGTATGAGATATGCATATAGCACATAAATTTCATGCAATGAGGAACCATGATTTAAACACAACAAAGAAATCAAATGAGCAGCCTTGAAGATCAAGAAGCTTGGAAAAAAAAATTATGAAGCTTTGAAGAAGTCTGCTAAAGCCTGCCTTTTTGGTGACTATTTCAGTTTGCACAGCTATCCTTAACAACCGAAAGCAGAGCTTTCAGTGGCTTACAGGTTATAATTTTGGCTCACAAGCCACCGAAAGCACATAGACATGCATAATGATGGTATTTTCGCTCAGATCAAATGTTTCCGCTGCCAAATCATTTGAGGAAGATTCTAAATGAATGATAAAGTTAAAAGGGATATAGATCACTCACTCTTTTAAGTTTTTGAATTCGATGTAAGGGATATAAAGGTTGGAGAGTTTTTCTGTTTTTAGTTAAGATATTGCCCAGTTGTCAAAGGGAGATTTCAAGTGGCTTGTCATCACCTTGAAGGTTGTTGAGCATGTCAAAGATTGTTGAAGCTACCGAGGAATGTTGAAGATCATAGATTATGATTAGGATTTGATTCCTTTGAGTTAGGATATAATCCTATGACTTGAGAACTATTTTTATTTTATTCTATTATTAGTATTCTAGATCCATTTTAATAAGATTTTAAACTGTTATGTAAAGGCTATAAAGCCTAGTGTTTTGAAGGAGAGGAGGTTCGATTTTGGAGACTAGACCATGTTGATATTGTATTGCGACCTTTTACATATAATACAGATCACAAGTTTCTTTCACTGTTTATGTCAGATTATCATCTTCTCTCTTTTTCTGTGCTTGACTGATTATTGTTGTCTAAGTTTATCTAGTTGCAAATGACTGTCATCTCATTGGTCAACTCATAAACACTGATTTAATAAGTAATCTGTGCTATATTTATTCATCCCATCACACATCTTATCTGGTTGATAGATATAGACTTTCTTCACCCACCACTCAGTTACTCATCTGAATATACACTTTTCAAAGCATTGTCTCATCTAATTATATTACTAAGTGTCTTAAGTGTGAGCCAGTAGTTTATGTGTCCTATTTTATCCAACCTACACAGAAAACCAAAACATATTTTAAGTTACTAGGCTTCTTCTATCTACAACCTGAGAAGGACTCCTAGAGTGATAACACATTGAACATGCCTTAACCATCTCATTAAATTTTCTTTTAGCTCCAGTAGCCAGTTGTACCAACCAAAAATTTCCAAGCTTGCTTCTTGGAAAATTCAATCTTTCCACCATATTAGGATATATATAAATATGACTAGATCCTGAATCAATTAAAATAGAAATGGTTTTGTTTTTTTATCTTAACTTCCACTTCAATAATATGTGACTGGAACTCAAATTTCTTATTGTCCATGGATTCATAGATCTTAGGTACATTTCTGCCCATGTCCTCCACTGTATCAAATTGTTGTACATTGTGAAAAGTCCTCACTTTTTCACCTATGTGAGGACAATATATATACATATGATCTCCCCCACAACCCCAACATTGAATAGGTGGATTCCTTGGTCTTTTCCCCCATGTCTCAATCATTCTGGGTTCTCTAGAAGCTGGTTGTCCTTGAGGATTATTTCTGAAGAATGGTGTCTTAGTCCCCTTTTTCCTTTGTTCCATCTTGTTTTTCTTCTTGTCTTCCCAAGATTTTTGGAAATTTGGCCTTCCTTTATGTTGATCGTAAAGGACATTATCTCTCCTTATGGTCTCCTCCAATGTTTTTGGATCATCATATTGTATCTTGTCACTGATGAATGATGACACTCCACTCAAATACCTTTGAATATTAACTGGCTCTTCCTTGATGAAAGAAACATAATTTTAGAAGTTCTAAAAACCTTCTTTCATATTCATCTATGGTCATACTCCCAAGCTTGAATTCAAAGAAATCCTTCATTTTCTTGTCATAGTATCTCTTAGTCAAGTATTTCTTTTGAAAATGCCTCTTGAATTCATTCCAAGTAACATTTTTCTCATTAATGTGTTTCACCTACACAAATTCGTCCCACCACATAGATGCCTTTCCCTTGAAATGATAGATGGAAATTATTCTTTTTGCGTGTGAAGAGTAATTATGCAATTGAAAATACTTATTCATGCCTAGCAGCCATGTCTTTGCATCTTCATCCTTCTTTTTCTCACTATCAAATGTAGGAAGCTTGATTTTGTTCATTTCTCCTTGTAGCTCATCCACCCTAGACCTCTTCTTATGCTTCTTGACAGGGGATATACTTGAACTATTGTGTCATCCCCTAGTGGAATGTATTGGGGAGTGATGGTGATGTCTTCCAACACTTCTTGTTCTTATCCTCTCATCATGAGCCCTGTGACTTCCTGACTTTCTTGAGTGATTCTCCTTATCTATCTTCTTTTCTATTCTGCCCAAGCTCTACATTAACTTTATGTTGAAGTCCTCCTGTTCTTTCGTGGCTTTCATAAGTCTCTCATTATCATATTTATACATTTTGACTTCCTTTTGAAAACTTTTAATGGTCTCTACCAAGTTCATGCTTTCTTCCTTTCCTTCTCCATGTCCATTTGAGTTTGTACCTTCATTACCCATATTGACATACATCCCTCTGATCTCATTTTCCTATATGTAAGACCCTTGTGTATCTTCCATGATTATGAACCCTGTACTGATCCTCTTCTAATATAATTGTTGTTAACTTTGCAAAATGTGTAACCAACAAAACTTGTTAGGATAATTGTTTTAACAATTTCATGAAATTATGTACAATTCTAGTTCAATAATGCATCATAATTCCTTCTTCTGATTTTTTGAAAAAAACATTGATTGACTAGATCAATTTTATGGGCGAATATTTATATTCTACTTTCCAATACCTTTCCAATGCTTGCTTCCATGCTCAATTCCAAGTCTTGAGAAGAAAGTTTTGGTTATTTTAAAATTTTTCCATTTTTTGAGGGAAATCCTTGTACAAGTGATCTTCTTCAGGAGCCGAATTAGCTCTCAGGCCTGTGTTGGATCCTCTCATAAGGTACATAGGCCCTTTTTTATTTATTTATGTAGGTATAATAAAACAAAACATGTGAGCGCTTTTCTCTAAGCCCCTTTTTACCTTAGAATCAAATTTCGGGTGCTAGCCCCTTTACTTCGGCGAAAACCTCATATGACAGTGGGATAGGACCAGGTTCTATTTAGAGCTCCAGGACTCTGACACTCCAGAACTTTGGGATTCATAGGTTCTTACAAAAACAAACTCCAATTCTCCCAAATGTCGAACTGACGAATTCCCAGAGAGGAGCTATCCAAAGCTTCCTTACTCTGACACTTCAAAACTTCGGGCTTCGTAAATTCTTACAACAACACACTCCAGATATCCCGAACACTGAACTGGTGAAATTCTAGAGAGGTGCAATCTGGATCTTCGTTACTCCAACACTCTGGAACTTCGGGCTTCTGAGGTTCTTACCACAACACTTTCCAATTCCCTCAGATTTCGAAGTGGCGAAATCCGGAAAGGAGTTATCTGAAGCTTCGTTACTCCAGTGCTCCACAACTTTGGGATTTAGAGGTTATTACCACAATTATTTCCAATTCCCCTGAATTCCAAAGTGGAAAACTCCCAAAGGGTTCAGGAATAAACGATCCACAATTATTTCCAAGATCTATGGCAGAGAGGAACTCTGAGACTCCGGGGCTCTGGGATTCTGAAGTTTTTCGACTCCAACACATGCTGCCTCCCGAATGGCCTAACACCAAACTAAAAATGATGAATCACACTCCTCTCACAACCAATGGTTGGGATTAGATTTGGCCTTCAGGATTTTGGGTTTCTCTCTCTTGACGACCCCAACACTCCCGAACTACCGAATGCTAAATTAGAAAAGGGAGAAGATCTACGAATGGGGCTCTCCTTTGATCAATGACTAGGATTTACTTTGGCCTTTGGTACTTTGATAAAATCTCCACTCCATGGAACCACAACCAAATTATCCTAGAGTGTCGAATCATCGAACCCCTCAGGGATCCAATGACTCGCAATTTCCAAGTGATCTGCAGTGGGGATTAAATCTGGTACTTCGGAGCTTTGGGGCTTCAGCCACTTTCCAACGACGATAAATACAAAATAATAATATAAATACACATGAAATGCACACATGAAAACCCATAAAAAAATGCATAAATAATGTTGCAGCACATAATTTGACACACAATTGACACTTATCTTTGATAAAATACCACCAATTGCATGTAGACCTTCCACGCTCCTCCCAGCCTTAGACCACACTTCTCAAAACTCTTAGCAGTGGGTCACCCATGAGATGGGAATAAAATGCACCTAGGTAAAGGAATTCCTAACCAGGATGATGTATCTCAAAAAATAGGAAAAACTCTGTCACATGTGCCAATTTGAACTAACAGCCTACAGTCCCTCTTTCCCCACATGCCCGACCCACCCCAGGAAATGTGCCTCTTCTCTGCTTAATAGTCATTCGGTTACCCCATTTCCTTTTTGGGGCTTCAACAACAAGCTGGAAAAGAAGTCTCAGAGCCTTGTAGCTACAGTCTATAACTTTTGGGAGATCAATTCTCAACAATTCTCTCACCTGGAGGGATTTTCCCATGGGCCTGACAATCTGCCTCTTCAATATCCCATGGGCTTGATAACTCATTTCTTGAGTCCAACTCCTAAGATAACCAGGTATAGGTACAAGTACATGTATGGTACTAATTTAGGTAAAGTATAGGTACAATGATAAGAACAGAAAAGTTCAGAGGATAACTAAAATCTGTGAGTGAAGGAATGGAGGAATCATGGAATCATGGAAAATGCACTAAGTCAAAACTCTTTGAATGCATGTTCCTAATTTGACAATTGTCATGTTGAGAGCTACTTTGGCCCACTTGTCCCCATCCTTAGAACTTAGGATAAAATAATTATCCATACTTTATACTCTAAGGAATATTAGTATAATATTCCTTTTTGGATTAAGCTCCCTATCTTAGCCCCTTATCTTCAACTTTTATCCCCCTTTCCATAACTAGTGGATTTTAGTCCCCCATACTCTTTTACATGGTTGATATGCATGTAGTGACATGATTTTCATTAATATTTGCATGTGAATACATTTACATTTACATCACATATAGTATCCCGACTCACCAGCCTAAGTACATTTGTATTTACATTTACAGTTGGGGTTCATCC
This sequence comes from Picea engelmannii, assembly GCA_009831015.1. Lineage (NCBI taxonomy): Eukaryota > Viridiplantae > Streptophyta > Pinopsida > Pinales > Pinaceae > Picea > Picea engelmannii. The sequence goes on along the minus strand of ML784079.1, from coordinate 759,762 downwards.
TAGGGGTGTTATAGTTGCAAAAGAAATTAATTAAATAATAAAGTTAGTTGCAACTAGGACTGGAGAACCTACTATTTGCGGAAAGTAGTTAAGTTAAGTGAACAAAGTGGTTAAGTTAAGTGGACAAGTGGTTAGAAGTGGGTTATCCCTAAAATAAGGAAAGTGGGTTAAGTTAGTTAGAAGGTAACCCCTTGAGGAAGCTACATAGAAGTATAAATAAGAGAGAAATAATTTCCCATTAGCACTTATTGAATATCATTGAATATATATTTTGTGAAAGTTTATTTTGAAAGGTATTATTGATAGATAAAAAGTGTGGAAAAAAAATCATGGCAGAAAAAGTGCGGAAGAAAAAGTGCGGCAGAAAAATCATGGTAGAAAAAACACAATAGAAAAAGTGCAGTAGAAATATTGTGACAGGAAAATCACGGTAGCAGATTCACGGAAACAGAACGCTACAAGAAGAAAAAGGTATGGTTTTCACATGTGTAGTGTTGAATCTATGAATCTAGTTGAGGGTTTTCCTTGTAAATCTGTTGGATGCCCTCTTGTAAGTTTAGGGATTGCTATAGAGTTGATCTAAGGCAGATCTACTAAAGTTTAGTATTGGTTCATGTTTGAGAGATTTTGGTTGAGGTATGTTGTTGAAGTTATTGGTACAAATAGAGGTTGTACAATAGTGAGGTTGTGGCACATGGTTGATGTGAGGATTTATGGTATTTGATTTATGTAGAGTGTGGTGCATTTCTAGAGGTATCTTGTTGGTTATCTTGGTGTATGTTATTGGTATATGGTAGAGGTATATGATTGGGTACATGGATGAGATACATACTTGAAGTACATGGTGATCTTGATACATATTGTTGAGGCATAGTTTGGTTTGTTGTTGATAAATTATTGGTACATATTGATTATCTTTCTATAATGTTGATGTACATGGTTGATGTACATGATTGATGTGCATTGTTGGCACATGGTTTGCATGATATTATTGTGATTTTGGGTATGATATCTATGTTATCAGATCTGATGTATTGAAGAGAGTATTGGTACATGTTGTTGGTGTATTTAGTTTTGTTGGTACAGGAAAGGCACATGTACAGGATGGTTACAGGAAAGTGGCACAGGTTGATTACAGGTTAGTCCCACAGATTGGTAGTGGTTTACAACAATATATATCATAGTAACAATGTGATAGTGGTTCCATCATTCTACTTATATTTCAGGGCAGTTGGATGGGGAAAGGATAGGTGGTTGTAGCCACCTTCCGATTGTAGCTGGAGAACATAGGGGGTTGTAGCCTCCATCTGGTTGTATCCAGAGAATTGGGGAGTTGGAGATTTGCTCAGGTTGTATCCTGAGAAACTAGGGGGTCATAGCCTCCTTCCAGTTATAGATGGATAATTGGAAGTTGGTGCTTCCTTGAATGTAATTATTGACATATAATAAAATCATTCCATGGTTTTCTCCTGCATTGGGTTTCCATGTAAATATTGGTGTACTATGCATTGTGTGGATGTGTTTGTTATTGTTTATTATGAACTGATGAATGTTAATTATTATGATATAGTAAGATATTAATGATGAACATATGAACATGGTTGAATAAGTAAAAAAATATACATTTCAGTTTAAAGGATTAATGATTGGTACAATTGCTCATTACTGATTCACCCCCCATCTTAGTAATCCAACATTCTAACACTAGAAGGATAGTATATAGGTGGTTGTTTGTATCCTTGTGTGAAGTAATCATATTGCAGGAGATGGAGATGGATTATAAGAATTGGAACAACTGGGACATGCGAGGACATGTTACAAGGGAAAAAATCTCTATGGCCAAGGGTAAACCACAACAGACGGGTATGACTACAGAAATCAACTCAATTCCAACATGTGTTATATAAAATAATGTGCAATACAAGGAAGAAGCCTACCTTGATCCAATCGTTTGATGTCGTTCCACCGCCGAGCACTTTGACCCAAATATTTACACCTGCAAGAAGTTCTCAACAAACAAGCGATGCAAGTATATAGTGACAATATATAAAATGAGTTAGCACATCAGATAGCACAATCCATTAATAACCATTACAAACATGCCCATGGATAATAATAATATATTTTCAAGATATCGATAGGATGGGAAAATAGTATTTCTATTAATAATTGATCAACAAAAGTATCAACATTACAGACTTCCATGTCAACACGGTTCGAAACCAAGAAACCAAGTTCCTTCCAACTAGGTCTCCACCACTTCAATCCTCCACCAAAGGCAAGCTCATAGAGAAGAGGTAATGAGGTCCTCTCGACAATAAGGAAAGAGATTGGGGGTTGAACACTGTGTTCAGACTTGAGGGGCAAAGGGATGTAGACTCAATATGAAGTAATTTCTCCAGAGTAACTTTTCTCTCAAAGTTGAATTCTTTCTCTTCTTTTTCCATAGCTCGAAATTGTGCTCTTATAGCCTCCAGAATGAAACTGAAGGGCCGATTCAGAATGTTTCTAGTATATGGAAGGAAAAATATCAGAGATATTCTGTTGTGACATGGAAACCCGACCTCATTTTGTGTTTTTTGGCACAAATCCCTATATACGCGAGTTGTAGTGGAGCAACAAGTATATACCCATCTTGCAAAGAAGTTAGGGAGCGTATATGTGGAAAAATATATATTTTTGGCTCTGGATTTCTCAAAAAGGGGTTGATAAGTCTGCATAGGGAAATTGAAAAATTCCCTCTGTGTAGGATAGCAATGGTGAGGAAAATCTTTCTATAACAGATTCCCCCAAATGTGTGAGATCAGAGGAGTATCTGCGATGGCTAAAATACATTATAAATAACCGAGAAGTGGAGTGGTAGAGAACCAGTTGGATGAACTCAATTGCTCATTACATTATGTACTGACTTTTCATACATGGGTGCTAAGAATATGATGTAGATCCATGTGTAAAATATACCAACAAGTGTTCATGGCCATGAGTAGGCAAGTATAAATGCGGTTACATGCCAATAGTTTTCATAGTCATGCACAAGGCCCAGTGAAACCAGTCTCAAAATCAATATGAAGATATATGTATACCATGGAGTACAATCTAATATCCCATGATTGTTGAAGTCAAATAGGTACTGGTCCAATGAAATGGAAGAAACAACTCAAGAAAGTTGCGTCCACAAAGTGATGTCTTCAAGTCTTCAATACAATCTTCCAATGGTGAAAGTCTACATCATGTGAATAAATGAGTTGAGGTCGAACATGATGAGAGATTGTTTGATTACCGATCATTGAGGTATACCATTAACAAATGAAAGACAACCTACCAATGATGAAAGTGGGTATCAAGGCACTGATTACATCTCTACAAATGAGAATAAAGGAGTTGGTGTCGAACACTTGATAGATCCATTGATCAGGAGACATTGATTTATTCCCATCTCTCAATGGCGAGAGATCCCGCCACTAATGACTGCAAGCCTCAAGGTACTCATAAAACTCTAAGTCTCGTATCCATAATACATGAGATGAATTCGATGGAAAGAGACCCACTAAAAGGAGAGTATTAAGGCATCTCTCATCAATCAGCATGAGGAACAAAGCAAGAGCTTCATGATTTGGTGGAGATCAAACGAAGAACATGTTCATGAACCAATGACCCTGTGCACCTTTCGCATGTGCCAAATGCAAGAGGTACACGAAAAAGACCCTCTGAATAGCAGCCAATGATGAAAACTGCTGACAAAGGCGAGGAAACCACCAATAAGGCTAATGGAATCCAAGACACTGCACGAATCCCAAAGTATGAATAGATGTCTTGTCGGCGAATACAAGGGAAACCACCCAGTCAACGATCCATGATGAAATGTCGATTTTTGGGTTCAAGGTGACCTACCAATGATGAAAGTAGGGCCAGGGTGCATCATAAGACCAAAGTATCATGTGATTCTGAGAAAAAATGAGGGTATGGCTAACATGCAAAGTCAATATTTCTAAGGAGTGGCCAACACAAGTTGATAGAATTCCTTTGAACAAGAGCATGAGACATACAGTGGACTCTGATAGCACAGACTTAATGATGTGATAACTAGATGCAAGAGGCATCCATAATGTTCTCTATAGTGACTGGAAGATTAACCAGTCGATAGAGAAAATTTTGTAACGAGATCAACTTCCTAAGGCCATGCTAAACCCAAAATTATGATGATTCAAGGACTCAATAAATTTTTTCTCTGTTCAAAGGTGACATGACTGCTGCCAATTACAATATAGTACTCCCTTCCAGCCTGTCTTTTTTTCTTTTTTCATAACAAGTGAATGCTATGATACAGAAGAGGGAACGAGTGTCACAAGTAAGCAAAACTAGTTCCAGCTGTGGAACATACCTATGCTCAATGCAAGGAAATGCATGCAAGAGATGGACACTCGAGGTGATGTTCCTTCCAGGGTATAGGGTGTAAAATTGCAAAGGATATAAACAAGGCTCTTCTTGGTTGAGGATGCAAGCTGCTTGGGCCATGGTTTATAATGAAAAGAGAGAACCAGCTAAAGGCTCAATACTACAAGCAAGGGCATGAGATGAAATCACAATTTAATGCCAAAAAATGTCCTTTTTATATCTTTTAGTATACTTGGTGTGAAAAAGGGGTAAACTTGTGCCAAATATATGTCTTTTCAAATCCAATTTATGAGTGTGAAAAAGACAAGTTAACTTGGCGATCTTTTCCATTTTTGATAGCGAGTCGGAAAAGAGATTAACTAAGACTCATGATCTTTCAAATCCAATTTTAATGAGTGTGAAAGGGAAAAATCACTTGGCGATCTTTTCAATTTTTAATAACGATTCGGAAAAGAGATTAACTAAGACTCGTGATCTTTCAAACCCAATTTTAACTAGTATGAAAGGGACAAATCACTCAACGATCTTTTCAATTTTTAATAATGAGTCAGAAAAGATCTTAACCAAGACTCATTTTTAGTTCTAATCAACATGTAAAGGGGGAGGCCAAGATTCCCATCCCGACCTTCTGTCGAAAGTTAGTATCCTGCAGATAGCTGACAAAATCTTGGGAAAGACCAAAGCTCTCCAAGTCGAGGAGGAGAAAGTGCTAACATAGAACATAGTCTCTGTTATGGTTTGAATAATGTCTCTTAGTGGAAAAGACATAGGTGGGGGTATGGGATGTCCCATTAGGTCATCCCAGTCGAAGGGGACCTTGTTAGAACTTGGAGAGAGAGTATTTGGAGGAAGAATGAATCTCTCTTGTTCAGAAGGGAGAAGACTTGAAATGTTCATGACATGACTAGAGGGTGCATCACTCTTTTCAAGGAGAGCCAGTTTGACCATAAATGGCACCGGCATGTTCACTTGTTCAATTATAGGTTGAAGAGGATGCATGGTAATGGCGGCAGGAGATGCTTCACCCTTCGTGGAGGGGGTGAGGTCAGAGGAAAATATAGGCGGTGAGACCGCCAGGATCATTACAGGTGAAGTGGTGTGAGGAGGAACCATGGGTGTCTCAGAGTCCGAAGGGATTTTGGGCGAGCCCCACGCCTTTGGTATCCCGACAGTCACTGGGCACAAGCGATTAATATGGCCTCCTTCACAAGTCATGCAAAGGAATTTAGGCTTATGTCTGAGACATTTAGGTTTATCGATGGGACTGGCCTAAGAAAGAGAGTTGTCTCATGTATGATGAATAGGAGTCAGAGACATGACATGCCTATGATCCAGAGTGAAAAGGATGGTTCCCTCAACATAATTGACAGAGGTTGGAAGCGAGTTGTCGACATGATTTGTAGAAATTGTCGACTCATCTCCGACATGACTAGTAGAGGTGGGCAATGGTGCACTAGTGTGGCTTACAGTGGTTGGGCTAGTGATAGATTGCAGTTTTTTATTCCAAGGTCTCGGAAAACATTAATTTTGAAACATTGCAGCCCATAAAGGATTCTGGTATACTCCCTATCCTAGCCCAGAAACATGGTGGTTTATTCCAAGTTGGTTTGAAGAGGTCTGGATAGGCATCATCACCGAGGCCTACAAAGAGACTGAGGTAGGATAAGAATTATTTGAGTGAGGATATATGTTGCCCCCTTGTGAGGGTGTCCCATAAGGAGAGTATCCTGAATTATAAAATTGATTCTCCCCATACGGAAGACCTGGGGGTACTTGAGGACCTAGTGAAGAAAAAGTGTTTAAAGGGACTGACATGGAAGATGAAAGGTACATGGGTGAGGTGTAATAAGAACCCATATGAGCACTGGATTTTGAAAGATCATAGCTAGGATTGGATCCATAAGGTGGAAGGTTCCAACCTCCCATGGGAACACAACTAATATCAAACGAAGAAGTGGGCATGGGAGTGATGGTGCCCCCGGGTCCAATGCTAGGTTTCATATAAGTATACCAGGGAGGGGGTTGCATGTGGGAAGGAATATCAACAGAAAAATGACTAGAGACCCAAGGTGCGGATTGAGCTTTGTAATTGTGCATACCATTTTAAAAAATAGAAGGGTCTGCCCCCATGAAATGAGGAGGCATCATGGGGGGGGTAGCGGTCAATGGAGGAGTAAAAGGCACTCTGCTATCCATGATAATGAAACCAAAAACTAGATTCCTAGGGCCAACTAGTAATCAAAGAGCATACCAAAAAGTCAAACGACCAATATGCATGCAAACGGGCTAAAGTGGTTGAGTGGCCTCCCTCGCTAAAGAAGGTATGCCTTGTCCAGGAGGGACCTGAGACTCCCTGCTAATGTTTGGAGGTAACAAAATCAGTTATAAGGGCCCTCATAGTCTTAACAACCAGTCGGTCAGATCCCCCCATAGAGGTAATCTTCCATAAAGGTTGTGTGTTTTCTGAACCCTTTTTGACTCAAGATACAAGCAGAATAAACCCTACAAGTAACCTAGGAGAAACCTAAGTCAAGAAACTAATCAACCATTGTATAACCGATGCATAGGCGAACAATCATAAGTCTAGATTACCGTATGGGTAGGGTAGCAAAGATCGAAACCTTGAAAGTACCGCCTCTCACAGAGGTATGGATACTAGCAAGATCCCCAAATACAAATAAATCCACAGAAATATCTCTGATGCTAGGTGAGTATCTAGGGGTTATCCCTTCAACAAACTTCATGCGACCTCGTGCTTAACTCTAGTGTGAGCAGGGCCTCCTGATATTACCAATTATATAATGGATTTTTCAAATCCCTGTCTCAGACACATATGTTGATTTAATTTCCTTGTTGAAGTTTACTCACAAAATCCTATTCCAAGGCACTAAATCCTAGGCTAGTTTGTGCACCCTAAACAATAAAATCGTTACTAATCAATTTTAGTTTAAAGCATAAATTTTATTAGCTGTGATTACTCAAAAAGGTATGGAAATTAAACTCATGGTGTTATGACATAATGCCAAGCCTAACTTTAACTTTTCAGTGAATGATATTCTAAATAAAAATAGTGCAATCTTCAATTTTAACTCTGCAACTCATAAGTAAAATGTGATCTTTCGCTAAATGTGCTAAGCTAATGACAAAGGTTCCAAGACAAAAATACCAACCAATGCAAAATACCTATTTTATTTTTTATTTTCAATGTATTAAAAAGAAAATGCATGGACTGATAAGCGACTTAATATATAACTTCTACTGTGTATAAAATCAATCACTCGAGAAGAATACCAAGCAGCTAAGAATACAGCCCAACTACCAAGGAAAAATAAAAAACAGAAAACAAAGAGAAAGACGTCGCCCAAAAATTCAACCCCAAAAAGGTTTCCTGTCATCCTAGATAATCTCAATAGGCACCACAGAGACCTAATAAGGCTTAGTGATCCTCAAAACCTACCCAGCACTCACTAAACCAAGAAAGCAAGCAAGGGGAAGTGGTATACGTGACTGTTCAAGAGAAAATGGCATATATACGCCTCTTGCAGTGGGACAACAAGTGTGTATACGCGGCTGTCAGGGAAAAAAGGGTGTATATCTTTTAAAACAAGGCTAGGCAAGGGTAAAAGGATGAAAAACTTAGACCCAAAGTGAAAAGACTCGTCCAACTGTGATACAACAAGAAACCCAAAGGAAAAAGAGCAACGTAAGAAGAAAAAATACTTCAACCCTTAGAAGGAAGATCTATCCCCAGTGGAGTCGCCAATTTTGTTACAAGGGAAAAACTCTCTATGGCCAAGGGTAAACCACAACAGACAAGTATGACTGTAGAAATCAACTCAATTCCAACATGTGCTATATAAACTAATGTGTAATACGAGGAAGAAGCCTACCTCAATCCAATCATTTGATGTCGTTCCACCTTTGAGAACTTTGACCCAAAGCTTTACACCTGCAAGAATTTCTTAACAAACAAGCGATGCACGTATATAGTGACAATATATAAAATGAGTTAGCACATCAGATAACACAATCCATTAATAAATATTACAAACATTCCCATGGATAATAATCATATATTTTCAAGATATTGATAGGATGGGAAAGGAGTATTTCTATTAATAATTGATCAACAAAAGTATCAACATTACAGACTTTTGTGTCACCATGGTTCGAAACCAAGAAGCCAAATTCCTTCCAACTGGGTCTCCACCACTTCAATCCTCCACCAAAGGCAAACTCATAGCAAAGAGGTAATGAGGTTCTCTTGACAATAAGGAAAGATCTTGGGGGCTGAACACTGTGTTCAGACTTGAGGGACAAAGGGATGCAGACTCAATATGAAGTAATTTCTCCAGAGTAACTTTGCTCTCAAAGTTGAATTGTTTCTCCTCTTTTTCCATAGCTCGAAATTGTGCTCTTATAGCCTCCAGAATGCAACTGAAGGGTTGATTCGGAACGTTTCCAGTATATGGAAGGCCAAAGATCAGAGATCTTCTGTCATGACATGGAAACCCGACCTCATTTTGTATTTTCTAGCACAAATCTCGATATACACAAGCTGTAGTGGAGTAGCAAGCATATATGCATCTTGCAAAGCAGTTAGGGAGAATATATGTGGAAAAATATATATTTTTGGCTCTAGATTTATCAAAAAGGGGTTGATAAGTCTACATAGGGAAATGGAAAAAGGCCCTCTATGCAAGATAGCAATGCTGAGGCAAATCTTGCTATAACAGGACAACCATCAATATAAATGTATGATCAATCCCCTTCTTGGTTAAAAGGAAAATAATTTACTTGCATCTAGGAAAGCCATAGGAATATAGCCTCCTTTCTATCTAGGATCGATAGGAATATCCCAGGGATTTCTTGTTGTCCAACCAATGAGATCTATGTGAGATTTATCCCATCACAGAATTGTCGACTCTACTGGGGATTCTTTGTTTTGTTTCCTTGGCTCTCTTAAATAGTGTTTCCTCTAAAAAAGGGTCGCAACCTTCAGATCAAATTATGTAACTTTCTGTACAAAATCTGAAGGAGATAACTATAGATCTGGAATTTGCAAATTTTTTGTGATGGCCACATGGACTATTTGGATAATATCATTTGATAGAAAATTCAGATTGCATCTATACCAAATCTAGTAGATAGATGATTTCTCTGGCTTTATTTTGATATATTATATTATGTGTTTCTAGTAAATAAAGAGAGCACTACATCCCCTACAAATTTCTTCTCCCAAACTGTAGATCTCCATTAGTTTTTTGTTTTCAAGTTTTGGGTACAATCTTCATATAGACATTGGAGTGGGATGATATAGCATCATTTCGAATTTCCTACAACCCCTTTGCTTGTTTTTTTTGTACGTTTTCCTTTCGTATTCATATTCTTTCTTAGATAAGGAATCTCTTTGCATTATAATTGGAAAAATAACAAAAGGAAAGACAAAAAATTGTGGCATGCTTGACTACTTTGGAAGCATTAGGGAAACAAGTATATTAGGAGCATGGTTTGGTTTCAGATCTGATTTGTTTGTTGGTTGCTTGGTGTGTGTGAGGTTTCATTTGTGAATTTTTTAAATAAAAATGAAAAGTCTTTTTCCCTCCCATAGCTAGAGTTCATCGAAGAGAACTAATTTGCATCATCATATTTGCATTGCTTGGTTGGGTCAAGAGTCAAAACATCATCAAAGTTTCATCTTCTACCCTTGGAATTAAAAAATATCCATAAAAACAAAGCCCATAATCTAAAATCAAATAGACATTATTTCTTTTGATAGTGAACCAACATTAGATAGGGTTAGGGCCTTGGATTAGGATTGGAGAGTAAACTCTCCAAGGCCACAAAATGAAAACTAGAGTCATTAAAGAGTGTTAAAATCCATTCTTTCAAATAGTGTGTCAAAAACCTCCTCTAACATAGGATTTAAGCACGAGGTTGCATCGGGGCAAGTAGGGAGATTACCCCTCTATGCGTGTTTTGGTGTTTGTGATACCGCTTCAATTTATACGTATATGGGGGTTTCATATGTTAATGCATTTGGAGCTTTGGGATTTGTTACCTTACCCTTATGTGCAGTCAGGCCTATGATTGTTTTACCGACCATTGATTGTTAGGTAGTAGCCTTAGTGACCTTTCCTAGGGATCTATAGAGGTGACTGTATGAGCGATGTTCCTATAGTACCTAGGGAAGATGTTCATTCTCAAATGCCCTGGAGGGTGCCCACAATAATAAAGTGTACTTTCACTGGTCAGGGATATTTCGTGTAGATCATAGTAAATTCTCCTCATACATTTTTTATTCAATCCTGTGGGGGACTTCATCTCCTCCATAGGGTTGGTTTTTGGAAGGGCCTTGAGCCAATTGGTTTTCATGTTGTTAGTCTAGATTTGATTAGGAGTGTGATCTTTGAGTCTGAGTCTAGTGTAGTTGAGGCTATGAGTCCATCTTCAAGTGGGATATGGGGAACTCTCCTAGGGAGAATCCTAGTAATGTCTATGTTTCCACCCCTTAGCTCCATTGGACCTACACCATCCATACCATTTTATTTTGATTCCTCAATCTAGTGGACATCATTCATGTCGTCATTTCCATCTATTATTTTACATAGAACTTCTACACCCATCCTGTCTATCCCAATGCCCATAGTTGGATATTCTTCCAGTGGGGGGCCAAGCCTTGGTTTTAACATGGGGATTGGAATTCCTTCCACCTCCACCATTCCTATGAGTGGCCCAATATCATCTTGATATAGTTCACTTTTTGGGTGGAATATGTCTAGTGGTTTTGGGGTTGTCCCTGATCAGGCCAGGGGAAACATTATATCAAGAGGTTTTAAATTTCCATGGTTTATCACATCGTTCCATTGGGGCAAAATTTTCTCCTTGGGGAGGTTTTCCCTTTGTTACCACATTAGGTCCTTGGGTTTTCTTCCCTAGGACTAACTTTGGGAATGTTTTTCCTGGAGGGTCCACATTTACTGCTGGGGCATCTTTGGTTATGGGAGAAGTCATGATACTGGAGGTGACACCATCTCAGTAGGAACTCACTCTTCAGGATCTCCCAAACCCTCCACTAGTACCAACATAGGGGGACTGTAAGGTCCATATGGGACAAAAAATACTTCACCTCCCTCCCAAAATTCATTTGCACTATTGCCTTTCCTCACAATGCTATATTTAATGTATTTTTCATGGTTAAAAAATGACCCTATTTCCCCTGACCCATCATGGATAGGGATGCCTTCCAGGTTTCCATTAGATATTCCAAAATTCAAGGAAAATCTAGGAGAGGACCCCTCCACACACATCATGACATACCACTTATGGTGCTCATCCAACTCGTTGATGAATGATAGTGTGAGGCTATGTATTTTCTAGAGATCCCTAACTAGAGCCATTGCCAAATGGTACATTTAACTAAAAGGAGGTTCCTTTAAAATATTCAATGACCTGGCAATGGTGTTCTTAATACATTAATAATTTCCCATTCAGTATGAGATAGGAACAAAAATATTGACTTCACTACGTCAAGGTAATTACACACATATTTACGATCATATAAATAAGTGGTGACTAAGACGTAGGATGATTAAGACTAATATTTTAACAAACCCCTTATAGAGTGGTTCACAAAGTCCCTCCTACAACCCATTTCCATAGATGTAGCTATGGTCTGAGCAGCCACCGAGGATCAAGCCATTTTTCATTCCCAACACTTGGACTTGGTATATTCATAGTTGGGTACACTTTATGATATAATCCTAAATGTTCCTAGGGAATTGACTGATTGAAGTAATCCAAACCCAGGACCCCATGCCGATGGTTTGGTCGATTATATTTGACATGCCTCTATGAACCAATTATCTTATCAGATGGGTTAAATGTCCATTAAGTCACACTCATCAACTTCTGGTACTAGTGCTCAAATTGTCGCAGTCCCTTCTCAAACCTTTGAGGTGAATTTAGTGCAGTCCACATAGATGAATAATCCTCAACAACCTTGAGTAAATAAGAAAAGGAACAAAAAGAAAAATTCCAATACTGAGAAAGGGAATTGCTCCACCCAAAACACCTAGGAGGAAGGAAATAAGGAGAAAAGGAAGAGTCATTTTCCTTGCACAATTTGTGGGGATGACCACCCTACTCACAAGTGTCCTCGGAAGGATGAATTCCATATATTTTTGGCACAATAGTGCCCCCCCCAATAACCTTTTTTATTAACCCATCCTTTCCCCCCACAACCACAAAATATGGTTTCCACAAATCCTGCCCTTCCATAAGGGGGAATGGAATGTTGGATTTACTTCACACACACCTAGGATTTATTTTTCCTAAGTTTTTCCCTTGTTTATTAGTCATTGTCCAGTCTCCTATATTTTAGGAAGAATATTCCTCTAAGGAGAATATTCTCTTCAATTTTCACTTTAGCTTGACTAGTTGAGTTGAGTCTAGATGTTGCATTGGTTTTGTCACCATGCAACATTGGGATCATCATCAGATAATACATATCAGCCTTGTTATCATCACCAGACTATCACATTACCCATGATTCCCATATCTCCTCCTCACTTTACTCTGTTTCAGTCAGTTAACTGGAGACTGGTATAATAGTTAACTCAGCTAGGTGGTAGTTCACTCCCGTAACTGCCTAAGAGACTAGACTAGGTGGACGTTTACTCCCATAACTGATAGTGTGTGTCCAGATCACTCTATACCACCACTATGGTGCATTGTATTCTCCTCCAATGCGCATTGGTTGAGTTATACAGAGTATATCTTGTGTAAATGATTCATTATTCATTACGGTTAATGAGAATTCTTCCATTCTTGCTCTCTTGCCTATTCTTTCTCAATTTCTCTCTACAAATGTGTGTGGAATTTTCTAGATAGATATACTATGTGTAGGTTCAACACATTTACGAGGTAGAAGAGCCGACGGACTAATAAGCAAAAGATACACCAGATTATTTTTGCAGGTACCAAAGATTGAAGACAACGAAAAAATGGAATTCCCAAAAGAATTCATTCTTACACATTATAATTACTTTGCATGGAAGGAGAGAATAATCATGCATCTCCAAACCAGAGGATTGTACAGGTTAAACTTGAATACAGATATAAAAATGACATCAACCATAGAAAAATCCGAGTTTCTTAATCGAATGGATGAAGCATTCGAAACAATTTGTAGTCTCATCTCTCCCGGACTCCTTTTTCACATATCTTCCTGTAAAACCCCCAATGAAGCTTAGACCACCTTGGAAGGGCTCTTTGTAAAATAGGATGAGATGAGGGGACACATGCTCGAGGTGGAATTTCTCACATTGGATCCAAAAATCTTCAACAATATCCAAGATTTGTTTACAAAATACAAGGATTTACTATCGCAACTCAAAGCTTACGAGGTTGATAAATCTAAGAAGGAGAAACAAATGGTTCTCACCATTCTCTCCAAACTTGGTCCTGAATTATCCATGTTCGTATCCATATTCCATTCAGTCAAATTCTCCTCTGGATTCAACTGGAAGATTCCTTCTCTTGAGAAATTTATCGAATCCCTGACACAAGAGAAAACCAAGCTCATCAACATGGGAAAAATCAAAATCCCAAAGGTGCGTGAACTCACTGTGCAAGATTGAATCCATCAATATTATAAATATAAGTATAAATACAAAGGGAAATCTCATGCAAATACAAAGAAGGAAGGGTACTCAAAACCCTTCACCGATTCCTCTGGATCCAAAGGTGGAAAGGGAAGAAAAGGGGAGAAATGCACATACTTCCATAAATGATTCCATCCAGAATTTGCAAGAATGAATAAACAAATATATCTAATGACTCAAATAATTCATTAAAACAACCTTGGAGATTGCATCCCCGAGGGTGCCAAGAAGAAGAAGCCAAAGGATCAAAATCCCAAGAAAGACAATTCTAACCATGCTTTGATTGTCATCAACTCCTCTCCTGATGCTTGAATCGTAGATTTAGGAGCATCACATCACATGGATGCCACAAAAAAAGTCTATCCTTCATTGCATATATGCAAAATTCCTCCTATTATTATGGGGGACAACTCTCCAGTCGATTTCACCAGCAAAGGAAGGATTAAACTCACCAATGAAAGATTTGAGAATGTGTTGTACATTCCCAAAATTTATGTCAATATTCTCTCCATGTATCAAATGATGAATTATGGCACCAAAAATAAATTCATATTCACACATAATGCATTTGATATCTATGACATGCAAACCAATTCCAGGGTTTCTACTGGTGAGGTAAATCAACAATCTAGATTGTATACATTTTCTGAATTTATTGAACCATAATCTTCTTTACTACTTACCCATGACGATGAAAGTAGTAGGATATGGAATGAAAGGTTTGGGAATTTGAACTTCATATATATGAAACATATTAGCAAGAAAATATTGGTTATGTTCTACTAGACATCCATTTCTCCAAAGGAATCTGTGAGGGATGTGTTCTTGGAAAACACCCTCAAGAGAAATTTGACAAAGGAAAGACTCAGAGAGATTCCTCTCCTTTAGATATGATCCATAGTGACCTCATGAGCCATTTTCCACATCCATTAATCAATAAAGTGAGGTATGTTATAATTTTTGTTGATGATTTCTCGCATTTCACATGGATTTACTTTCTCAGGAAAAAATCAGAGGTCTTTCAACACCTCAAAGTTTTCAAATCCCTTGTTGAGACACATTCTGGAAAGAAAAACAAAGTACTTTGAACTGATAAAGTGAGGGAGTATGTCAATCATGAGATCCAAAATATTTTTCATGAGTAAGGGATTCAGCTGTAGCACACAGTTCCCTATACTCCATAGCAAAACAGAGTTGTTGAGCGAAAAAACAGATCTCTAAAAGAGATGGCATCTTCCATGCTACATGAAAATTCACTACCACAGAGACTATGGGCCGAAGAAATTAATTATGCAACCTACATCCAAAAAAAATATCCCCATATATATGTCAAGGATAAGACCCCCTACGAGGCTTGGAGCATCCTCAAACTAGAAGTGACCCACTTTCATATTTTCGATTCACGTGCATGGGCCCAGATTCCCTTTGAAAAGAGGAAGGAACTTAATCCACAGAGCACAGAGTGTAACTTTGTTGGATACCTCAATGATGTGAAGGGATACAAACTTGTTGATATTTCCTCAGAATGGATCATCATTGAGTGAAGTGTCTAATTCGAGGAAAGTGTCTCGCATGTACCTCAACAGCCGCATGCAAAAACCTTCATTATTCCTCCTGTCCGTGATGATGAGGATGCACATGCCGACCCTTCTTAAGATGAGAGTTTTGATTCAGAGGATTCGTAGGATTTTGATATAGAGTCAGTACAGTCAGATGCATAGTTAGTAAATCCATATGTAGATGCAGAGCCAGAGATGAGGCCCAAGTGGGCCCAGACTACTCTTCAGGATGCAGGGGATCTTGTTGGTGATCCAAACGATACTAGGAGGACTTTTTATAATTTAGAGGTTCCTCCTATTGCACTCACTACCATTGAACCATTTCCCTCCAGAAATATTTTCTTGGTTCAATCTTCAGATCCACAGTCTTATGGAAAGGATGCTAGAAATCCCTTTTGGGAATCCACCATGCAGGAGGAGTACAACTCCCTCCTGGAGAACCAGACTTGGGATCTGGTTCCCCTTCCTTATGGAAGGAAACCTGTCAGGTGTAGATGGGTCTACAGGACCAAGAGTGCAGCAGATAGACAAATTAGTAGATACAAAGCCAGACTTGTTTCCAAAGGCTTTCAACAGGTGCATGACATTAACTATGATGAGACCTTCGCTCCAATAGAAAATATGGATTCCATACATTTGGAACTTTCCATTGAGGCATCCAAGAGATGGGAATTCCATTAGATGGATGTGAAGAATGCATTTCTTCATGGTGATCTCTATGAGGAGATCTATATGGAGAACCCCTATGGATTTAAGTAGGATTCCTCTTTAGTCTGTCGAATGAAGAAATCTCTTTATGGCCTCAAGAAAGATTGGAGGGCATGGTATTCAATATGGACTCCTACCTGCTGTCATAGAACTTTGTACATCGTAAATCAAATCTGAATATCTACATGCTCGGGATGACTGATTCACTTCTACTCTTAGTTCTGTATGCTGATGATTTTTTGATCATCGGTTGCTCGACTTTAGCGATTACTACAGTCAAGAGGATTCTACATGAAAGGTTCTTGATGATGTACATGGGTCCACTACACTTCTTCCTTGGACTCGAGATCAGTCAATATGCACCAGGCATCAAACTGTCTGAGGCCAAGTATGCATGAGATATCCTTGAGAGATTTCACATGACTGACTCCAAGTCTACTCCAACTCCTTTCCTATCAGGAGTAAAACTTGAGGATGGTGGGGACACTCCACTAGTTGACAACACACTCTGCAGAAAGCTAGTGGGGAGATTTTTGTATATCACACACTCCAGACCAGACCTCTCCTATGCAGTTTGCGTAGTTTCCAGGTTCATGCAGGAGCCACATGAGCTACATTGGAAGGATGCAAAGCGTGTCCTTTGATACGTATAGGGAACCATCACCTTTTGGATTCATTATGCAACAAAATCTACATTAGATATCATCGGGTTCACTGATTTCGATTGGGCTAGTGATAATTCAACATCTGGTTACCCACTCAATCTTGGTTCCAGGCCTATATGTTGGTCGAGCAAGAAGCAAGCTACCATTTCTATATCTTTAGTTGAGGCAGAGTGTAGAGGGATAGTTAACATAACCATTCGGGCTATGTGGCTACAACATTTTCTCATTGAGTTAGGCATTCAGTTTCATCGATCGATTGTCATCTAGTGTGACAACTAGAGAACTCTGAATTTCTATAGAGATCCAGTTCATAGGAAACAGACGAAGAACAACGAGATCCACATTCAATACAACTGGGACTTAGTACATGAGGGGATCATCGACCCACATTTATGTCCTTCAACAGAACAAAGGACATACATATTCACCAAGAACTTCACTGAGAAAAAGTTTCATTCTCTGCAAAGTCATCTTGGAGTGAAGGACACAGTTTCCTAGCACTTGTAGTTATTCTTTTTTTACATACATTGTACCTTGAGGGGGGGATTTTCCCATGAGTTTTTCCCTCTTTCCTCACTTTATTTCAATGTATCTTTTATATTTGGGTATCTAACATGGCTTCGTTGTCGGGACCCATTATTTTTATCTTCACCATAGTGATGTTCAGGGGGGGTGTTGGAGTTACTTCACACACACCTAGGATTTATTTTTCCTAAGGTTTTTCTCTATTTATTAGTCATTATCCACTCTCCTATATTTTAGGAAGAATATTCCTCTAGGGAGAATATTCTCTTCATTTTTCACTTCAGTTTGACTAGTTGCGTGGAGTCTAGATGTTGCATTGGTTTTGTCACTATGCAAAATTGGGTTCATCACCAGCTAATGCACATTATCCTTGGTATCATCACCAGACTAGTGCATTACCCATGATTCCTTGATCTCCTCCTAACTTCACTATCTTTCAGTCAGTTAATTGAAGACCGGTAGACTAGTTAACTCAGTTAGGTGGTCATTCACTCTCATAACTGCCCGAGACACTAGACTAGGTGGTAGTTTACTCCCGTAACTGCTGGTGTGTGTCCATATCACTCTATACCAGCACTATGGCACATTGGTTTCTCCTCCAGTGTGCATTGTTTGAGTTATAAAAAGTGTACCATGTGTAAATTATTCATTACGGTTAATGAGAATTCTTCCATTCTTTCTCTTGCTTCTTCTTTATCAATTTCTCTCTACAAATGTGTGTGGTATTTTCTAGGTAGATGTAGTATGTGCAATTTCAACACATTTACATGGAATTTACCCATCCTCACAAGGGGTCTTCCTTAAATTATTCTATGTTCATGTGTGACCATATGGTCAACTTGAGTACTTTTGGAAATATTTCTATTTTCGACTCACTAGTTCACTATTAGTTAACTGGAGCTAGTTCTATTTTAGACTTTCTATTTTTATACCATCACTATTATGCATGCATGCATTCCTAAGAAGAGCTCACTGGTTGTTCTCTTTGATTAATTGTGGAATTTTATTCCCTATATGAGTTTATATATCTCATTCATTGTATAATTCTATCATTGATTGAGCTCATTGGAGTAGTGTGAATAGATTAATTCTCATTCTTCCATATTGAATCTATCATCCTTTTTATTGATAATATTTGTTTGTATTTTCTTTATCTAGGTATCCTATGCAGGTTTCCATGAAATGTTGACATGGTATTAGATCCAAGATGTTTGGATCAATACAGAAAAGCCAGAGAAGAGGGAAATTAAAGTTTAGGCAAGTGTAATCCATGTCTGAGCAGTGTCACACCCTCTCCCTATTGAAAGGTACAACAATCGCAAGCATACTTACAAAATTAAAATTTCTGTGAAGTGTCGCACCCTCCCTTCTCAGTTTTCCTCAGTTTCACACCCTATGAATAGCTAGAGTGTGAAACTTAGGCCAATGTCACACTGTATCCTTAAGTATGGTGTGACACCTTTGAAAATTGACTTTTTACAATGATTTATTAGGATTTTTTTTTACTTGCAAATTTGGGTTAATTTTGAGGGTTTTCATAACTAATAAGAGGGATGGATACGACACCAATTATTCAGTGAAATTCAATGATAATTCTCACACCGTACAATTATTTTGAATGGAAAACAAAAGTTGAATTCCAACACAAAAGGAAAGGATTGTACAATTTGACAATGGAAACATAAACATAACCTACATTAATGATTGAGAAGACCATATAGGTGAACTATAAGGATGAGGCCAGAGGACTTCTTCTTGAATTAATTTCAATTTATTTATGGTTTCATTTTTCCACATGCAAGACTCTAAATGAGATGTGGACCACCTTGGAAGGTCTATTTGGAAAGTAGGATGAGATGAGAAGTCATATTCTTGAGGTAGAGTTGAATACCTTGGATCCTAAAAGTTTTGATAACATACAATATTTCTTTACCAAGTTTAAATATTTGATATTGAGCTTGGAATATTTCAGTATTGATAAGTTTAAAAAAGAGTACCAACTTATTCAAACAATATTGGCTAATCTAGGATCAAAGTATGATGTCTATGTCTTCACTTTCCATTATGGAAAATATCTCTTGGGATCAAAGTGGAAGATTCCTACCAAGGATCAGTTCATTGATTGTATCACACATGAGAAAGTGAAACATATTTAGATGGGTCTAATTAAGGAACCAAAATCACATGCACTCACCATGAAATATGGAAAAAGGGTCATCCAAAAATCCAAACAAAAAGGAAAGGAGAAACAAAAAGAAAAGGAGGGATATTCCAAACCCTTCAAGGATTCTTCAGGTTCCTAAGACCCTTCAAATTCCAAAGAGAATAAGAAGAATAAGGGAAAAAAATGCACTTATTGTAATAAACCAAATCATTAAGAATCCACATGCATGAAGAATCAAATCAATCTTATGGCACAGGTACTTCAACATAACAACCTTGGAAACTTCATTCCTGAAGGGGCCAAGAAGAAGGAAAAATATCACGCTCCTAAGAAATGTAATCATCATGCTCTATTTGAAATTAACTCCTCATCTGATTAATGGATTATAGATTCTGGTGCATCACATGACATGGCAGTGAAAGAGGAAGTTTTTAATCCTTTTAGTTCATGCTCAATAACCCCTATTCTCATGGGGGATGATACTGTAGTAGAAGTAGAAGGAGAGGGAAGAGTGGAACTCCCTAATGACAATTTTGAGAATGTTTTAGATGTTCCAAATCTTTCGATAAATATTCTCTCAGTTTATCAGATCACTCAAAGAGTTAAAAAGGTTGAATTTACATCATATTCAGTTTATGTACTTGACATGCATGACAATTCCATTATTGCAATTGGTGAGGTCTGTAGAATTCCTATAGAAACCCCAATAGATCTAGAATTCTAGTTAAATTGAACACATGCAATTTGCTGATATTCAAGAAATGAGAGAAAAAAATTTCTCCATAAATCAGAGAATTATATTAATAAAAAATGAATATACATGAGCAATCGTCCTCAAAAAGAAGAGAGGAGGTGAATATATAGAATATCCAACATAGAAATTCTAGTCAAAAAAAGCTACAAATAGCTAAAATAGGTGTCATAAGCTAAGGGAGACCACATAGTTCGACCTAGACCACTAAAGATACATGTCACACACTCATTAATGTCCACAAGAGTCAAGTGATGTGCATTAGCTCACTTAAGATCACTTAAATGACAAGAGAAGCAATTCCAACTCACTTAACTGACCCGAAATAGTAGTTACTAATAATAGTAATGGAAAAAATCATTAATTAAGGAATAAATCTCTCACTCAAAGAGGAGGTACGCATTCCCCAATAATAGATGAGTTTTTTCATGGGGGAGTTGGAATAAATCATGAATAAATCA